>CAWKYE010000125.1:0-463102 GCA_963853835.1 Calendula officinalis | reverse complement strand
TATGAAAACCCGAACCGAGGAATTTTATCACGTATAGAAGTCGTCTCGAGCATCATCGAAAGAATCAAGAATGCCCAACGGGAAGTTATGGGAAAAGACGAGTTAAGACAAGAACGGTTAGGTAAAAACCAACATTTTCTCGATAATGCACAAGGGTTGAAGACCGTAGGCGGTCGTATTTGGGTTCCTAAGTTCGGTGGTATCCGAAAAGAGTTGTTGTATGATGTGCACAAGTCGAAGTATTCGATTCACCCGGGAAGTACAAAGACGTATCAAGATATGAAACGGGTTTATTGGTGGCCCGGAATGAAGACGAGAGTGGCCAAGTATATCTCTAAGTGTGCCACGTGTGCACAAGTGAAAGCCGAGCATCAAGTACCGTATGGGGTAGCTCAATCATTAGTTGTACCGGCCGGGAAGTGGGAAGATATAACTATGGATTTCATAGTAGGTTTACCGAAGACGAGCAAAGGTCACGATGCCATTTGGGTCATAGTTGACCGGTTGACCAAAAGTGCGTTATTTTTAGCAATTCGGGAAACGTTGCCACTTGAGAAATTGGCTAAGTTGTATGTTGATGAGGTGGTTCGACTCCACGGGGTTCCGTTATCGATTGTATCCGATAGAGACGCGAGGTTTACCTCGAGATTTTGGCGATCTTTACAAGAAGAATTGGGTACAAAGTTGCGGTTGAGCACGGCTTATCACCCGCAAACCGACGGTCAAAGTGAAAGAACAATTCAAACGGTTGAAGATATGTTGAGATCGTGTGTGTTAGACTTCGGTGGTAAATGGGATGAACATTTACCGTTAGTCGAGTTCTCGTATAATAATAGTTATCACTCGACTATTAAGATGCCGCCTTATGAGGCGTTGTATGGGAGGAAATGTAGAACTCCATCTTGTTGGTTGGAAGCGGGAGAGACGAAACTCACGGGTCCCGAGATCGTGAGGGTGACAAATGAAAAGATTGGTATTATTCAAAACAACATGAAAGTCTCCCAAGATAGACAACGAAGTTATTCGGGTTTAAAGAAAAGACCATACGACTTGGATGTCGGTGATATGGTGATGTTGAAAGTGTCACCTTGGAAAGGTGTGATGCGGTTTGGTAAAAAGGGAAAGTTAAGTCCAAGGTATGTTGGACCGTTTAAAATATTGAAACGGGTCGGGCTTCAAGCTTTTAAGTTGGAACTTCCACCCGAACTTCAAGGTGTGCATGACACCTTTCACGTGAGTTATTTGAAGAAGTTTATCGGGGAAGTTGAAAATATTATTCCATTGCAAGAGTTGCGGGTTGACGGCCCGAACCGGTTGATTGAGGAGCCCGAGGCTATACTAGAAACGAAGACAAAGAAGCTTCGGAATAAGGAGATCGAGTTGGTATTGGTCAAGTGGAAGCATTCACTTGGGCCGAATTTGACTTGGGAAGTCAAAGACGAGATTCGGAAGAGGTACCCGGATTTCGTGAACTATGATGAGATTCCGAGGACGGAATCTTCTTAAGGGGTAGATAGTTGTAACGACCCGAATTTGTAAATAAATAAATTGTATAAAAATATGATAATTATGAATAAATCATATAAAATACGTGGGAATTGGTTTCGTGTCGTTTGGGCACCGTACGAGAAAGTTACGGGCGAAACCGGGTCGAGACAAGTTGGAAAAAGTGCAGCCTTGCTGCCATCAAGAGTTCGCGACGCGAACTATAAGTTCCCGATCGGGAACTTGCTCCAGGGAGTTTGGCCATGTGTCGCTAAGTAGTTCGCGACTAGATAACGATCGCTAAGTATGCGTGTAGAAGGAGAGTTCGCGACGCGAACTATGGTCGCGTCGTGAACTTGTGTCTGGCAGCATTAAAGACGGGATTTGGCTCATTTATTGCCAAGTGAAACCCTAGTTTTTCTCTCTTCGAACTTGTAAACGATTTTGGGTGTCAAGCATCATTTGAAGTCGATTTCTTCATCAAATCTTGTGATTCTTCACTCCTAGTTGAAGATTTAAGGTATATCTTCAATCCTTTGTAGTTGTAGCTTTAGATCTATGGGTTTAGAAGCTTGGGGTTGAAACCCTAGTTCTTGGGTTATGGATTATGGTGATATAAATGGTGTATACACTTAATAGATGGTATATTAACAAGGAAAACAAGTGTATGATTATGATTTGTAAGAATCTTAAGGGTTGGTTAAACCTAGGGTTTGGTAATCACCATATTTGGGGAAAATGGATTGATGGGTGTTATCTAGGGGTAGATGAACACATTGGTAGTAGTAATTGATGTTGATCATATTGTGATAATTGTATTAGGCTTTTGGTGAAGCCTTGGAAAGTTGATTTGATTGAGAAACAAGAGTTTTGGTGTCAAGAACACGGGTGGAGCATCTTTATTGCTAAGGTGAGTACGTGTGGACTTTACTGAGTACATAGCCTATGAAATACATTTTATTACTTGTGTTGTGGTCTATTTGCTTACTTGTGTAGACTAGTAGATTATAGTTAGTTATACCAATAGTTGTATTGAACTAACTTGTTTGATGATAGACGTGATAGCCGAGAGCTAGATTGACATAACCATCGAGTTATGATATGGTGAGATGATGTGATGATTCGGGGGATCCCCGGTCATGAGGTATGGAATGGGGAGCATTTGGGCGGATCCCCATCGGCCCATTCCATGATAGTAGTCTTGCTAACTGGAAGTAGTCCGGCGAGTAAGGCAGGTATTGGTAGATTGGGTGATTCCCTCTTGCCTTTACCTTGAAGCTTGTTAATGCGGGGGATCCCCGGTTAATAAGTTAATGTGGTTCTAGTTGGTTGGGGATGTCCCGACAACTAGGTATGATTGCTAGGAAAGCAAGGTATTAGAGTCACAACAGGGTGACTAGATAGATGGGTGGTTGCTTATCGTGTTTGTTGTTTGTCGTTCGGTTATTATTATTATTATTAACTTTGGGGGTCTAAACCCATGTAGCTCACGAGACGTTTTTGTCTCACGTACTCCTTGTTTGTTTTGCTATGTACTCAGGTTCGGGATCGAAGGTTTAGGTGCGCATGGATAGAGATGCGGGACCTAGAATAGAAGAACTCTAGATTGGATTTAGTCTTAGCTTGGTTATGATATATTTTGTAACACCTACTTTTATACTCTGATTTCATACCAAGGTTTTTGTAAATCCGAATTGAGGATGTTCTTCTATTTATAAAATGTTTTGTTTTGGCCGAATTTTTGGTATTAAAATTTGAGGTGTTACAGTTGAAGTTCGGGCCGAGGTCGGAGTTCGGGCCGAGGTTGAAGTTCGGGCCGAGGTTGAAGTTCGGGCAGAAAATGAAGTTCGGGCCGGGAACAGTGAAGAGTTCGGGCCGAACTTGTTCTTGGCAGTGACGAACGAACCAGCTATTTTGGTTACTCGTGGGCGTGAAACGGACACCCGAGCTGAAAGTTATGAATGTTTTAGTATAACACCTTTTGTCACACAATCATGGATATTGAAGAGTTCGGGCCGAAGAGGGATGTTCGGGCCGAAGTGGTGTTCGGGCTGAAGTTGGATGTTCGGGCCGAAGTGGTGTTCGGGTCGAAGTTCGGTGTTCGGGCCGAGGATGATGTTCGGGCCGAGGTTGAAGTTCGGGCCGAGGTCAGAGTTCGGGCCGAGGTTGAAGTTCAGGCCGAGGTTGAAGTTCGGGCCGGAAATGAAGTTCGGGCCTGGAACAGTGAAGAGTTCGGGCCGAACTTGTTCTTGGCAGTGACGAACGAACCAGCTATTTTGGTTACTCGTGGGCGTGAAACAGACACCCGGGCTGAAAGTTATGGATGTTTTAGTATAGCTCCTTTTGTCACACAATCTTGGATATTGAAGAGTTCGGGCCGAAGAGGGATGTTCGGGCCGAGGTGGTGTTCGGGCCGAAGTGGGATGTTCGGGCCGAAGTGGTGTTCGGGCCGAAGTGGTGTTCGGGCCGAAGTTCGGTGTTCGGGTCGAGGATGATGTTCGGGCCGAGGTTGAAGTTCGGGCCGAGGTCGGAGTTCGGGCCGAGGTTGAAGTTCGGGCCGAGGTTGAAGTTCCGGCGAAAAACTAAGTTCGGGGCGGGAACAGTGCAGAGTTAGGGCCGAACTTGTTCTTGGTAGTGACGAACGAACCAGCTATTTTGGTTACTCGTGGGCGTGAAACGGACACCCGAGCTGAAAGTTATGAATGTCTTAGTATACCACCTTTTGTCACACAATCTTGGATATTGAAGAGTTCGGGCCGAAGAGGGATGTTCGGGCCGAAGTGGTGTTCGGGCCGAAGTGGGATGTTCGAGCCGAAGTGGTGTTCGGGCCGAAGTTCGGTGTTCGGAACGAGGATGATGTTCGGGCCGAGGTTGAAGTTCGGGCCGAGGTCGGAGTTCGGGCCGAGGTTGAAGTTCGGGCCGAGGTTGAAGTTCGGGCCGAAAATGAAGTTCGGGCCGGGAACAGTGAAGAGTTGGTGCCGAACTTGTTCTTGGCAGTGACGACCGAACCAGCTATTTTGGTTACTCGTGGGCGTGAAACGGACACCCGAGCTGAAAGTTATGAATGTTTTAGTATAGCACCTTTCGTCACACAATCTTGGATATTGAAGAGTTCGGGCCGAAGAGGGATGTTCGGGCCGAAGTGGTGTTCGGGCCGAAGTGGGATGTTCGGGCCGAAGTGGTGTTCGGGCCGAAGTGGTGTTCGGGCCAAAGTTCGGTGTTCGGACCGAGGATGATGTTCGGGCTGAGGTTGTGGTTCGGGCCGAGGTCAGAGTTCGGGCCGAGGTTGAAGTTCGGGCCGAAAATGAAGTTCGGGCCGGGAACAGTGAAGAGTTCGGGCCGAACTTGTTCGTGGGAGTGACGAACGAACCAGCTATTTTGGTTACTCGTGGGCGTGAAACGGACACCCGAGCTGAAAGTTATGAATATTTTAGTATAGCATCTTTTGTCACACAGTCTTGGATATTGAAGAGTTCGGGCCGAAGAGGGATGTTCGGGCCGAAGTGGTGTTCGGGTCGAGGTGGATGTTCGGGCCGAAGTGGTGTTCGGGCCGAAGTGGTGTTCGGGCCGAAGTTCAGTGTTCGGGCCGAGGATGATATTCGGGCCGGGGTTGAAGTTCGGGCCGAGGTCGGAGTTCGGGCCGAGGTTGAAGTTTGGGCCGAGGTTGAAGTTCGGGCAGAAAATGAAGTTCGGACCGGGAACAGTGAAGAGTTCGGGCCGAACTTGTTCTTGGCAGTGACAAACGAACCAGCTATTTTGGTTACTCGTGGGCGTGAAACGGACACCCGAGCTGAAAGTTATGAATGTTTTAGTATAACACCTTTTGTCACACACTCATGGATATTGAAGAGTTCGGGCCGAAGAGGGATGTTCGGGCCGAAGTGGTGTTCGGGCCGAAGTTGGATGTTCGGGCCGAAGTGGTGTTCGGGCCGAAGTGGTGTTCGGGCCGAAGTGGTGTTCGGGTCGAAGTTCGATGTTCGGGCCGATGATGATGTTCGGGCCGAGGTTGAAGTTCGGGCCGAGGTCAGAGTTCGGGCCGAGTTTGAAGTTCAGGCCGAGGTTGAAGTTCGGGCCGAAAATGAAGTTCGGGCCGGGAACAGTGAAGAGTTCGGGCCGAAATTGTTCTTGGCAGTGACGAACGAACCAGCTATTTTGGTTACTCGTGGGCGTGAAACGGACACCCGAGCTGAAAGTTATGAATGTTTTAGTATAGCACCTTTTGTCACACAATCTTGGATATTGAAGAGTTCGGGCCGACGTGGGATGTTCGGGCCGAAGTGGTGTTCGGGCCGAAGTGGGATGTTCGGGCCGAAGTGGTGTTCGGGCCGAAGTGGTGTTCGGGCCGAAGTTCGGTGTTCGGGCCGAGGATGATGTTCGGCCGAGGTTGAAGTTCGGGTCGAGGTCGGAGTTCGGGCCGAGGTTGTAGTTCGGGCCGAAAATGAAGTTCGGGTCGGGAACATCGAAGAGTTCGGGCCTAACTTGTTCTTGGCAGTGACGAACGAACCTGCTATTTTGGTTACTCGTGGGCGTGAAACGGACACCCGAGCTGAAAGTTATGAATGTTTTAGTATAGCACCTTTTGTCACACAATCTTGGATATTGAAGAGTTCGGGCCGAAGAGGGATGTTCGGGCCGAAGTGGTGTTCGGGCCGAAGTGGGATGTTCGGGCCGAAGTGGTGTTGGGCCGAAGTTCGGTGTTCGGGCCGAGGTTGAAGTTCGGGCCGAGGTCGGAGTTCGGGCCGAGGTCGGAGTTCGGGCCGAGGTTGAAGTTCGGGCCGAGGTTGAAGTTCGAGCCGAAAATGAAGTTCGGGCGGGGAACAGTGAAGAGTTGGTGTCGAACTTGTTCTTGGCAGTGACGACCGAACCAGCTATTTTGGTTACTCGTGGGCGTGAAACGGACACCCGAGCTGAAAGTTATGAATGTTTTAGTATAGCACCTTTTGTCACACAATCTTGGATATTGAAGAGTTCGGGCCGAAGAGGGATGTTCGGGCCGATGTGGTGTTCGGGCCGAAGTGGGATGTTCGGGCCGAAGTGGTGTTCGGGCTGAAGTACGGTGTTCGGGCTAAGGATGATGTTCGGGCCGAGGTTGAAGTTCGGGCCGAGGTCGGAGTTCGGGCCGAGGTTGAAGTTCGGGCCGAGGTTGAAGTTCGGGCCGAAAATGAAGTTCGGGCCGGGAACAGTGCAGAGTTCGGGCCGAACTTGTTCTTGGCAGTGACGAACGAACCAGCTATTTTGGTTACTCGTGGGCGTGAAACGGACACCCGAGCTGAAAGTTATGAATGTTTTAGTATAGCACCTTTTGTCACACAATCTTGGATATTGAAGAGTTCGGGCCGAAGAGGGATGTTCGGGCCGAAGTGGTGTTCGGGCCGAAGTGGGATGTTCGGGCCGAAGTGTTGTTGGGCCGAAGTTGTGTTGGGGCCGAAGTTCGGTGATCGGGCCGAGGATGATGTTCGGGCCGAGGTTGAAGTTCGGGCCGAGGTCGGAGTTCGGGCCGAGGTTGAAGTTCGGGCCGAGGTTGAAGTTCGGGCCGAAAATGAAGTTCGGGCGGGGAACAGTGAAGAGTTGGTGCCGAACTTGTTCTTTGCAGTGACGACCGAACCAGCTATTTTGGTTACCCGTGGGCGTGAAACGGACACCCGAGCTGAAAGTTATGAATGTTTTAGTATAGCACCTTTTGTCACACAATCTTGGATATTGAAGAGTTCGGGCCGAAGAGGGATGTTCGGGCCGAAGAGGGATGTTCGGGCCGAAGTGGTGTTCGGCCGAAGTGGGATGTTCGGGCCGAAGCGGTGTTCGGGCCGAAGTGGTGTTCGGGCCGAAGTTCGGTGTTCTGGCAGAGGATGATGTTCGGGCCGAGGTTGAAATTCGGGTCGAGGTCGGAGTTCGGGCCGAGGTCGGAGTTCGGGCCGAGGTCGGAGTTCGGGGCGAGGTTGAAGTTCGGGCCGAGGTTGAAGTTCGGGCCGAAAATGAAGTTCGGGCCGGGAACAGTGAAGAGTTCGGGCCAAACATGTTCTTGGCAGTGACGAACGAACCAGCTATTTTGGTTACTCGTGGGGGTGAAACGGACACCCGAGCTGAAAGTTATGAATGTTTTAGTATAGCACCTTTTGTCACACAATCTTGGATATTGAAGAGTTCGGGCCGAAGAGAGATGTTCGGGCCGAAGTGGTGTTCGGGCCGAAGGGGGATGTTCGGGCCGAAGTGGTGTTCGGGCCGAAGTTGTTCTTGGCAGTGACAAACGAACCAGCTATTTTGGTTACTCGTGGGCGTGAAACGGACACCCGAGCTGAAAGTTATGAATGTTTTAGTATAACACCTTTTGTCACACACTCATGGATATTGAAGAGTTCGGGCCGAAGAGGGATGTTCGGGCCGAAGTGGTGTTCGGGCCGAAGTTGGATGTTCGGGCCGAAGTGGTGTTCGGGCCGAAGTGGTGTTCGGGCCGAAGTGGTGTTCGGGTCGAAGTTCGATGTTCGGGCCGATGATGATGTTCGGGCCGAGGTTGAAGTTCGGGCCGAGGTCAGAGTTCGGGCCGAGGTTGAAGTTCAGGCCGAGGTTGAAGTTCGGGCCGAGGTCGGAGTTCGGGCCGAGGTTGTAGTTCGGGCCGAAAATGAAGTTCGGGTCGGGAACATCGAAGAGTTCGGGCCTAACTTGTTCTTGGCAGTGACGAACGAACCTGCTATTTTGGTTACTCGTGGGCGTGAAACGGACACCCGAGCTGAAAGTTATGAATGTTTTAGTATAGCACCTTTTGTCACACAATCTTGGATATTGAAGAGTTCGGGCCGAAGAGGGATGTTCGGGCCGAAGTGGTGTTCGGGCCGAAGTGGGATGTTCGGGCCGAAGTGGTGTTGGGCCGAAGTTCGGTGTTCGGGCCGAGGTTGAAGTTCGGGCCGAGGTCGGAGTTCGGGCCGAGGTCGGAGTTCGGGCCGAGGTTGAAGTTCGGGCCGAGGTTGAAGTTCGAGCCGAAAATGAAGTTCGGGCGGGGAACAGTGAAGAGTTGGTGTCGAACTTGTTCTTGGCAGTGACGACCGAACCAGCTATTTTGGTTACTCGTGGGCGTGAAACGGACACCCGAGCTGAAAGTTATGAATGTTTTAGTATAGCACCTTTTGTCACACAATCTTGGATATTGAAGAGTTCGGGCCGAAGAGGGATGTTCGGGCCGATGTGGTGTTCGGGCCGAAGTGGGATGTTCGGGCCGAAGTGGTGTTCGGGCTGAAGTACGGTGTTCGGGCTAAGGATGATGTTCGGGCCGAGGTTGAAGTTCGGGCCGAGGTCGGAGTTCGGGCCGAGGTTGAAGTTCGGGCCGAGGTTGAAGTTCGGGCCGAAAATGAAGTTCGGGCCGGGAACAGTGCAGAGTTCGGGCCGAACTTGTTCTTGGCAGTGACGAACGAACCAGCTATTTTGGTTACTCGTGGGCGTGAAACGGACACCCGAGTTGAAAGTTATGAATGTTTTAGTATAGCACCTTTTGTCACACAATCTTGGATATTGAAGAGTTCGGGCCGAAGAGGGATGTTCGGGCCGAAGTGGTGTTCGGGCCGAAGTGGGATGTTCGGGCCGAAGTGTTGTTGGGCCGAAGTTGTGTTGGGGCCGAAGTTCGGTGATCGGGCCGAGGATGATGTTCGGGCCGAGGTTGAAGTTCGGGCCGAGGTCGGAGTTCGGGCCGAGGTTGAAGTTCGGGCCGAGGTTGAAGTTCGGGCCGAAAATGAAGTTCGGGCGGGGAACAGTGAAGAGTTGGTGCCGAACTTGTTCTTTGCAGTGACGACCGAACCAGCTATTTTGGTTACCCGTGGGCGTGAAACGGACACCCGAGCTGAAAGTTATGAATGTTTTAGTATAGCACCTTTTGTCACACAATCTTGGATATTGAAGAGTTCGGGCCGAAGAGGGATGTTCGGGCCGAAGAGGGATGTTCGGGCCGAAGTGGTGTTCGGCCGAAGTGGGATGTTCGGGCCGAAGCGGTGTTCGGGCCGAAGTGGTGTTCGGGCCGAAGTTCGGTGTTCTGGCAGAGGATGATGTTCGGGCCGAGGTTGAAATTCGGGTCGAGGTCGGAGTTCGGGCCGAGGTCGGAGTTCGGGCCGAGGTCGGAGTTCGGGGCGAGGTTGAAGTTCGGGCCGAGGTTGAAGTTCGGGCCGAAAATGAAGTTCGGGCCGGGAACAGTGAAGAGTTCGGGCCGAACATGTTCTTGGCAGTGACGAACGAACCAGCTATTTTGGTTACTCGTGGGGGTGAAACGGACACCCGAGCTGAAAGTTATGAATGTTTTAGTATAGCACCTTTTGTCACACAATCTTGGATATTGAAGAGTTCGGGCCGAAGAGAGATGTTCGGGCCGAAGTGGTGTTCGGGCCGAAGGGGGATGTTCGGGCCGAAGTGGTGTTCGGGCCGAAGTTGTTCTTGGCAGTGACAAACGAACCAGCTATTTTGGTTACTCGTGGGCGTGAAACGGACACCCGAGCTGAAAGTTATGAATGTTTTAGTATAACACCTTTTGTCACACACTCATGGATATTGAAGAGTTCGGGCCGAAGAGGGATGTTCGGGCCGAAGTGGTGTTCGGGCCGAAGTTGGATGTTCGGGCCGAAGTGGTGTTCGGGCCGAAGTGGTGTTCGGGCCGAAGTGGTGTTCGGGTCGAAGTTCGATGTTCGGGCCGATGATGATGTTCGGGCCGAGGTTGAAGTTCGGGCCGAGGTCAGAGTTCGGGCCGAGGTTGAAGTTCAGGCCGAGGTTGAAATTCGGGCCGAAAATGAAGTTCGGGCCGGGAACAGTGAAGAGTTCGGGCCGAAATTGTTCTTGGCAGTGACGAACGAACCAGCTATTTTGGTTACTCGTGGGCGTGAAACGGACACCCGAGCTGAAAGTTATGAATGTTTTAGTATAGCACCTTTTGTCACACAATCTTGGATATTGAAGAGTTCGGGCCGAAGTGGGATGTTCGGGCCGAAGTGGTGTTCGGGCCGAAGTGGGATGTTCGGGCCGAAGTGGTGTTCGGGCCGAAGTGGTGTTCGGGCCGAAGTTCGGTGTTCGGGCCGAGGATGATGTTCGGCCGAGGTTGAAGTTCGGGTCGAGGTCGGAGTTCGGGCCGAGGTTGTAGTTCGGGCCGAAAATGAAGTTCGGGTCGGGAACAGCGAAGAGTTCGGGCCTAACTTGTTCTTGGCAGTGACGAACGAACCTGCTATTTTGGTTACTCGTGGGCGTGAAACGGACACCCGAGCTGAAAGTTATGAATGTTTTAGTATAGCACCTTTTGTCACACAATCTTGGATATTGAAGAGTTCGGGCCGAAGAGGGATGTTCGGGCCGAAGTGGTGTTCGGGCCGAAGTGGGATGTTCGGGCCGAAGTGGTGTTGGGCCGAAGTTCGGTGTTCGGGCCGAGGTTGAAGTTCGGGCCGAGGTCGGAGTTCGGGCCGAGGTCGGAGTTCGGGCCGAGGTTGAAGTTCGGGCCGAGGTTGAAGTTCGAGCCGAAAATGAAGTTCGGGCGGGGAACAGTGAAGAGTTGGTGTCGAACTTGTTCTTGGCAGTGACGACCGAACCAGCTATTTTGGTTACTCGTGGGCGTGAAACGGACACCCGAGCTGAAAGTTATGAATGTTTTAGTATAGCACCTTTTGTCACACAATCTTGGATATTGAAGAGTTCGGGCCGAAGAGGGATGTTCGGGCCGATGTGGTGTTCGGGCCGAAGTGGGATGTTCGGGCCGAAGTGGTGTTCGGGCTGAAGTACGGTGTTCGGGCTAAGGATGATGTTCGGGCCGAGGTTGAAGTTCGGGCCGAGGTCGGAGTTCGGGCCGAGGTTGAAGTTCGGGCCGAGGTTGAAGTTCGGGCCGAAAATGAAGTTCGGGCCGGGAACAGCGCAGAGTTCGGGCCGAACTTGTTCTTGGCAGTGACGAACGAACCAGCTATTTTGGTTACTCGTGGGCGTGAAACGGACACCCGAGCTGAAAGTTATGAATGTTTTAGTATAGCACCTTTTGTCACACAATCTTGGATATTGTAGAGTTCGGGCCGAAGAGGGATGTTCGGGCCGAAGTGGTGTTCGGGCCGAAGTGGGATGTTCGGGCCGAAGTGTTGTTGGGCCGAAGTTGTGTTGGGGCCGAAGTTCGGTGATCGGGCCGAGGATGATGTTCGGGCCGATGTTGAAGTTCGGGCCGAAAATGAAGTTCGGGCGGGGAACAGTGAAGAGTTGGTGCCGAACTTGTTCTTTGCAGTGACGACCGAACCAGCTATTTTGGTTACCCGTGGGCGTGAAACGGACACCCGAGCTGAAAGTTATGAATGTTTTAGTATAGCACCTTTTGTCACACAATCTTGGATATTGAAGAGTTCGGGCCGAAGAGGGATGTTCGGGCCGAAGAGGGATGTTCGGGCCGAAGTGGTGTTCGGCCGAAGTGGGATGTTCGGGCCGAAGCGGTGTTCGGGCCGAAGTGGTGTTCGGGCCGAAGTTCGGTGTTCTGGCAGAGGATGATGTTCGGGCCGAGGTTGAAATTCGGGTCGAGGTCGGAGTTCGGGCCGAGGTCGGAGTTCGGGCCGAGGTCGGAGTTCGGGGCGAGGTTGAAGTTCGGGCCGAGGTTGAAGTTCGGGCCGAAAATGAAGTTCGGGCCGGGAACAGTGAAGAGTTCGGGCCGAACATGTTCTTGGCAGTGACGAACGAACCAGCTATTTTGGTTACTCGTGGGGGTGAAACGGACACCCGAGCTGAAAGTTATGAATGTTTTAGTATAGCACCTTTTGTCACACAATCTTGGATATTGAAGAGTTCGGGCCGAAGAGAGATGTTCGGGCCGAAGTGGTGTTCGGGCCGAAGGGGGATGTTCGGGCCGAAGTGGTGTTCGGGCCGAAGTGGTGTTCGGGCCGAAGTGGTGTTCGGGCCGAAGTTCGGTGTTCGGGCCGAGGATGATGTTCGGGCCGAGGTTGAAGTTCGGGCCGAGGTCGGAGTTCGGGCCGAGGTCGAAGTTCGGGCCGAGGTTGAAGTTCGGGCCGAGGTTGAAGTTCGGGCCGAAAATGAAGTCCGGGCCGGGAACAGTGAAGAGTTCGGGCCGAACTTGTTCTTAGCAGTGACGAACGAACCAGCTATATTGGTTACTCGTGAACGTGAAACGGACACCCGAGCTGAAAGTTATGAATGTTTTAGTATAGCACCTTTTGTCACACAATCTTGGATATTGAAGAGTTCGGGCCGAAGTGGGATGTTCGGGCCGAAGTGGTGTTCGGGCCGAAGTGGGATGTTCGGGCCGAAGTGGTGTTCGGGCCGAAGTGGTGTTCGGGCCGAAGTTCGGTGTTCGGGCCGAGGATGATGTTCGGCCGAGGTTGAAGTTCGGGCCGAGGTCGGAGTTCGGGCCGAGGTTGTAGTTCGGGCCGAAAATGAAGTTCGGGTCGGGAACAGCGAAGAGTTCGGGCCTAACTTGTTCTTGGCAGTGACGAACGAACCAGCTATTTTGGTTACTCGTGGGCGTGAAACGGACACCCGAGCTGAAAGTTATGAATGTTTTAGTATAGCACCTTTTGTCACACAATCTTGGATATTGAAGAGTTCGGGCCGAAGAGAGATGTTCGGGCCGAAGTGGTGTTCGGGCCGAAGGGGGATGTTCGGGCCGAAGTGGTGTTCGGGCCGAAGTGGTGTTCGGGCCGAAGTGGTGTTCGGGCCGAAGTTCGGTGTTCGGGCCGAGGATGATGTTCGGGCCGAGGTTGAAGTTCGGGCCGAGGTCGGAGTTCGGGCCGAGGTCGAAGTTCGGGCCGAGGTTGAAGTTCGGGCCGAGGTTGAAGTTCGGGCCGAAAATGAAGTCCGGGCCGGGAACAGTGAAGAGTTCGGGCCGAACTTGTTCTTGGCAGTGACGAACGAACCAGCTATATTGGTTACTCGTGAACGTGAAACGGACACCCGAGCTGAAAGTTATGAATGTTTTAGTATAGCACCTTTTGTCACACAATCTTGGATATTGAAGAGTTCGGGCCGAAGTGGGATGTTCGGGCCGAAGTGGTGTTCGGGCCGAAGTGGGATGTTCGGGCCGAAGTGGTGTTCGGGCCGAAGTGGTGTTCGGGCCGAAGTTCGGTGTTCGGGCCGAGGATGATGTTCGGCCGAGGTTGAAGTTCGGGCCGAGGTCGGAGTTCGGGCCGAGGTTGTAGTTCGGGCCGAAAATGAAGTTCGGGTCGGGAACAGCGAAGAGTTCGGGCCTAACTTGTTCTTGGCAGTGACGAACGAACCAGCTATTTTGGTTACTCGTGGGCGTGAAACGGACACCCGAGCTGAAAGTTATGAATGTTTTAGTATAGCACCTTTTGTCACACAATCTTGGATATTGAAGAGTTCGGGCCGAAGAGGGATGTTCGGGCCGAAGTGGTGTTCGGGCCGAAGTGGGATGTTCGGGCCGAAGTGGTGTTGTGCCGAAGTTCGCTGTTCGGGCCGAGGTTGAAGTTCGGGCCGAGGTCGGAGTTCGGGCCGAGGTCGGAGTTCGGGCCGAGGTTGAAGTTCGGGCCGAGGTTGAAGTTCGAGCCGAAAATGAAGTTCGGGCGGGGAACAGTGAAGAGTTGGTGCCGAACTTGTTCTTGGCAGTGATGACCGAACCAGCTATTTTGGTTACTCGTGGGCGTGAAACGGACACCCGAGCTGAAAGTTATGAATGTTTTAGTATAGCACCTTTTGTCACACAATCTTGGATATTGAAGAGTTCGGGCCGAAGAGGGATGTTCGGGCCGATGTGGTGTTCGGGCCGAAGTGGGATGTTCGGGCCGAAGTGGTGTTCGGGCTGAAGTACGGTGTTCGGGCTGAGGATGATGTTCGGGCCGAGGTTGAAGTTCGGGCCGAGGTCGGAGTTCGGGCCGAGGTTGAAGTTCGGGCCGAAAATGAAGTTCGGGCCGGGAACAGTGCAGAGTTCGGGCCGAACTTGTTCTTGGCAGTGACGAACGAACCAGCTATTTTGGTTACTCGTGGGCGTGAAACGGACACCCGAGCTGAAAGTTATGAATGTTTTAGTATAGCATCTTTTGTCACACAATCTTGGATATTGAAGAGTTCGGGCCGAAGAGGGATGTTTGGGCCGAAGTGGTGTTCGGGCCGAGGTGGGATGTTCGGGCCGAAGTGGTGTTCGGGCCGAAGTTCGGTGTTCGGACGAGGATGATATTCGGGCCGGGGTTGAAGTTCGGGCCGAGGTCGGAGTTCGGGCCGAGGTTGAAGTTCGGGCCGAGGTTGAAGTTCGGGCAGAAAATGAAGTTCGGGCCGGGAACAGTGAAGAGTTCGGGCCGAACTTGTTCTTGGCAGTGACGAACGAACCAACTATTTTGGTTACTCGTGGGCGTGAAACGGACACCTGAGCTGAAAGTTATGAATGTTTTAGTATAACACCTTTTGTCACACAATCATGGATATTGAAGAGTTCGGGCCGAAGAGGGATGTTCGGGCCGAGGTGGTGTTCGGGCCGAAGTGGGATGTTCGGGCCGAAGTGGTGTTCGGACCGAAGTGGTGTTCGGGCCGAAGTTCGGTGTTCGGGCCGAGGATGATATTCGGGCCGGGGTTGAAGTTCGGGCCGAGGTCGGAGTTCGGGCCGAGGTTGAAGTTCGGGCCGAGGTTGAAGTTCGGGCAGAAAATGAAGTTCGGGCCGGGAACAGTGAAGAGTTCGGGCCGAACTTGTTCTTGGCAGTGACGAACGAACCAGCTATTTTGGTTACTCGTGGGCATGAAACGGACACCCGAGCTGAAAGTTATGAATGTTTTAGTATAACACCTTTTGTCACACAATCATGGATATTGAAGAGTTCGGGCCGAAGAGGGATGTTCGGGCCGAAGTGGTGTTCGGGCTGAAGTTGGATGTTCGGGCCGAAGTGGTGTTCGGGTCGAAGTTCGGTGTTCGGGCCGAGGATGATGTTCGGGCCGAGGTTGAAGTTCGGGCCGAGGTCAGAGTTCGGGCCGAGGTTGAAGTTCAGGCCGAGGTTGAAGTTCGGGCCGAAAATGAAGTTCGGGCCGGGAACAGTGAAGAGTTCGGGCCGAACTTGTTCTTGGCAGTGACGAACGAACCAGCTATTTTGGTTACTCGTGGGCGTGAAACAGACACCCGAGCTGAAAGTTATGGATGTTTTAGTATAGCTCCTTTTGTCACACAATCTTGGATATTGAAGAGTTCGGGCCGAAGAGGGATGTTCGGGCCGAGGTGGTGTTCGGGCCGAAGTGGGATGTTCGGGCCGAAGTGGTGTTCGGGCCGAAGTGGTGTTCGGGCCGAAGTTCGGTGTTCGGGCCGAGGATGATGTTCGGGCCGAGGTTGAAGTTCGGGCCGAGGTCGGAGTTCGGGCCGAGGTTGAAGTTCGGGCCGAGGTTGAAGTTCGGGCGAAAAATTAAGTTCGGGGCGGGAACAGTGCAGAGTTAGGGCCGAACTTGTTCTTGGTAGTGACGAACGAACCAGCTATTTTGGTTACTCGTGGGCGTGAAACGGACACCCGAGCTGAAAGTTATGAATGTCTTAGTATACCACCTTTTGTCACACAATCTTGGATATTGAAGAGTTCGGGCCGAAGAGGGATGTTCGGGCCGAAGTGGTATTCGGGCCGAAGTGGGATGTTCGGGCCGAAGTGGTGTTCGGGCCGAAGTTCGGTGTTCGGAACGAGGATGATGTTCGGGCCGAGGTTGAAGTTCGGGCCGAGGTCGGAGTTCGGGCCGAGGTTGAAGTTCGGGCCGAGGTTGAAGTTCGGGCCGAAAATGAAGTTCGGGCCGGGAACAGTGAAGAGTTGGTGCCGAACTTGTTCTTGGCAGTGACGACCGAACCAGCTATTTTGGTTACTCGTGGGCGTGAAACGGACACCCGAGCTGAAAGTTATGAATGTTTTAGTATAGCACCTTTCGTCACACAATCTTGGATATTGAAGAGTTCGGGCCGAAGAGGGATGTTCGGGCCGAAGTGGTGTTCGGGCCGAAGTGGGATGTTCGGGCCGAAGTGGTGTTCGGGCCGAAGTGGTGTTCGGGCCAAAGTTCGGTGTTCGGACCGAGGATGATGTTCGGGCCGAGGTTGTGGTTCGGGCCGAGGTCAGAGTTCGGGCCGAGGTTGAAGTTCGGGCCGAAAATGAAGTTCGGGCCGGGAACAATGAAGAGTTCGGGCCGAACTTGTTCGTGGCAGTGACGAACGAACCAGCTATTTTGGTTACTCGTGGGCGTGAAACGGACACCCGAGCTGAAAGTTATGAATATTTTAGTATAGCATCTTTTGTCACACAGTCTTGGATATTGAAGAGTTCGGGCCGAAGAGGGATGTTCGGGCCGAAGTGGTGTTCGGGTCGAGGTGGATGTTCGGGCCGAAGTGGTGTTCGGGCCGAAGTTCAGTGTTCGGGCCGAGGATGATATTCGGGCCGGGGTTGAAGTTCGGGCCGAGGTCGGAGTTCGGGCCGAGGTTGAAGTTTGGGCCGAGGTTGAAGTTCGGGCAGAAAATGAAGTTCGGGCCGGGAACAGTGAAGAGTTCGGGCCGAACTTGTTCTTGGCAGTGACAAACGAACCAGCTATTTTGGTTACTCGTGGGCGTGAAACGGACACCCGAGCTGAAAGTTATGAATGTTTTAGTGTAACACCTTTTGTCACACAATCATGGATATTGAAGAGTTCGGGCCGAAGAGGGATGTTCGGGCCGAAGTGGTGTTCGGGCCGAAGTTGGATGTTCGGGCCGAAGTGGTGTTCGGGCCGAAGTGGTGTTCGGGTCGAAGTTCGATGTTCGGGCCGATGATGATGTTCGGGCCGAGGTTGAAGTTCGGGCCGAGGTCAGAGTTCGGGCCGAGGTTGAAGTTCGGGCCGAGGTTGAAGTTCGGGCCGAAAATGAAGTTCGGGCCGGGAACAGTGAAGAGTTCGGGCCGAACTTGTTCTTGGCAGTGACGAACGAACCAACTATTTTGGTTACTCGTGGGCGTGAAACGGACACCCGAGCTGAAAGTTATGAATGTTTTAGTATAGCACCTTTTGTCACACAATCTTGGATATTGAAGAGTTCGGGCCGAAGTGGGATGTTCGGGCCGAAGTGGTGTTCGGGCCGAAGTGGGATGTTCGGGCCGAAGTGGTGTTCGGGCCGAAGTGGTGTTCGGGCCGAAGTTCGGTGTTCGGGCCGAGGATGATGTTCGGCCGAGGTTGAAGTTCGGGCCGAGGTCGGAGTTCGGGCCGAGGTTGTAGTTCGGGCCGAAAATGAAGTTCGGGTCGGGAACAGCGAAGAGTTCGGGCCGAACTTGTTCTTGGCAGTGACGAACGAACCAGCTATTTTGGTTACTCGTGGGCGTGAAACGGACACCCGAGCTGAAAGTTATGAATGTTTTAGTATAGCACCTTTTGTCACACAATCTTGGATATTGAAGAGTTCGGGCCGAAGAGGGATGTTCGGGCCGAAGTGGTGTTCGGACCGAAGTGGGATGTTCGGGCCGAAGTGGTGTTGGGCCGAAGTTCGGTGTTCGGGCCGAGGTTGAAGTTCGGGCCGAGGTCGGAGTTCGGGCCGAGGTCGGAGTTCGGGCCGAGGTTGAAGTTCGGGCCGAGGTTGAAGTTCGAGCCGAAAATGAAGTTCGGGCGGGGAACAGTGAAGAGTTGGTGCCGAACTTGTTCTTGGCAGTGACGACCGAACCAGCTATTTTGGTTACTCGTGGGCGTGAAACGGACACCCGAGCTGAAAGTTATGAATGTTTTAGTATAGCACCTTTTGTCACACAATCTTGGATATTGAAGAGTTCGGGCCGAAGAGGGATGTTCGGGCCGATGTGGTGTTCGGGCCGAAGTGGGATGTTCGGGCCGAAGTGGTGTTCGGGCTGAAGTACGGTGTTCGGGCTAAGGATGATGTTCGGGCCGAGGTTGAAGTTCGGGCCGAGGTCGGAGTTCGGTCCGAGGTTGAAGTTCTGGCCGAGGTTGAAGTTCGGGCCGAAAATGAAGTTCGGGCCGGGAACAGTGCAGAGTTCGGGCCGAACTTGTTCTTGGCAGTGACGAACGAACCAGCTATTTTGGTTACTCGTGGCCGTGAAACGGACACCCGAGCTGAAAGTTATGAATGTTTTAGTATAGCACCTTTTGTCACACAATCTTGGATATTGAAGAGTTCGGGCCGAAGAGGGATGTTCGGGCCGAAGTGGTGTTCGGGCCGAAGTGGGATGTTCGGGCCGAAGTGTTGTTGGGCCGAAGTTGTGTTCGGGCCGAAGTTCGGTGATCGGGCCGAGGATGATGTTCGGGCCGAGGTTGAAGTTCGGGCCGAGGTCGGAGTTCGGGCCGAGGTTGAAGTTCGGGCCGAGGTTGAAGTTCGGGCCGAAAATGAAGTTCGGGCGGGGAACAGTGAAGAGTTGGTGCCGAACTTGTTCTTTGCAGTGACGACCGAACCAGCTATTTTGGTTACCCGTGGGCGTGAAACGGACACCCGAGCTGAAAGTTATGAATGTTTTAGTATAGCACCTTTTGTCACACAATCTTGGATATTGAAGAGTTCGGGCCGAAGAGGGATGTTCGGGCCGAAGAGGCATGTTCGGGCCGAAGTGGTGTTCGGCCGAAGTGGGATGTTCGGGCCGAAGCGGTGTTCGGGCCGAAGTGGTGTTCGGGCCGAAGTTCGGTGTTCTGGCAGAGGATGATGTTCGGGCCGAGGTTGAAGTTCGGGTCGAGGACGGAGTTCGGGCCGAGGTCGGAGTTCGGGCCGAGGTCGGAGTTCGGGGCGAGGTTGAAGTTCGGGCCGAGGTTGAAGTTCGGGCCGAAAATGAAGTTCGGGCCGGGAACAGTGAAGAGTTCGGGCCGAACATGTTCTTGGCAGTGACGAACGAACCAGCTATTTTGGTTACTCGTGGGCGTGAAACGGACACCCGAGCTGAAAGTTATGAATGTTTTAGTATAGCACCTTTTGTCACACAATCTTGGATATTGAAGAGTTCGGGCCGAAGAGAGATGTTCGGGCCGAAGTGGTGTTCGGGCCGAAGGGGGATGTTCGGGCCGAAGTGGTGTTCGGGCCGAAGTGGTGTTCGGGCCGAAGTTCGGTGTTCGGGCCGAGGATGATGCTCGGGCCGAGGTTGAAGTTCGGGCCGAGGTCGGAGTTCGGGCCGAGGTCGAAGTTCGGGCCGAGGTTGAAGTTCGGGCCGAGGTTGAATTTCGGGCCGAAAATGAAGTCCGGGCCGGGAACAGTGAAGAGTTCGGGCCGAACTTGTTCTTGGCAGTGACGAACGAAACAACTATATTGGTTACTCGTGAACGTGAAACGGACACCCGAGCTGAAAGTTATGAATGTTTTAGTATAGCACCTTTTGTCACACAATCTTGGATATTGAAGAGTTCGGGCCGAAGTGGGATGTTCGGGCCGAAGTGGTGTTCGGGCCGAAGTGGGATGTTCGGGCCGAAGTGGTGTTCGGGCCGAAGTTCGGTGTTCGGGCCGAGGATGATGTTCGGCCGAGGTTGAAGTTCGGGCCGAGGTCGGAGTTCGGGCCGAGGTTGTAGTTCGGTCCGAAAATGAAGTTCGGGTCGGGAACAACGAAGAGTTCGGGCCTAACTTGTTCTTGGCAGTGACGAACGAACCAGCTATTTTGGTTACTCGTGGGCGTGAAACGGACACCCGAACTGAAAGTTATGAATGTTTTAGTATAGCACCTTTTGTCACACAATCTTGGATATTGAAGAGTTCGGGCCGAAGAGGGATGTTCGGGCCGAAGTGGTGTTCGGGCCGAAGTGGGATGTTCGGGCCGAAGTGGTGTTGTGCCGAAGTTCGGTGTTCGGGCCGAGGTTGAAGTTCGGGCCGAGGTCGGAGTTCGGGCCGAGGTCGGAGTTCGGGCCGAGGTTGAAGTTCGGGCCGAGGTTGAAGTTCGAGCCGAAAATGAAGTTCGAGCGGGGAACAGTGAAGAGTTGGTGCCGAACTTGTTCTTGGCAGTGACGACCGAACCAGCTATTTTGGTTACTCGTTGGCGTGAAACGGACACCCGAACTGAAAGTTATGAATGTTTTAGTATAGCACCTTTTGTCACACAATCTTGGATATTGAAGAGTTCGGGTCGAAGAGGGATGTTCGGGCCGATGTGGTGTTCGGGCCGAAGTGGGATGTTCGGGCCGAAGTGGTGTTCGGGCTGAAGTACGGTGTTCGGGCTGAGGATGATGTTCGGGCCGAGGTTGAAGTTCGGGCCGAGGTCGGAGTTCGGGCCGAGGTTGAAGTTCGGGCCGAAAATGAAGTTCGGGCCGGGAACAGTGCAGAGTTCGGGCCGAACTTGTTCTTGGCAGTGACGAACGAACCAGCTATTTTCGTTACTCGTGGGCGTGAAACGGACACCCGAGCTGAAAGTTATGAATGTTTTAGTATAGCACCTTTTGTCACACAATCTTGGATATTGAAGAGTTCGGGCCGAAGAGGGATGTTCGGGCCGAAGTGGTGTTCGGGCCGAAGTGGGATGTTCGGGCCGAAGTGGTGTTGGGCCGAAGTTCGGTGTTCGGGCCGAGGTTGAAGTTCGGGCCGAGGTCGGAGTTCGGGCCGAGGTCGGAGTTCGGGCCGAGGTTGAAGTTCGGGCCGAGGTTGAAGTTCGAGCCGAAAATGAAGTTCGGGCGGGGAACAGTGAAGAGTTGGTGCCGAACTTGTTCTTGGCAGTGACGACCGAACCAGCTATTTTGGTTACTCGTGGGCGTGAAACGGACACCCGAGCTGAAAGTTATGAATGTTTTAGTATAGCACCTTTTGTCACACAATCTTGGATATTGAAGAGTTCGGGCCGAAGAGGGATGTTCGGGCCGATGTGGTGTTCGGGCCGAAGTGGGATGTTCGGGCCGAAGTGGTGTTCGGGCTGAAGTACGGTGTTCGGGCTAAGGATGATGTTCGGGCCGAGGTTGAAGTTCGGGCCGAGGTCGGAGTTCGGGCCGAGGTTGAAGTTCGGGCCGAGGTTGAAGTTCGGGCCGAAAATGAAGTTCGGGCCGGGAACAGTGCAGAGTTCGGGCCGAACTTGTTCTTGGCAGTGACGAACGAACCAGCTATTTTGGTTACTCGTGGCCGTGAAACGGACACCCGAGCTGAAAGTTATGAATGTTTTAGTATAGCACCTTTTGTCACACAATCTTGGATATTGAAGAGTTCGGGCCGAAGAGGGATGTTCGGGCCGAAGTGGTGTTCGGGCCGAAGTGGGATGTTCGGGCCGAAGTGGTGTTGTGCCGAAGTTCGGTGTTCGGGCCGAGGTTGAAGTTCGGGCCGAGGTCGGAGTTCGGGCCGAGGTCGGAGTTCGGGGCGAGGTTGAAGTTCGGGCCGAGGTTGAAGTTCGAGCCGAAAATGAAGTTCGAGCGGGGAACAGTGAAGAGTTGGTGCCGAACTTGTTCTTGGCAGTGACGACCGAACCAGCTATTTTGGTTACTCGTGGGCGTGAAACGGACACCCGAGCTGAAAGTTATGAATGTTTTAGTATAGCACCTTTTGTCACACAATCTTGGATATTGAAGAGTTCGGGCCGAAGAGAGATGTTCGGGCCGAAGTGGTGTTCGGGCCGAAGGGGGATGTTCGGGCCGAAGTGGTGTTCGGGCCGAAGTGGTGTTCGGGCCGAAGTTCGGTGTTCGGGCCGAGGATGATGCTCGGGCCGAGGTTGAAGTTCGGGCCGAGGTCGGAGTTCGGGCCGAGGTCGAAGTTCGGGCCGAGGTTGAAGTTCGGGCCGAGGTTGAAGTCCGGGCCGAAAATGAAGTCCGGGCCGGGAACAGTGAAGAGTTCGGGCCGAACTTGTTCTTGGCAGTGACGAACGAACCAGCTATATTGGTTACTCGTGAACGTGAAACGGACACCCGAGCTGAAAGTTATGAATGTTTTAGTATAGCACCTTTTGTCACACAATCTTGGATATTGAAGAGTTCGGGCCGAAGTGGGATGTTCGGGCCGAAGTGGTGTTCGGGCCGAAGTGGGATGTTCGGGCCGAAGTGGTGTTCGGGCCGAAGTTCGGTGTTCGGGCCGAGGATGATGTTCGGCCGAGGTTGAAGTTCGGGCCGAGGTCGGAGTTCGGGCCGAGGTTGTAGTTCGGGCCGAAAATGAAGTTCGGGTCGGGAACAGCGAAGAGTTCGGGCCTAACTTGTTCTTGGCAGTGACGAACGAACCAGCTATTTTGGTTACTCGTGGGCGTGAAACGGACACCCGAGCTGAAAGTTATGAATGTTTTAGTATAGCACCTTTTGTCACACAATCTTGGATATTGAAGAGTTCGGGCCGAAGAGGGATGTTCGGGCCGAAGTGGTGTTCGGGCCGAAGTGGGATGTTCGGGCCGAAGTGGTGTTGTGCCGAAGTTCGGTGTTCGGGCCGAGGTTGAAGTTCGGGCCGAGGTCGGAGTTCGGGCCGAGGTCGGAGTTCGGGCCGAGGTTGAAGTTCGGGCCGAGGTTGAAGTTCGAGCCGAAAATGAAGTTCGAGCGGGGAACAGTGAAGAGTTGGTGCCGAACTTGTTCTTGGCAGTGACGACCGAACCAGCTATTTTGGTTACTCGTGGGCGTGAAACGGACACCCGAACTGAAAGTTATGAATGTTTTAGTATAGCACCTTTTGTCACACAATCTTGGATAATGAAGAGTTCGGGCCGAAGAGGGATGTTCGGGCCGATGTGGTGTTCGGGCCGAAGTGGGATGTTCGGGCCGAAGTGGTGTTCGGGCTGAAGTACGGTGTTCGGGCTGAGGATGATGTTCGGGCCGAGGTTGAAGTTCGGGCCGAGGTCGGAGTTCGGGCCGAGGTTGAAGTTCGGGCCGAAAATGAAGTTCGGGCCGGGAACAGTGCAGAGTTCGGGCCGAACTTGTTCTTGGAAGTGACGAACGAACCAGCTATTTTCGTTACTCGTGGGCGTGAAACGGACACCCGAGCTGAAAGTTATGAATGTTTTAGTATAGCACCTTTTGTCACACAATCTTGGATATTGAAGAGTTCGGGCCGAAGAGGGATGTTCGGGCCGAAGTGGTGTTCGGGCCGAAGTGGGATGTTCGGGCCGAAGTGTTGTGGGGCCGAAGTTGTGTTCGGGCCGAAGTTCGGTGATCGGGCCGAGGATGATGTTCGGGCCGAGGTTGAAGTTCGGGACGAGGTCGGAATTCGGGCCGAGGTTGAGGTTCGGGCCGAGGTTGAAGTTCGGGCCGAAAATGAAGTTCGGGCGGGGAACAGTGAAGAGTTGGTGCCGAACTTGTTCTTTGCAGTGACGACCGAACCAGCTATTTTGGTTACCCGTGGGCGTGAAACGGACACCCGAGCTGAAAGTTATGAATGTTTTAGTATAGCACCTTTTGTCACACAATCTTGGATATTGAAGAGTTCGGGCCGAAGAGGGATGTTCGGGCCAAAGAGGGATGTTCGGGCCGAAGTGTTGTTCGGCCGAAGTGGGATGTTCGGGCCGAAGCGGTGTTCGGGCCGAAGTGGTGTTCGGGCCGAAGTTCGGTGTTCTGGCAGAGGATGATGTTCGGGCCGAGGTTGAAGTTCGGGTCGAGGTCGGAGTTCGGGCCGAGGTCGGAGTTCGGGCCGAGGTCGGAGTTCGGGGCGAGGTTGAAGTTCGGGCCGAGGTTGAAGTTCGGGCCGAAAATGAAGTTCGGGCCGGGAACAGTGAAGAGTTCGGGCCGAACATGTTCTTGGCAGTGACGAACGAACCAGCTATTTTGGTTACTCGTGGGCGTGAAACGGACACCCGAGCTGAAAGTTATGAATGTTTTAGTATAGCACCTTTTGTCACACAATCTTGGATATTGAAGAGTTCGGGCCGAAGAGAGATGTTCGGGCCGAAGTGGTGTTCGGGCCGAAGGGGGATGTTCGGGCCGAAGTGGTGTTCGGGCCGAAGTGGTGTTCGGGCCGAAGTGGTGTTCGGGCCGAAGTTCGGTGTTCGGGCCGAGGATGATGTTCGGGCCGAGGTTGAAGTTCGGGCCGAGGTCGGAGTTCGGGCCGAGGTCGAAGTTCGGGCCGAGGTTGAAGTTCGGGCCGAGGTTGAAGTTCGGGCCGAAAATGAAGTCCGGGCCGGGAACAGTGAAGAGTTCGGGCCGAAACTGTTCTTGGCAGTGACGAACGAACCAGCTATATTGGTTACTCGTGAAAGTGAAACGGACACCCGAGCTGAAAGTTATGAATGTTTTAGTATAACACCTTTTGTCACACAATCTTGGATATTGAAGAGTTCGGGCCGAAGAGGGATGTTCTGGCCGAAGTCGTGTTCGGGCCGAAGTGGGATGTTCGGGCCGAAGTGGTGTTCGGGCCGAAGTGGTGTTCGGGCCGAAGTTCGGTGTTCGGGCCGAGGATGATGTTCGGGCCGAGGTCGGAGTTCGGGCCGAGGTTGAAGTTCGGGCCGAGGTTGAAGTTCGGGCCGAAAATGAAGTTCGGGCCGGGAACAGTGAAGAGTTCGGGCCGAACTTGTTCTTGGTAGTGACGAACGAACCAGCTATTTGGTTACTCGTGGGCGTGAAACGGACACCCGAGCTGAAAGTTATGAATGTTTTAGTATAGCACCTTTTGTCACACAATCTTGGATATTGATGAGTTCGGGCCGAAGTGGTGTTCGGTCCGAAGTGGGATGTTCGGGCCGAAGTGGTGTTCGGGCCGAAGTGGTGTCCGGGCCGAAGTTCGGTGTTCGGGCCGAGGATGATGTTCAGGCCGAGGTTGGAGTTCGGGCCGAGGTCGGAGTTCGGGCCGAGGTTGTAGTTCGGGCCGAGGTTGAAGTTCGGGCCGAAAATAAAGTTCGGGCCGGGAACAGTGAAGAGTTCGGGCCGAACTTGTTCTTGGCAGTGACGAACGAACCAGCTATTTTGGTTACTCGTGGGCGTGAAACGGACACCCGAGCTGAAAGTTATGAATGTTTTAGTATAGCACCTTTTTTCACACAATCTTGGATATTGAAGAGTTCGGGCCGAAGAGGGATGTTCGGGCCGAAGTGGTGTTCGGGCCGAAGTGGTGTTCGGGCCGAAGTGGTGTCCGGGCCGAAGTTCGGTGTTCGGGCCGAGGATGATGTTCAGGCCGAGGTTGGAGTTCGGGCCGAGGTCGGAGTTCGGGCCGAGGTTGAAGTTCGGGCCGAGGTTGAAGTTCGGGCCGGGAACAGTGAAGAGTTCGGGCCGAACTTGTTCTTGGCAGTGACGAACGAACCAGCTATTTTGTTTACTCGTGGGCGTGAAACGGACACCCGAGCTGAAAGTTATGAATGTTTTAGTATAGCACCTTTTTTCACACAATCTTGGATATTGAAGAGTTCGGGCCGAAGAGGGATGTTCGGGCCGAAGTGGTGTTCGGGCCGAAGTGGGATTTTCGGGCCGAAGTGGTGTTCGGGCCGAAGTTCGGTGTTCGGGCCAAGGATGATGTTCGGGCCGAGGTTGGAGTTCGGGCCGAGGTCGGAGTTCGGGCCGAGGTTGAAGTTCGGGCCGAGGTTGAAGTTCGGGCAGAAAATGAAGTTCGGGCCGGGAACAGTGAAGAGTTCGGGCCGAACTTGTTCTTGGGAGTGACGAACGAACCAGCTATTTTGGTTACTCGTGGGCGTGAAACGGACACCTGAGGTGAAAGTTATGAATGTTTTAGTATAGCACCTTTTGTCACACAATCTTGGATATTGAAGAGTTCGGGCCGAAGTTCGGTGTTCGGGCCGAGGATGATGTTCGGGCCGAAGTGGGATGTTCGGGCCGAAGTGGTGTTCGGGCCGAAGTGGTGTTCGGGCCGAAGTTCGGTGTTCGGGCCGAGGATGATGTTCGGGCCGGGGTTGAAGTTCGGGCCGAGGTTGAAGTTCGGGCCGAGGTTGAAGTTCGGGCCGAGGTTGAAGTTCGGGCCGAAAATAAAGTTCGGGCCGGGAACAGTGAAGAGTTCAGGCCGAACTTGTTCTTGGCAGTGACGAACGAACCAGCTATTTTGGTTACTCATGGGCGTGAAACGGACACCCGAGCTGAAAGTTATGAATGTTTTAGTATAGCACCTTTTTTCACACAATCTTGGATATTGAAGAGTTCGGGCCGAAGAGGGATGTTCGGGCCGAAGTGGTGTTCGGGCCGAAGTGGGATTTTCGGGCCGAAGTGGTGTTCGGGCCGAAGTTCGGTGTTCGGGCCAAGGATGATGTTCGGGCCGAGGTTGGAGTTCGGGCCGAGGTCGGAGTTCGGGCCGAGGTAGAAGTTCGTGCCGAGGTTGAAGTTCGGGCAGAAAATGAAGTTCGGGCCGGGAACAGTGAAGAGTTCGGGCCGAACTTGTTCTTGGGAGTGACGAACGAACCAGCTATTTTGGTTACTCGTGGGCGTGAAACGGACACCTGAGCTGAAAGTTATGAATGTTTTAGTATAGCACCTTTTGTCACACAATCTTGGATATTGAAGAGTTCGGGCAGAAGAGGGATGTTCGGGCCGAAGTGGTGTTCGGGCCGAAGTGGGATGTTCGGGCCGAAGTGGTGTTGGGCCGAAGTTGTGTTCGGGCCGAAGTTCGGTGTTCGGGCCGAGGATGATGTTCGGGTCGAGGTTGAAGTTCGGGCCGAGGTCAGAGTTCGGGCCGAGGTCGGAGTTCGGGCCGAGGTTGAAGTTCGGGCCGAGGTTGAAGTTCGGGCCGAAAATAAAGTTCGGACCGGGAACAGTGAAGAGTTCGGGCCGAACTTGTTCTTGGCAGTGACGAACGAACCAGCTATTTTGGTTACTCGTGGGCGTGAAACGGACACCCGAGCTGAAAGTTATGAATGTTTTAGTATAGCACCTTTTTTCACACAATCTTGGATATTGAAGAGTTCAGGCCGAAGAGGGATGTTCGGGCCGAAGTCGTGTTCGGGCCGAAGTGGGATGTTCGGGCCGAAGTGGTGTTCGGGCCGAAGTGGTGTTCGGGCCGAAGTTCGGTGTTCGGGCCAAGGAAGATGTTCGGGCCGAGGTCGGAGTTCGGGCCGAGGTCGGTGTTCGGGCCGAGGTTGAAGTTCAGGCCGAGGTTGAAGTTCGGGCCGAAAATGAAGTTCGGGCCGGGAACAGTGAAGAGTTTGGGCCGAACTTGTTCTTGGCAGTGACGAACGAACCAGCTATTTGGTTACTCGTGGGCGTGAAACGGACACCCGAGCTGAAAGTTATGAATGTTTTAGTATAATACCTTTTGTCACACAATCTTGGATATTGATGAGTTCGGGCCGAAGAGGGATGTTCGGGCCGAAGTGGTGTTCGGGCCGAAGTGGGATGTTCGGGCCGAAGTGGTGTTCGGGCCAAAGTTCGGTGTTCGGACCGAGGATGAAGTTCGGGCCGAGGTCGGAGTTCGGGCCGAGGTTGAAGTTCGGGACGAGGTTGAAGTTCGGGCCGAAAATGAAGTTCGGGCCGGGAACAGTGAAGAGTTCGGGCCGAACTTGTTCTTGGCAGTGACGAACGAACCAGCTATTTTGGTTACTCGTGGGCGTGAAATAGACACCCGAGCTGAAAGTTATGAATGTTTTAGTATAGCACCTTTTTTCACACAATCTTGGATATTGAAGAGTTCGGGCCGAAGAGGGATGTTCGGGCCGAAGTGGTGTTCGGGCCGAAGTGGGATGTTCGGGCCGAAGTGGTGTTCGGGCCGAAGTGGTGTTCGGGCCGAAGTTCGGTGTTCGGGCCGAGGATGATGTTCGGGCCGAGGTTGAAGTTCGGGCCGAGGTCGGAGTTCGGGCCGAGGTTGGAGTTCGGGCCGAGGTCGGAGTTCGGGGCGAGGTTGAAGTTCGGGCCGAGGTTGAAGTGCGGGCCGGGAACAGAGAAGAGTTCGGGCCGAACTTGTTCTTAGCAGTGACGAACGAACCAACTATTTTGGATACTCGTGGACGTGAAACGGACACCCGAGCTGAATGTTATGAATGTTTTAGTATAGGACCTTTTGTCACACAATCTTGGATATTGAAGAGTTCGGGCCGAAGAGAGATGTTCGGGCCGAAGTGGTGTTCGGGCCGAAGTGGGATGTTCGGGCCGAAGTGGTGTTCGGGCCGAAGTTCGGTGTTCGGGCAGAGGATGATGTTCGGGCCGAGGTTGAAGTTCGGGCCGAGGTTGAAGTTCGGGCCGAGGTTGAAGTTCGGGCCGAAAATGAAGTTCGGGCCAGGAACAGTGAAGAGTTCGGGCCGAACTTGTTCTTGGCAGTGACGAACGAACCAGCTATTTTGGTTACTCGTGGGCGTGAAACGGACCCCCGAGCTGAAAGTTATGAATGTTTTAGTATAGCACCTTTTGTCACACAATCTTGGATATTGAAGAGTTCGGGCCGAAGAGGGATGTTCAGGCTGAAGTGGTGTTCGGGCCGAAGTGGGATCTTCGGGCCGAAGTGGTGTTCGGGCCGAAGTTCGGTGTTCGGGACGAGGATGAAGTTCGGGCCGAGGTCGGAGTTCGGGCCGAGGTTGAAGTTCGGGCCGAAAATGAAGTTCGGGCCGGGAACAGTGAAGAGTTCGGGCCGAACTTGTTCTTGGCAGTGACGAACGAACCAGCTATTTTGGTTACTCGAGGGCGTGAAACGGACACCCGAGTTGAAAGTTATGAATGTTTTAGTATAGCACCTTTTGTCACACAATCTTGGATATTGAAGAGTTCGGGCCGAAGAGGGATGTTCGGGCCGAAGTGGTGTTCGGGCCGAAGTGGGATGTTCGGGCCGAAGTGGTGTTCGCCCGAAGTGGTGTTCGGGCCGAAGTTCGGTGTTCGGGCCGAGGATGATGTTCGGGCCGAGGTTGAAGTTCGGGCCGAGGTCGGAGTTCGGGCCGAGGTTGAAGTTCGGGCCGAGGTTGAAGTTCGGGCCGAGGTTGAAGTTCAGGCCGAAAATGAAGTTCGGGCTGGGAACAGAGAAGAGTTCGGGCCGAACTTGTTCTTGGCAGTGACGAACGAACCAACTATTTTGGATACTCGTGGACGTGAAACGGACCCCCGAGCTGAAAGTTATGAATGTTTTAGTATAGCACCTTCTGTCACACAATCTTGGATATTGAAGAGTTCGGGCCGAAGAGGGATGTTCAGGCTGAAGTGGTGTTCGGGCCGAAGTGGGATGTTCGGGCCGAAGTGGTGTTCGGGCCGAAGTTTGGTATTCGGGCCGAGGATGAAGTTCGGGCCGAGGTCGGAGTTCGGGCCGAGGTTGAAGTTCGGGCCGAGGTTGAAGTTCGGGCCGAAAATGAAGTTCGGGCCGGGAACAGTGAAGAGTTCGGGCCGAACTTGTTCTTGGCAGTGACGAACGAACCAGCTATTTTGGTTACTCGTGGGCGTGAAATGGACACCCGAGCTGAAAGTTATGAATGTTTTAGTATAGCACCTTTTGTCACACAATCTTGGATATTGAAGAGTTCGGGCCGAAGAGGGATGTTCAGGCTGAAGTGGTGTTCGGGCCGAAGTGGGATGTTCGGGCCGAAGTGGTGTTCGGGCCGAAGTGGTGTTCGGGCCGAAGTTCGGTGTTCGGGCCGAGGATGATGTACGGGCCGAGGTTGAAGTTCGGGCCGAGGTCGGAGTTCGGGCCGAGGTTGAAGTTCGGGCCAAGGTTGAAGTTCGGGCCGAAAATGAAGTTCGGGCCGGGAACAGTGAAGAGTTCGGGCCGAACTTGTTCTTGGCAGTGACGAACGAACCAACTATTTTGGTTACTCGTGGACGTGAAACGGACACCCGTGCTGAAAGTTATAAATGTTTTAGTATAGCACCTTTTGTCACACAATCTTGGATATTGAAGAGTTCGGGCCGAAGAGAGATGTTTGGGCCGAAGTGGTGTTCGGGCCGAAGTGGGATGTTCGGGCCGAAGTGGTGTTCGGGCCGAAGTTCGGTGTTCGGGCCGAGGATGAAGTTCGGGCCGAGGTCGGAGTTCGGGCCGAGGTTGAAGTTCGGGCCGAAAATGAAGTTCGGGCCGGGAACAGTGAAGAGTTCGGGCCGAACTTGTTCTTGGCAGTGACGAACGAACCAGCTATTTTGGTTACTCGAGGGCGTGAAACGGACACCCGAGCTGAAAGTTATGAATGTTTTAGTATAGCACCTTTTGTCACACAATCTTGGATATTGAGGAGTTCGGGCCGAAGAGAGATGTTCGGGCCGAAGTGGTGTTCGGACCGAAGTGGTGTTCGGGCCGAAGTGGGATGTTCGGGCCGAAGTGGTGTTCGGGCCGAAGTTCGGTGTTCGGGCCGAGGATGATGTTCGGGCCGAGGTTGAAGTTCGGGCCGAGGTTGAAGTTCGGGCCGAGGTTGAAGTTCGGGCCGAAAATGAAGTTCGGGCCGGGAACAGTGAAGAGTTCGGGCCGAACTTGTTCTTGGCAGTGACGAACGAACCAGCTATTTTGGTTACTCGTGGGCGTGAAACGGACACCCGAGCTGAAAGTTATGAATGTTTTAGTATAGCACCTTCTGTCACACAATCTTGGATATTGAAGAGTTCGGGCCGAAGAGGGATGTTCAGGCTGAAGTGGTGTTCGGGCCGAAGTGGGATGTTCGGGCCGAAGTGGTGTTCGGGCCGAAGTTTGGTGTTCGGGCCGAGGATGAAGTTCGGGCCAAGGTCGGAGTTCGGGCCGAGGTTGAAGTTCGGGCCGAGGTTGAAGTTCGGGCCGAAAATGAAGTTCGGGCCGGGAACAGTGAAGAGTTCGGGCCGAACTTGTTCTTGGCAGTGATGAACGAACCAGCTATTTTGGTTACTCGTGGGCGTGAAACGGACACCCGAGCTGAAAGTTATGAATGTTTTAGTATAGCACCTTTTGTCACACAATCTTGGATATTGAAGAGTTCGGGCCGAAGAGGGATGTTCAGGCTGAAGTGGTGTTCGGGCCGAAGTGGGATGTTCGGGCCGAAGTGGTGTTCGGGCCGAAGTGGTGTTCGGGCCGAAGTTCGGTGTTCGGGCCGAGGATGATGTACGGGCCGAGGTTGAAGTTCGGGCCGAGGTCGGAGTTCGGGCCGAGGTTGAAGTTCGGGCCGAGGTTGAAGTTCGGGCCGAAAATGAAGTTCGGGCCGGGAACAGTGAAGAGTTCGGGCCGAACTTGTTCTTGGCAGTGACGAACGAACCAACTATTTTGGTTACTCGTGGACGTGAAACGGACACCCATGCTGAAAGTTATAAATGTTTTAGTATAGCACCTTTTGTCACACAATCTTGGATATTGAAGAGTTCGGGCCGAAGAGAGATGTTCGGGCCGAAGTGGTGTTCGGGCCGAAGTGGGATGTTCGGGCCGAAGTGGTGTTCGGGCCGAAGTTCGGTGTTCGGGCCGAGGATGATGTTCGGGCCGAGGTTGAAGTTCAGGCCGAGGTTGAAGTTCGGGCCGAGGTTGAAGTTCGGGCCGAAAATGAAGTTCGGGTCGGGAACAGTGAAGAGTTCGGGCCGAACTTGTTCTTGGCAGTGACGAACGAACCAGCTATTTTGGTTACTCGTGGGCGTGAAACGGACACCTGAGCTGAAAGTTATGAATGTTTTAGTATAGCACCTTTTGTCACACAATCTTTGATATTGAAGAGTTCGGGCCGAAGAGGGATGTTCGGGCCGAAGTGGTGTTCGGGCCGAAGTGGGATGTTCAGGCCGAAGTGGTGTTCGGGCCGAAGTTTGGTGTTCGGGCCGAGGATGAAGTTCGGGTCGAGGTCGGAGTTCGGGCCGAGGTAGAAGTTCGGGACGAGGTTGAAGTTCGGGCCGAAAATTAAGTTCGGGCCGTGAACAGTGAACAGTTCGGGCCGAACTTGTTCTTGGCAGTGACGAACGAACCAGCTATTTTGGTCACTCGTGGGCGTGAAAGGGGCACCCGAGCTGAAAGTTATGAATGTTTTAGTATAGCACATTTTGTCACACAATCTTGGATATTGAAGAGTTCGGGACGAAGAGGGATGTTCGGGCCGAAGTGGTGTTCGGGCCGAAGCGGGATGTTCGGGCCGAAGTCGTGTTCGGGCCGAAGTGGTGTTCGGGCCGAAGTTCGGTGTTCGGGCCGAGGATGATGTTCGGGCCGAGGTTGAAGTTCGGGCCGAGGTCGGAGTTCGGGCCGAGGTTGAAGTTCGGGCCGAGGTTGAAGTTCGGGCCGAAAATGAAGTTCGGGCCGGGAACAGAGAAGAGTTCGGGCTGAACTTGTTCTTGGCAGTGACGAATGAACCAACTATTTTGGATACTCGTGGACGTGAAATGGACACCCGAGCTGAATGTTATGAATGTTTTAGTATAGCACCTTTTATCACACAATCTTGGATATTGAAGAGTTCGGGCCGAAGAGAGATGTTCGGGCCGAAGTGGTGTCCGGGCCGAAGTGGGATGTTCGGGCCGAAGTGGTGTTCGGGCCGAACTTCGGTGTTCGGGCCGAGGATGATGTTCGGGCCGAGGTTGAAGTTCGGGCCGAGGTTGAAGTTCGGGCCGAGGTTGAAGTTCGGGCCAAAAATGAAGTTCGGGCCAGGAACAGTGAAGAGTTCGGGCCGAACTTGTTCTTGGCAGTGACGAACGAACCAGCTATTTTGGTTACTCGTAGGCGTGAAACGGACACCCGAGCTGAAAGTTATGAATGTTTTAGTATAGCACCTTTTGTCACACAATCTTGGATATTGAAGAGTTCGGGCCGAAGAGGGATGTTCAGGCTGAAGTGGTGTTCGGGCCGAAGTGGGATGTTCGGGCCGAAGTGGTGTTCGGGCCGAAGTTCGGTGTTCGGGCCGAGGATGAAGTTCGGGCCGAGGTCGGAGTTCGGGCCGAGGTTGAAGTTCGGGCCGAAAATGAAGTTCGGGCCGGGAACAGTGAAGAGTTCGGGCCGAACTTGTTCTTGGCAGTGACGAACGAACCAGCTATTTTGGTTACTCGAGGGCGTGAAACGGACACACGAGCTGAAAGTTATGAATGTTTTAGTATAGCACCTTTTGTCACACAATCTTGGATATTGAAGAGTTCGGGCCGAAGAGAGATGTTCGGGCCGAAGTGGTGTTCGGACCGAAGTGGTGTTCGGGCCGAAGTGGGAAGTTCGGGCCGAATTGGTGTTCGGGCCGAAGTTCGGTGTTCGGGCCGAGGATGATGTTCGGGCCGAGGTTGAAGTTCGGGCCGAGGTTGAAGTTCGGGCCGAGGTTGAAGTTCGGGCCGAAAATGAAGTTCGGGCCGGGAACAGTGAAGAGTTCGGGCCGAACTTGTTCTTGGCAGTGACGAACGAACCAGCTATTTTGGTTACTCGTGGGCGTGAAACGGACACCCGAGCTGAAAGTTATGAATGTTTTAGTATAGCACGTTTTGTCACACAATCTTGGATATTGAAGAGTTCGGGCCGAAGAGGGATGTTCAGGCTGAAGTGGTGTTCGGGCCGAAGTGGGATGTTCGGGCCGAAGTGGTGTTCGGGCCGAAGTTTGGTGTTCGGGCCGAGGATGAAGTTCGGGCCGAGGTCGGAGTTCGGGCCGAGGTGGAAGTTCGGGCCGAGGTTGAAGTTCGAGCCGAAAATGAAGTTCGGGCCGGGAACAGTGAAGAGTTCGGGCCGAACTTGTTCTTGGCAGTGACGAACGAACCAGCTATTTTGGTCACTCGTGGGCGTGAAAGGGGCACCCGAGCTGAAAGTTATGAATGTTTTAGTATAGCACCTTTTGTCACACAAACTTGGATATTGAAGAGTTCGGGCCGAAGAGGGATGTTCGGGCCGAAGTGGTGTTCGGGCCGAAGTGGGATGTTCGGGCCGAAGTGGTGTTCGGGCCGAAGTGGTGTTCGGGCCGAAGTTCGGTGTTCGGGCCGAGGATGATGTACGGGCCGAGGTTGAAGTTCGGGCCGAGGTCGGAGTTCGGGCCGAGGTTGAAGTTCGGGCCGAGGTTGAAGTTCGGGCCGAAAATGAAGTTCGGGCCGGGAACAGTGAAGAGTTCGGGCCGAACTTGTTCTTGGCAGTGACGAACGAACCAACTATTTTGGTTACTCGTGGACGTGAAACGGACACCCATGCTGAAAGTTATAAATGTTTTAGTATAGCACCTTTTGTCACACAATCTTGGATATTGAAGAGTTCGGGCCGAAGAGAGATGTTCGGACCGAAGTGGTGTTCGGGCCGAAGTGGGCTGTTCGGGCCGAAGTGGTGTTCGGGCCGAAGTTCGGTGTTCGGGCCGAGGATGATGTTCGGGCCGAGGTTGAAGTTCAGGCCGAGGTTGAAGTTCGGGCCGAGGTTGAAGTTCGGGCCGAAAATGAAGTTCTGGTCGGGAACAGTGAAGAGTGCGGGCCGAACTTGTTCTTGGCAGTGACGAACGAACCAGCTATTTTGGTTACTCGTGGGCGTGAAACGGACACCCGAGCTGAAAGTTATGAATGTTTTAGTATAGCACCTTTTGTCACACAATCTTTGATATTGAAGAGTTCGGGCCGAAGAGGGATGTTCGGGCCGAAGTGGGATGTTCAGGCCGAAGTGGTGTTCAGGCCGAAGTTTGGTGTTCGGGCCGAGGATGAAGTTCGGGTCGAGGTCGGAGTTTGGGCCGAGGTAGAAGTTCGGGACGAGGTTGAAGTTCGGGCCGAAAATTAAGTTCGGGCCGGGAACAGTGAAGAGTTCGGGCCGAACTTGTTCTTGGCAGTGACGAACGAACCAGCTATTTTGGTCACTCGTGGGCGTGAAAGGGGCACCCGAGCTGAAAGTTATGAATGTTTTAGTATAGCACCTTTTGTCACACAAACTTGGATATTGAAGAGTTCGGGCCGAAGAGGGATGTTCGGGCCGAAGTGGTGTTCGGGCCGAAGTGGGATGTTCGGGCCGAAGTGGTGTTCGGGCCGAAGTGGTGTTCGGGCCGAAGTTCGGTGTTCGGGCCGAGGATGATGTTCGGGCCGAGGTTGAAGTTCGGGCCGAGGTAGGAGTTCGGGCCAAGGTTGAAGTTCGGGCCGAGGTTGAAGTTCAGGCCGAAAATGAAGTTCGGGTCGGGAACAGTGAAGAGTTCGGGCCGAACTTGTTCTTGACAGTGACGAACGAACAAACTATTTTGGTTACTCGTGGACGTGAAACGGACACCCGTGCTGAAAGTTATAAATGTTTTAGTATAGCACCTTTTGTCACACAATCTTGGATATTGAAGAGTTCGGGCCGAAGAGAGATGTTCGGGCCGAAGTGGTGTTCGGGCCGAAGTGGGATGTTCAGGCCGAAGTGGTGTTCGGGCCGAAGTTCGGTGTTCGGCCCGAGGATGATGTTCGGGCCGAGGTTGAAGTTCAGGCCGAGGTTGAAGTTCGGGCCGAGGTTGAAGTTCGGGCCGAAAATGAAGTTCGGGTCGGGAACAATGAAGAGTTCGGGCCGAACTTGTTCTTGGCAGTGACGAACGAACCAGCTATTTTGGTTACTCGTGGGCGTGAAACGGACACCCGAGCTGAAAGTTATGAATGTTTTAGTATAGCACCTTTTGTCAAACAATCTTTGATATTGAAGAGTTCGGGCCGAAGAGGGATGTTCGGGCCGAAGTGGTGTTCGGGCCGAAGTGGGATGTTCAGGCCGAAGTGGTGTTCGGGCCGAAGTTCGGTGTTCGGGCCGAGGATGAAGTTCGGGCCGAGGTCGGAGTTCGGGTCGAGGTAGAAGTTCGGGACGAGGTTGAAGTTCGGGCCGAAAATTAAGTTCGGGCCGGGAACAGTGAAGAGTTCGGGCCGAACTTGTTCTTGGCAGTGACGAACGAACCAGCTATTTTGGTCACTCGTGGGCATGAAAGTGGCACCCGAGCTGAAAGTTATGAATGTTTTAGTATAGCACCTTTTGTCACACAATCTTGGATATTGAAGAGTTCGGGCCGAAGAGGGATGTTCGGCCCGAAGTGGTGTTCGGGCCGAAGTGGGATGTTCGGGCCGAAGTGGTGTTCGGGCTGAAGTGGTGTTCGGGCCGAAGTTCGGTGTTCGGGCCGAGGATGATGTTCGAGCCGAGGTTGAAGTTCGGGCCGAGGTAGGAGTTCGGGCCGAGGTTGAAGTTCGGGCCGAGGTTGAAGTTCAGGCCGAAAATGAAGTTCGGGCCGGGAACAGTGAAGAGTTCGGGCCGAACTTGTTCTTGGCAGTGACGAACGAACCAACTATTTTGGTTACTCGTGGACGTGAAACGGACACCCGAGCTGAAAGTTATGAATGTTTTAGTATAGCACCTTTTGTCACACAATCTTGGATATTGAAGAGTTCGGGCCGAAGAGAGATGTTCGGGCCGAAGTGGTGTTCGGGCCGAAGTGGGATGTTCGGGCCGAAGTGGTGTTCGGGCCGAAGTTCGGTGTTCTGGCCGAGGATGATGTTCGGGCCGAGGTTGAAGTTCGGGCCGAGGTTGAAGTTCGGGCCGAAAATGAAGTTCGGGCCGGGAACAGTGAAGAGTTCGGGCCGAACTTGTTCTTGGCAGTGACGAATGAACCAGCTATTTTGGTTACTCGTGGGCGTGAAACGGACACCCGAGCTGAAAGTTATGAATGTTTTAGTATAGCACCTTTTGTCAAACAATCTTGGATATTGAAGAGTTCGGGCCGAAGAGGGATGTTCAGGCTGAAGTGGTGTTCAGGCCGAAGTGGGATGCTTGGGCCGAAGTGGTGTTCGGGCCGAAGTTCGGTGTTCGGGCCGAGGATGAAACTCGGGCCGAGGTCGGAGTTCGGGCCGAGGTTGAAGTTCGGGCCGAGGTTGAAGTTCGGGCCGAAAATGAAGTTCGGGCCGGGAACAGTGAAGAGTTCGGGCCGAACTTGTTCTTGGCAGTGACGAACGAACCAGCTATTTTGGTTACTCGAGGGCGTGAAACGGACACCCGAGCTGAAAGTTATGAATGTTTTAGTATAGCACCTTTTGTCACACAATCTTGGATATTGAAGACTTCGGGCCGAAGAGAGATGTTCGGGCCGAAGTGGTGTTCGGGACGAAGTGGGATGTTCGGGCCGAATTGGTGTTCGGGCCGAAGTTCGGTGTTCGGGCCGAGGATGATGTTCGGGCCGAGGTTGAAGTTCGGGCCGAGGTTGAAGTTCGGGCCGAGGTTGAACTTCGGGCCGAAAATGAAGTTCGGGCCGGGAACAGTGAAGAGTTCGGGCCGAACTTGTTCTTGGCAGTGACGAACGAACCAGCTATTTTGGTTACTCGTGGGCGTGAAACGGACACCCGAGCTGAAAGTTATGAATGTTTTAGTATAGCACCTTTTGTCACACAATCTTGGATATTGAAGAGTTCGGGCCGAAGAGGGATGTTCAGGCTGAAGTGGTGTTCGGGCCGAAGTGGGATGTTCGGGCCGAAGTGGTGTTCGGGCCGAAGTTTGGTGTTCGGGCCGAGGATGAAGTTCGGGCCGAGGTCGGAGTTCGGGCCGAGGTTGAAGTTCGGGCCGAAAATGAAGTTCGGGCCGGGAATAGTGAAGAGTTCGGGCCGAACTTGTTCTTGGCAGTGACGAACGAACCAGCTATTTTGGTTACTCGTGGGCGTGAAACGGACACCCGAGCTGAAAGTTATGAATGTTTTAGTATAGCACCTTTTGTCACACAATCTTGGATATTGAAGAGTTCGGGCTGAAGAGGGATGTTCAGACTGAAGTGGTGTTCGGGCCGAAGTGGGATGTTCGGGCTGAAGTGGTGTTCGGGCCGAAGTGGTGTTCGGGCCGAAGTTCGGTGTTCGGGACGAGGATGATGTACGGGCCGAGGTTGAAGTTCGGGCCGAGGTCGGAGTTCGGGCCGAGGTTGGAGTTCGGGCCGAGGTTGAAGTTCGGGCCGAGGTTGAAGTTCGGGCCGGGAACAGTGAAGAGTTCGGGCCGAACTTGTTCTTGGCAATGACGAACGAACCAACTATTTTGGTTACTCGTGGACGTGAAACGGACACCCGTGCTGAAAGTTATGAATGTTTTAGTATAGCACCTTTTGTCACACAATCTTGGATATTGAAGAGTTCGGGCCGAAGAGAGATGTTCGGGCCGAAGTGGTGTTCGGGCCGAAGTGGGATGTTCGGGCCGCAGTGGTGTTCGGGCCGAAGTTCGGTGTTCGGGCCGAGGATGATGTTCGGGCCGAGGTTGAAGTTCAGGCCGAGGTTGAAGTTCGGGCCGAGGTTGAAGTTCGGGCCGAAAATGAAGTTCGGGTCGGGAACAGTGAAGAGTTCGGGCCGAACTTGTTCTTGGCAGTGACGAACGAACCAGCTATTTTGGTTACTCGTGGGCGTGAAACGGTCACCCGAGCTGAAAGTTATGAATGTTTTAGTATAGCACCTTTTGTCACACAATCTTTGATATTGAAGAGTTCGGGCCGAAGAGGGATGTTCGGGCCGAAGTGGTGTTCGGGCCGAAGTGGGATGTTCGGGCCGAAGTGGTGTTCGGGCCGAAGTGGTGTTCGGGCCAAAGTTCGGTGTTCGGGCCGAGGATGATGTTCGGGCCGAGGTTGAAGTTCGGGCCGAGGTCGGAGTTCGGGCCGAGGTTGAAGTTCGGGCCGAGGTTGAAGTTCGGGCCGAAAATGAATTTCGGGCCGAAAATGAAGTTCGGGCCGGGAACAGTGAAGAGTTCGGGCCGAACTTGTTCTTGGCAGTGATGAACGAACCAGCTATTATGGTTACTCGTGGACGTGAAACGGACACCCGAGCTGAAAGTTATGAATGTTTTAGTATAGCGCCTTTTGTCACAAAATCTTGGATATTGAAGAGTTCGGGCCAAAGAGGGATGTTCGGGCCGAAGTGGTGTTCGGGCCGAAGTGGGATGTTCGGGCCGAAGTGGTTTATCGGGCCGAAGTTCGGTGTTCGAGCCGAGGATGAAGTTCGGGCCGAGGTCGGAGTTCGGGCCGAGGTTGAAGTTCGGGCCGAGGTTGAAGTTCGGGCCGAAAATGAAGTTCGGGCCGGGAACAGTGAAGAGTTCGGGCCGAACTTGTTCTTGGCAGTGACGAACGAACCAGCTATTTTGGTTACTCGTGGGTGTGAAAGGGACACCCGAGCTAAAAGTTATGAATGTTTTAGTATAGCACCTTTTGTCACACAATCTTGGATATTGAAGAGTTCGGGCCGAAGAGGGATGTTCGGGCCGAAGTGGTGTTCGGGCCGAAGTGGGATGTTCGGGCCGAAGTGGTGTTCGGGCCGAAGTGGTGTTCGGGCCGAAGTTCGGTGTTCGGGCCGAGGTTGGAGTTCGGGCCGCGGTTGGAGTTTGGGCCGGGGTTGAAGTTCGGGCCGAGGTTGAAGTTCGGTCCGAAAATGAAGTTCGGGCCGGGAACAGTGAAGAGTTCGGGCCGAACTTGTTCTTGGCAGTGACGAACGAACCAGCTATTTTGGTTACTCGTGGGCATGAAACGGACACCCGAGCTGAAAGTTATGAATGTTTTAGTATAGCACCTTTTGTCACACAATCTTGGATATTGAAGAGTTCGGGCCGAAGAGGGATGTTCGGGCCGAAGTGGTGTTCGGGCCAAAGTGGGATGTTCGGGCCGAAGTGGTGTTCGGGCCGAAGTGGTGTTCAGGCCGAAGTTCGGTGTTCGGGCCGAGGATGATGTTCGGGCCGAGGTTGAAGTTCGGGCCGAGGTCGGAGTTCGGGACGAGGTCGAAGTTCGGGCCGAGGTTGAAGTTCGGGCCGGCAACAGTGAAGAGTTCGGGCCGAACTTGTTTTTGGCAGTGACGAACGAACCAGCTATTTTGGTTACTCGTGGGCGTGAAACGGGCACCTGAGCTGAAAGTTATGAATGTTTTAGTATAGCACATTTTGTCACACAATCTTGGATATTGAAGAGTTCGGGCCAAAGAGGGATGTTCGGGCCGAAGTGGTGTTCGGGCCGAAGTGGGATGTTCGGGCCGAAGTGGTGTTCGTGCCGAAGTTCGGTGTTCGGGCCGAGGATGATGTTCGGGCCGAGGTTGAAGTTCGGGCCGAGGTTGAAGTTCGGGCCGAGGTCGGAGTTCGAGCCGAGGTTGAAGTTCGGGCCGAAAATGAAGTTCGGGCCGGGGAACAGTGAAGAGTTCGGGCCGAACTTGTTCTTTTCAGTGACGAACGAACCAGCTATTTTGGTTACTCGTGGGCGTGAAACGGACACCCGAGCTGAAAGTTATGAATGTTTTAGTATAGCACCTTTTGTCACACAATCTTGGATATTGAAGAGTTCGGGCCGAAGAGGGATGTTCAGGCCGAAGTGGTGTTCGGGCCGAAGTGGGATGTTCGGGCCGAAGTGGTGTTCGGGCCGAAGTTCGGTGTTCGGGCCGAGGATGATGTTCGGGCCGAGGTTGAAGTTCGGGCCGAGGTCGGAGTTCGGGCCGAGGTTGAAGTTCGGGCCCAGGTCGGAGTTCGGGCCCAGGTTGAAGTTCGGGCCGAGGTTGAAGTTCGGGACGAAAATGAAGTTCGGGCCGGGAACAGTGAAGAGTTCGGGTCGAACTTGTTCTTGGCAGTGACGAACGAACCAGCTATTTTGGTTACTCGTGGACGTGAAACGGACACCCGAGCTGAAAGTTATTAATGTTTTAGTATAGCACCTTTTGTCACACAATCTTGGATATTGAAGAGTTCGGGCCGAAGAGAGATGTTCGGGCCGAAGTGGTGTTCGGGCCGAAGTGGGATGTTCGGGCCGAAGTGGTGTTCGGGCCGAAGTTCGGTGTTCGGGCCGAGGATGATGTTCGGGCCGAGGTTGAAGTTCAGGCCGAGGTTGAAGTTCGGGCCGAGGTTGAAGTTCGGGCCGAAAATGAAGTTCGGGTCGGGAACAGTGAAGAGTTCGGGCCGAACTTGTTCTTGGCAGTGACGAACGAACCAGCTATTTTGGTTACTCGTGGGCGTGAAATGGTCACCCGAGCTGAAAGTTATGAATGTTTTAGTATAGCACCTTTTGTCACACAATCTTTGATATTGAAGAGTTCGGGCCGAAGAGGGATGTTCGGGCCGAAGTGGTGTTCGGGCCGAAGTGGGATGTTCGGGCCGAAGTGGTGTTCGGGCCGAAGTTTGGTGTTCGGGCCGAGGATGAAGTTCGGGCCGAGGTCGGAGTTCGGGCCGAGGTTGAAGTTCGGGCCGAGGTTGAAGTTCGGGCCGAAAATGAAGTTCGGGCCGGGAACAGTGAAGAGTTCGGGCCGAACTTGTTCTTGGCAGTGACGAATGAACCAGCTATTTTGGTTACTCGTGGGCGTGAAACGGACACCCGAGCTGAAAGTTATGAATGTTTTAGTATAGCACCTTTTGTCACACAATCTTGGATATTGAAGAGTTCGGTCTGAAGAGGGATGTTCAGGCTGAAGTGGTGTTCGGGCCGAAGTGGGATGTTCGGGCTGAAGTGGTGTTCGGGCCGAAGTGGTGTTCGGGCCGAAGTTCGGTGTTCGGGACGAGGATGATGTACGGGCCGAGGTTGAAGTTCGGGCCGAGGTCGGAGTTCGGGCCGAGGTTGGAGTTCGGGCCGAGGTTGAAGTTCGGGCCGAGGTTGAAGTTCGGGCCGGGAACAGTGAAGAGTTCGGGCCGAACTTGTTCTTGGCAGTGACGAACGAACCAACTATTTTGGTTACTCGTGGACGTGAAACGGACATCCGTGCTGAAAGTTATGAATGTTTTAGTATAGCACCTTTTGTCACACAATCTTGGATATTGAAGAGTTCGGGCCGAAGAGAGATGTTCGGACCGAAGTGGTGTTCGGGCCGAAGTGGGCTGTTCGGGCCGAAGTGGTGTTCGGGCCGAAGTTCGGTGTTCGGGCCGAGGATGATGTTCGGGCCGAGGTTGAAGTTCAGGCCGAGGTTGAAGTTCGGGCCGAGGTTGAAGTTCGGGCCGAAAATGAAGTTCGGGCCGGGAACAGTGAAGAGTTCGGGCCGAACTTGTTCTTGGCAGTGACGAACGAACCAACTATTTTGGTTACTCGTGGACGTGAAACGGACACCCGTGCTGAAAGTTATAAATGTTTTAGTATAGCACCTTTTGTCACACAATCTTGGATATTGAAGAGTTCGGGCCGAAGAGAGATGTTCGGACCGAAGTGGTGTTCGGGCCGAAGTGGGCTGTTCGGGCCGAAGTGGTGTTCGGGCCGAAGTTCGGTGTTCGGGCCGAGGATGATGTTCGGGCCGAGGTTGAAGTTCAGGCCGAGGTTGAAGTTCGGGCCGAGGTTGAAGTTCGGGCCGAAAATGAAGTTCGGGTCGGGAACAGTGAAGAGTTCGGGCTGAACTTGTTCTTGGCAGTGACGAACGAACCAGCTATTTTGGTTACTCGTGGGCGTGAAACGGACACCCGAGCTGAAAGTTATGAATGTTTTAGTATAGCACCTTTTGTCACACAATCTTTGATATTGAAGAGTTCGGGCCGAAGAGGGATGTTCGGGCCGAAGTGGGATGTTCAGGCCGAAGTGGTGTTCAGGCCGAAGTTTGGTGTTCGGGCCGAGGATGAAGTTCGGGTCGAGGTCGGAGTTTGGGCCGAGGTAGAAGTTCGGGACGAGGTTGAAGTTCGGGCCGAAAATTAAGTTCGGGCCGGGAACAGTGAAGAGTTCGGGCCGAACTTGTTCTTGGCAGTGACGAACGAACCAGCTATTTTGGTCACTCGTGGGCGTGAAAGGGGCACCCGAGCTGAAAGTTATGAATGTTTTAGTATAGCACATTTTGTCACACAATCTTGGATATTGAAGAGTTCGGGCCAAAGAGGGATGTTCGGGCCGAAGTGGTGTTCGGGCCGAAGTGGGATGTTCGGGCCGAAGTGGTGTTCGGGCCGAAGTTCGGTGTTCGGGCCGAGGATGATGTTCGGGCCGAGGTTGAAGTTCGGGCCGAGGTAGGAGTTCGGGCCAAGGTTGAAGTTCGGGCCGAGGTTGAAGTTCAGGCCGAAAATGAAGTTCGGGTCGGGAACAGTGAAGAGTTCGGGCCGAACTTGTTCTTGACAGTGACGAACGAACAAACTATTTTGGTTACTCGTGGACGTGAAACGGACACCCGTGCTGAAAGTTATAAATGTTTTAGTATAGCACCTTTTGTCACACAATCTTGGATATTGAAGAGTTCGGGCCGAAGAGAGATGTTCGGGCCGAAGTGGTGTTCGGGCCGAAGTGGGATGTTCAGGCCGAAGTGGTGTTCGGGCCGAAGTTCGGTGTTCGGCCCGAGGATGATGTTCGGGCCGAGGTTGAAGTTCAGGCCGAGGTTGAAGTTCGGGCCGAGGTTGAAGTTCGGGCCGAAAATGAAGTTCGGGTCGGGAACAATGAAGAGTTCGGGCCGAACTTGTTCTTGGCAGTGACGAACGAACCAGCTATTTTGGTTACTCGTGGGCGTGAAACGGACACCCGAGCTGAAAGTTATGAATGTTTTAGTATAGCACCTTTTGTCACACAATCTTTGATATTGAAGAGTTCGGGCCGAAGAGGGATGTTCGGGCCGAAGTGGTGTTCGGGCCGAAGTGGGATGTTCAGGCCGAAGTGGTGTTCGGACCGAAGTTCGGTGTTCGGGCCGAGGATGAAGTTCGGGCCGAGGTCGGAGTTCGGGTCGAGGTAGAAGTTCGGGACGAGGTTGAAGTTCGGGCCGAAAATTAAGTTCGGGCCGGGAACAGTGAAGAGTTCGGGCCGAACTTGTTCTTGGCAGTGACGAACGAACCAACTATTTTGGTTACTCGTGGACGTGAAACGGACACCCGTGCTGAAAGTTATGAATGTTTTAGTATAGCACCTTTTGTCACACAATCTTGGATATTGAAGAGTTCGGGCCGAAGAGAGATGTTCGGCCCGAAGTGGTGTTCGGGCCGAAGTGGGATGTTCGGGCCGAAGTGGTGTTCGGGCCGAAGTGGTGTTCGGGCCGAGGATGATGTTCGGGCCGAGGTTGAAGTTCAGGCCGAGGTTGAAGTTCGGGCCGAGGTAGGAGTTCGGGCCGAGGTTGAAGTTCGGGCCGAGGTTGAAGTTCAGGCCGAAAATGAAGTTCGGGCCGGGAACAGTGAAGAGTTCGGGCCGAACTTGTTCTTGGCAGTGACGAACGAACCAACTATTTTGGTTACTCGTGGACGTGAAACGGACACCCGAGCTGAAAGTTATGAATGTTTTAGTATAGCACCTTTTGTCACACAATCTTGGATATTGAAGAGTTCGGGCCGAAGAGAGATGTTCGGGCCGAAGTGGTGTTCGGGCCGAAGTGGGATGTTCGGGCCGAAGTGGTGTTCGGGCCGAAGTTCGGTGTTCTGGCCGAGGATGATGTTCGGGCCGAGGTTGAAGTTCGGGCCGAGGTTGAAGTTCGGGCCGAAAATGAAGTTCGGGCCGGGAACAGTGAAGAGTTCGGGCCGAACTTGTTCTTGGCAGTGACGAACGAACCAGCTATTTTGGTTACTCGTGGGCGTGAAACGGACACCCGAGCTGAAAGTTATGAATGTTTTAGTATAGCACCTTTTGTCAAACAATCTTGGATATTGAAGAGTTCGGGCCGAAGAGGGATGTTCAGGCTGAAGTGGTGTTCAGGCCGAAGTGGGATGCTTGGGCCGAAGTGGTGTTCGGGCCGAAGTTCGGTGTTCGGGCCGAGGATGAAACTCGGGCCGAGGTCGGAGTTCGGGCCGAGGTTGAAGTTCGGGCCGAGGTTGAAGTTCGGGCCGAAAATGAAGTTCGGGCCGGGAACAGTGAAGAGTTCGGGCCGAACTTGTTCTTGGCAGTGACGAACGAACCAGCTATTTTGGTTACTCGAGGGCGTGAAACGGACACCCGAGCTGAAAGTTATGAATGTTTTAGTATAGCACCTTTTGTCACACAATCTTGGATATTGAAGACTTCGGGCCGAAGAGAGATGTTCGGGCCGAAGTGGTGTTCGGGACGAAGTGGGATGTTCGGGCCGAATTGGTGTTCGGGCCGAAGTTCGGTGTTCGGGCCGAGGATGATGTTCGGGCCGAGGTTGAAGTTCGGGCCGAGGTTGAAGTTCGGGCCGAGGTTGAACTTCGGGCCGAAAATGAAGTTCGGGCCGGGAACAGTGAAGAGTTCGGGCCGAACTTGTTCTTGGCAGTGACGAACGAACCAGCTATTTTGGTTACTCGTGGGCGTGAAACGGACACCCGAGCTGAAAGTTATGAATGTTTTAGTATAGCACCTTTTGTCACACAATCTTGGATATTGAAGAGTTCGGGCCGAAGAGGGATGTTCAGGCTGAAGTGGTGTTCGGGCCGAAGTGGGATGTTCGGGCCGAAGTGGTGTTCGGGCCGAAGTTTGGTGTTCGGGCCGAGGATGAAGTTCGGGCCGAGGTCGGAGTTCGGGCCGAGGTTGAAGTTCGGGCCGAAAATGAAGTTCGGGCCGGGAATAGTGAAGAGTTCGGGCCGAACTTGTTCTTGGCAGTGACGAACGAACCAGCTATTTTGGTTACTCGTGGGCGTGAAACGGACACCCGAGCTGAAAGTTATGAATGTTTTAGTATAGCACCTTTTGTCACACAATCTTGGATATTGAAGAGTTCGGGCTGAAGAGGGATGTTCAGACTGAAGTGGTGTTCGGGCCGAAGTGGGATGTTCGGGCTGAAGTGGAGTTCGGGCCGAAGTGGTGTTCGGGCCGAAGTTCGGTGTTCGGGACGAGGATGATGTACGGGCCGAGGTTGAAGTTCGGGCCGAGGTCGGAGTTCGGGCCGAGGTTGGAGTTCGGGCCGAGGTTGAAGTTCGGGCCGAGGTTGAAGTTCGGGCCGGGAACAGTGAAGAGTTCGGGCCGAACTTGTTCTTGGCAATGACGAACGAACCAACTATTTTGGTTACTCGTGGACGTGAAACGGACACCCGTGCTGAAAGTTATGAATGTTTTAGTATAGCACCTTTTGTCACACAATCTTGGATATTGAAGAGTTCGGGCCGAAGAGAGATGTTCGGGCCGAAGTGGTGTTCGGGCCGAAGTGGGATGTTCGGGCCGCAGTGGTGTTCGGGCCGAAGTTCGGTGTTCGGGCCGAGGATGATGTTCGGGCCGAGGTTGAAGTTCAGGCCGAGGTTGAAGTTCGGGCCGAGGTTGAAGTTCGGGCCGAAAATGAAGTTCGGGTCGGGAACAGTGAAGAGTTCGGGCCGAACTTGTTCTTGGCAGTGACGAACGAACCAGCTATTTTGGTTACTCGTGGGCGTGAAACGGTCACCCGAGCTGAAAGTTATGAATGTTTTAGTATAGCACCTTTTGTCACACAATCTTTGATATTGAAGAGTTCGGGCCGAAGAGGGATGTTCGGGCCGAAGTGGTGTTCGGGCCGAAGTGGGATGTTCGGGCCGAAGTGGTGTTCGGGCCGAAGTGGTGTTCGGGCCAAAGTTCGGTGTTCGGGCCGAGGATGATGTTCGGGCCGAGGTTGAAGTTCGGGCCGAGGTCGGAGTTCGGGCCGAGGTTGAAGTTCGGGCCGAGGTTGAAGTTCGGGCCGAAAATGAATTTCGGGCCGAAAATGAAGTTCGGGCCAGGAACAGTGAAGAGTTCGGGCCGAACTTGTTCTTGGCAGTGATGACCGAACCAGCTATTATGGTTACTCGTGGACGTGAAACGGACACCCGAGCTGAAAGTTATGAATGTTTTAGTATAGCGCCTTTTGTCACAAAATCTTGGATATTGAAGAGTTCGGGCCAAAGAGGGATGTTCGGGCCGAAGTGGTGTTCGGGCCGAAGTGGGATGTTCGGGCCGAAGTGGTTTATCGGGCCGAAGTTCGGTGTTCGAGCCGAGGATGAAGTTCGGGCCGAGGTCGGAGTTCGGGCCGAGGTTGAAGTTCGGGCCGAGGTTGAAGTTCGGGCCGAGGTTGAAGTTCGGGCCGGGAACAGTGAAGAGTTCGGGCCGAGGTCGGAGTTCGGGCCGAGGTTGAAGTTCGGGCCGAGGTTGAAGTTCGGGCCGAAAATGAATTTCGGGCCGAAAATGAAGTTCGGGCCGGGAACAGTGAAGAGTTCGGGCCGAACTTGTTCTTGGCAGTGACGAACGAACCAGCTATTTTGGTTACTCGTGGGTGTGAAAGGGACACCCGAGCTAAAAGTTATGAATGTTTTAGTATAGCACCTTTTGTCACACAATCTTGGATATTGAAGAGTTCGGGCCGAAGAGGGATGTTCGGGCCGAAGTGGTGTTCGGGCCGAAGTGGGATGTTCGGGCCGAAGTGGTGTTCGGGCCGAAGTGGTGTTCGGGCCGAAGTTCGGTGTTCGGGCCGAGGTTGGAGTTCGGGCCGCGGTTGGAGTTTGGGCCGGGGTTGAAGTTCGGGCCGAGGTTGAAGTTCGGTCCGAAAATGAAGTTCGGGCCGGGAACAGTGAAGAGTTCGGGCCGAACTTGTTCTTGGCAGTGACGAACGAACCAGCTATTTTGGTTACTCGTGGGCATGAAACGGACACCCGAGCTGAAAGTTATGAATGTTTTAGTATAGCACCTTTTGTCACACAATCTTGGATATTGAAGAGTTCGGGCCGAAGTGGTGTTCGGGCCAAAGTGGGATGTTCGGGCCGAAGTGGTGTTCGGGCCGAAGTGGTGTTCAGGCCGAAGTTCGGTGTTCGGGCCGAGGATGATGTTCGGGCCGAGGTTGAAGTTCGGGCCGAGGTCGGAGTTCGGGACGATGTCGAAGTTCGGGCCGAGGTTGAAGTTCGGGCCGGGAACAGTGAAGAGTTCGGGCCGAACTTGTTTTTGGCAGTGACGAACGAACCAGCTATTTTGGTTACTCGTGGGCGTGAAACGGGCACCTGAGCTGAAAGTTATGAATGTTTTAGTATAGCACATTTTGTCACACAATCTTGGATATTGAAGAGTTCGGGCCAAAGAGGGATGTTCGGGCCGAAGTGGTGTTCGGGCCGAAGTGGGATGTTCGGGCCGAAGTGGTGTTCGTGCCGAAGTTCGGTGTTCGGGCCGAGGATGATGTTCGGGCCGAGGTTGAAGTTCGGGCCGAGGTTGAAGTTCGGGCCGAGGTCGGAGTTCGAGCCGAGGTTGAAGTTCGGGCCGAAAATGAAGTTCGGGCCGGGGAACAGTGAAGAGTTCGGGCCGAACTTGTTCTTTTCAGTGACGAACGAACCAGCTATTTTGGTTACTAGTGGGCGTGAAACGGACACCCGAGCTGAAAGTTATGAATGTTTTAGTATAGCACCTTTTGTCACACAATCTTGGATATTGAAGAGTTCGGGCCGAAGAGGGATGTTCAGGCCGAAGTGGTGTTCGGGCCGAAGTGGGATGTTCGGGCCGAAGTGGTGTTCGGGCCGAAGTTCGGTGTTCGGGCCGAGGATGATGTTCGGGCCGAGGTTGAAGTTCGGGCCGAGGTCGGAGTTCGGGTCGAGGTTGAAGTTCGGGCCCAGGTCGGAGTTCGGGCCCAGGTTGAAGTTCGGGCCGAGGTTGAAGTTCGGGACGAAAATGAAGTTCGGGCCGGGAACAGTGAAGAGTTCGGGTCGAACTTGTTCTTGGCAGTGACGAACGAACCAGCTATTTTGGTTACTCGTGGACGTGAAACGGACACCCGAGCTGAAAGTTATTAATGTTTTAGTATAGCACCTTTTGTCACACAATCTTGGATATTGAAGAGTTCGGGCCGAAGAGAGATGTTCGGGCCGAAGTGGTGTTCGGGCCGAAGTGGGATGTTCGGGCCGAAGTGGTGTTCGGGCCGAAGTTCGGTGTTCGGGCCGAGGATGATGTTCGGGCCGAGGATGAAGTTCAGGCCGAGGTTGAAGTTCGGGCCGAGGTTGAAGTTCGGGCCGAAAATGAAGTTCGGGTCGGGAACAGTGAAGAGTTCGGGCCGAACTTGTTCTTGGCAGTGACGAACGAACCAGCTATTTTGGTTACTCGTGGGCGTGAAATGGTCACCCGAGCTGAAAGTTATGAATGTTTTAGTATAGCACCTTTTGTCACACAATCTTTGATATTGAAGAGTTCGGGCCGAAGAGGGATGTTCGGGCCGAAGTTGTGTTCGGGCCGAAGTGGGATGTTCGGGCCGAAGTGGTGTTCGGGCCGAAGTTTGGTGTTCGGGCCGAGGATGAAGTTCGGGCCGAGGTCGGAGTTCGGGCCGAGGTTGAAGTTCGGGCCGAGGTTGAAGTTCGGGCCGAAAATGAAGTTCGGGCCGGGAACAGTGAAGAGTTCGGGCCGAACTTGTTCTTGGCAGTGACGAATGAACCAGCTATTTTGGTTACTCGTGGGCGTGAAACGGACACCCGAGCTGAAAGTTATGAATGTTTTAGTATAGCACCTTTTGTCACACAATATTGGATATTGAAGAGTTCGGTCTGAAGAGGGATGTTCAGGCTGAAGTGGTGTTCGGGCCGAAGTGGGATGTTCGGGCTGAAGTGGTGTTCGGGCCGAAGTGGTGTTCGGGCCGAAGTTCGGTGTTCGGGACGAGGATGATGTACGGGCCGAGGTTGAAGTTCGGGCCGAGGTCGGAGTTCGGGCCGAGGTTGGAGTTCGGGCCGAGGTTGAAGTTCGGGCCGAGGTTGAAGTTCGGGCCGGGAACAGTGAAGAGTTCGGGCCGAACTTGTTCTTGGCAGTGACGAACGAACCAACTATTTTGGTTACTCGTGGACGTGAAACGGACACCCGTGCTGAAAGTTATGAATGTTTTAGTATAGCACCTTTTGTCACACAATCTTGGATATTGAAGAGTTCGGGCCGAAGAGAGATGTTCGGGCCGAATTGGTGTTCGGGCCGAAGTGGGATGTTCGGGCCGAAGTGGTGTTCGGGCCGAAGTTCGGTGTTCGGGCCGAGGATGATGTTCGGGCCGAGGTTGAAGTTCAGGCCGAGGTTGAAGTTCGGGCCGAGGTTGAAGTTCGGGCCGAAAATGAAGTTCGGGTCGGGAACAGTGAAGAGTTCGGGCCGAACTTGTTCTTGGCAGTGACGAACGAACCAGCTATTTTGGTTACTCGTGGGTGTGAAAGGGACACCCGAGCTGAAAGTTATGAATGTTTTAGTATAGCACCTTTTGTCACACAATCTTGGATATTGAAGAGTTCGGGCCGAAGAGGGATGTTCGGGCCGAAGTGGTGTTCGGGCCGAAGTGGGATGTTCGGGCCGAAGTGGTGTTCGGGCCGAAGTGGTGTTCGGGCCGAAGTTCGGTGTTCGGGCCGAGGTTGGAGTTCGGGCCGAGGTTGGAGTTCGGGCCGAGGTTGAAGTTCGGGCCGAGGTTGAAGTTCGGTCCGAAAATGAAGTTCGGGCCGGGAACAGTGAAGAGTTCGGGCCGAACTTGTTCTTGGCAGTGACGAACGAACCAGCTATTTTGGTTACTCGTGGGCATGAAACGGACACCCGAGCTGAAAGTTATGAATGTTTTAGTATAGCACCTTTTGTCACACAATCTTGGATATTGAAGAGTTCGGGCCGAAGAGGGATGTTCGGGCCGAAGTGGTGTTCGGGCCAAAGTGGGATGTTCGGGCCGAAGTGGTGTTCGGGCCGAAGTGGTGTTCAGGCCGAAGTTCGGTGTTCGGGCCGAGGATGATGTTCGGGCCGAGGTTGAAGTTCGGGCCGAGGTCGGAGTTCGGGACGAGGTCGAACTTCGGGCCGAGGTTGAAGTTCGGGCCGGGAATAGTGAAGAGTTCGGGCCTAACTTGTTTTTGGCAGTGACGAACGAACCAGCTATTTTGGTTACTCGTGGGCGTGAAACGGGCACCCGAGCTGAAAGTTATGAATGTTTTAGTATAGCACATATTGTCACACAATCTTGGATATTGAAGAGTTCGGGCCGAAGAGAGATGTTCGGGCCGAAGTGGTGTTCGGGCCGAAGTGGGATGTTCGGGCCGAAGTGGTGTTCGGGCCGAAGTTCGGTGTTCGGGCCGAGGATGATGTTCGGGCCGAGGTTGAAGTTCAGGCCGAGGTTGAAGTTCAGGCCGAGGTTGAAGTTCGGGCCGAAAATGAAGTTCGGGTCGGGAACAGTGAAGAGTTCGGGCCGAACTTGTTCTTGGCAGTGACGAACGAACCAGCTATTTTGGTTACTCGTGGGCATGAAATGGTCACCCGAGCTGAAAGTTATGAATGTTTTAGTATAGCACCTTTTGTCACACAATCTTTGATATTGAAGAGTTCGGGCCGAAGAGGGATGTTCGGGCCGAAGTGGTGTTCGGGCCGAAGTGGGATGTTCGGGCCGAAGTTTGGTGTTCGGGCCGAGGATGAAGTTCGGGCCGAGGTCGGAGTTCGGGCCGAGGTTGAAGTTCGGGCCGAGGTTGAAGTTCGGGCCGAAAATGAAGTTCGGGCCGGGAACAGTGAAGAGTTCGGGCCGAACTTGTTCTTGGCAGTGACGAATGAACCAGCTATTTTGGTTACTCGTGGGCGTGAAACGGACACCCGAGCTGAAAGTTATGAATGTTTTAGTATAGCACCTTTTGTCACACAATCTTGGATATTGAAGAGTTCGGGCTGAAGAGGGATGTTCAGGCTGAAGTGGTGTTCGGGCCGAAGTGGGATGTTCGGGCTGAAGTGGTGTTCGGGCCGAAGTGGTGTTCGGGCCGAAGTTCGGTGTTCGGGACGAGGATGATGTACGTGCCGAGGTTGAAGTTCGGGCCGATGTCGGAGTTCGGGCCGAGGTTGGAGTTCGGGCCGAGGTTGAAGTTCGGGCCGAGGTTGAAGTTCGGGCCGGGAACAGTGAAGAGTTCGGGCCGAACTTGTTCTTGGCAGTGACGAACGAACCAACTATTTTGGTTACTCGTGGACGTGAAACGGACACCCGTGCTGAAAGTTATGAATGTTTTAGTATAGCACCTTTTGTCACACAATCTTGGATATTGAAGAGTTCGGGCCGAAGAGAGATGTTCGGGCCGAAGTGGTGTTCGGGCCGAAGTGGGATGTTCGGGCCGAAGTGGTGTTCGGGCCGAAGTTCGGTGGTCGGGCCGAGGATGATGTTCGGGCCGAGGTTGAAGTTCAGGTCGAGGTTGAAGTTCGGGCCAAGGTTGAAGTTAGGGCCGAAAATGAAGTTCGGGTCGGGAACACTGAAGAGTTCGGGCCGAACTTGTTCTTGGCAGTGACGAACGAACCAGCTATTTTGGTTACTCGTGGGTGTGAAAGGGACACCCGAGCTGAAAGTTATGAATGTTTTAGTATAGCACCTTTTGTCACACAATCTTGGATATTGAAGAGTTCGGGCCGAAGAGGGATGTTCGGGCCGAAGTGGTGTTCGGGCCGAAGTGGTGTTCGGGCCGAAGTGGTGTTCGGGCCGAAGTGGTGTTCGGGCCGAAGTTCGGTGTTCGGGCCGAGGTTGGAGTTCGGGCCGAGGTTGGAGTTCGGGCCGAGGTTGAAGTTCGGCCCGAGGTTGAAGTTCGGTCCGAAAATGAAGTTCGGGCCGGGAACAGTGAAGAGTTCGGGCCGAACTTGTTCTTGGCAGTGACGAACGAACCAGCTATTTTGGTTACTCGTGGGCATGAAACGGACACCCGAGCTGAAAGTTATGAATGTTTTAGTATAGCACCTTTTGTCACACAATCTTGGATATTGAAGAGTTCGGGCCGAAGAGGGATGTTCGGGCCGAAGTGGTGTTCGGGCCAAAGTGGGATGTTCGGGCCGAAGTGGTGTTCGGGCCGAAGTGGTGTTCAGGCCGAAGTTCGGTGTTCGGGCCGAGGATGATGTTCGGGCCTAGGTTGAAGTTCGGGCCGAGGTCGGAGTTCGGGACGAGGTCGAAGTTCGGGCCGAGGTTGAAGTTCGGGCCGGGAACAGTGAAGAGTTCGGGCCGAACTTGTTTTTGGCAGTGACGAACGAACCAGCTATTTTGGTTACTCGCGGGCGTGAAACGGGCACCCGAGCTGAAAGTTATGAATGTTTTAGTATAGCACATTTTGTCACACAATCTTGGATATTGAAGAGTTCGGGCCAAAGAGGGATGTTCGGGCCGAAGTGGTGTTCGGGCCGAAGTGGGATGTTCGGGCCGAAGTGGTGTTCGTGCCGAAGTTCGGTGTTCGGGCCGAGGATGATGTTCGGGCCGAGGTTGAAGTTCGGGCCGAGGTTGAAGTTCGGGCCGAGGTCGGAGTTCGAGCCGAGGTTGAAGTTCGGGCCGAAAATGAAGTTCGGGCCGGGGAACAGTGAAGAGTTCGGGCCGAACTTGTTCTTTTCAGTGACGAACGAACCAGCTATTTTGGTTACTCGTGGGCGTGAAACGGACACCCGAGCTGAAAGTTATGAATGTTTTAGTATAGCACCTTTTGTCACACAATCTTGGATATTGAAGAGTTCGGGCCGAAGAGGGATGTTCAGGCCGAAGTGGTGTTCGGGCCGAAGTGGGATGTACGGGCCGAAGTGGTGTTCGGGCCGAAGTTCGGTGTTCGGGCCGAGGATGATGTTCGGGCCGAGGTTGAAGTTCGGGCCGAGGTCGGAGTTCGGGCCGAGGTTGAAGTTCGGGCCCAGGTCGGAGTTCGGGCCGAGGTTGAAGTTCGGGCCGAGGTTGAAGTTCGGGCCGAAAATGAAGTTCGGGCCGGGAACAGTGAAGAGTTCGGGTCGAACTTGTTCTTGGCAGTGACGAACGAACCAGCTATTTTGGTTACTCGTGGACGTGAAACGGACACACGAGCTGAAAGTTATTAATGTTTTAGTATAGCACCTTTTGTCACACAATCTTGGATATTGAAGAGTTCGGGCTGAAGAGAGATGTTCGGGCCGAAGTGGGATGTTCGGGCCGAAGTGGTGTTCGGGCCGAAGTTTGGTGTTCGGGCCGAGGATGAAGTTCGGGCCGAGGTCGGAGTTCGGGCCGAGGTTGAAGTTCGGGCCGAGGTTGAAGTTCGGGCCGAAAATGAAGTTCGGGCCGGGAACAGTGAAGAGTTCGGGCCGAACTTGTTCTTGGCAGTGACGAATGAACCAGCTATTTTGGTTACTCGTGGGCGTGAAACGGACACCCGAGCTAAAAGTTATGAATGTTTTAGTATAGCACCTTTTGTCACACAATCTTAGATATTGAAGAGTTCGGGCTGAAGAGGGATGTTCAGGCTGAAGTGGTGTTCGGGCCGAAGTGGGATGTTCGGGCTGAAGTGGTGTTCGGGCCGAAGTGGTGTTCGGGCCGAGGTTCGGTGTTCGGGCCGAGGATGATGTTCGGGCCGAGGTTGAAGTTCAGGCCGAGGTTGAAGTTCGGGCCGAGGTTGAAGTTCGGGCCGAAAATGAAGTTCGGGACGGGAACAGTGAAGAGTTCGGGCCGAACTTGTTCTTGGCAGTGACGAACGAACCAGCTATTTTGGTTACTCGTGGGCGTGAAATGGTCACCCGAGCTGAAAGTTATGAATGTTTTAGTATAGCACCTTTTGTCACACAATCTTTGATATTGAAGAGTTCGGGCCGAAGAGGGATGTTCGGGCCGAAGTGGTGTTCGGGCCGAAGTGGGATGTTCGGGCCGAAGTGGTGTTCGGGCCGAAGTTTGGTGTTCGGGCCGAGGATGAAGTTCGGGCCGAGGTCGGAGTTCGGGCCGAGGTTGAAGTTCGGGCCGAGGTTGAAGTTCGGGCCGAAAATGAAGTTCGGGCCGGGAACAGTGAAGAGTTCGGGCCGAACTTGTTCTTGGCAGTGACGAATGAACCAGCTATTTTGGTTACTCGTGGGCGTGAAACGGACACCCGAGCTGAAAGTTATGAATGTTTTAGTATAGCACCTTTTGTCACACAATCTTAGATATTGAAGAGTTCGGGCTGAAGAGGGATGTTCAGGCTGAAGTGGTGTTCGGGCCGAAGTGGGATGTTCGGGCTGAAGTGGTGTTCGGGCCGAAGTGGTGTTCGGGCCGAAGTTCGGTGTTCGGGACGAGGATGATGTACGGGCCGAAGTTGAAGTTCGGGCCGAGGTCGGAGTTCGGGCCGAGGTTGGAGTTCGGCCCGAGGTTGAAGTTCGGGCTGAGGTTGAAGTTCGGGCCGGGAACAGTGAAGAGTTCGGGCCGAACTTGTTCTTGGCAGTGACGAACGAACCAGCTATTTTGGTTACTCGTGGACGTGAAACGGACACCCGTGCTGAAAGTTATGAATGTTTTAGTATAGCACCTTTTGTCACACAATCTTGGATATTGAAGAGTTCGGGCCGAAGAGAGATGTTCGGGCCGAAGTGGTGTTCGGGCCGAAGTGGGATGTTCGGGCCGAAGTGGTGTTCGGGCCGAAGTTCGGTGTTCGGGCCGAGGATGATGTTCGGGCCGAGGTTGAAGTTCAGGCCGAGGTTGAAGTTCGGGCCGAGGTTGAAGTTCGGGCTGAAAATGAAGTTCGGGTCGGGAACAGTGAAGAGTTCGGGCCGAACTTGTTCTTGGCAGTGACGAACGAACCAGCTATTTTGGTTACTCGTGGGCGTGAAACGGTCACCCGAGCTGAAAGTTATGAATGTTTTAGTATAGCACCTTTTGTCACACAATCTTTGATATTGAAGAGTTCGGGCCGAAGAGGGATGTTCGGGCCGAAGTGGTGTTCGGGCCAAAGTGGGATGTTCGGGCCGAAGTGGTGTTCGGCCGAAGTGGTGTTCGGGCCGAAGTTCGGTGTTCGGGCCGAAGTGGTGTTCGGGCCGAAGTGGTGTTCGGGCCGAAGTTCGGTGTTCGGGCCGAGGATGATGTTCGGGCCGAGGTTGAAGTTCGGGCCGAGGTCGGAGTTCGGGCCGAGGTTGAAGTTCGGGCCGAGGTTGAAGTTCGGGCCGAAAATGAAGTTTGGGCCGAAAATGAAGTTCGGGCCGGGAACAGTGAAGAGTTCGGGCCGAACTTGTTCTTGGCAATGATGAACGAACCAGCTATTATGGTTACTCGTGGACGTGAAACGGACACCCGAGCTGAAAGTTATGAATGTTTTAGTATAGCGCCTTTTGTCACACAATCTTGGATATTGAAGAGTTCGGGCCAAAGAGGGATGTTCGGGCCGAAGTGGTGTTCGGGCCGAAGTGGGATGTTCGGGCCGAAGTGGTTTATCGGGCCGAAGTTCGGTGTTCGGGCCGAGGATGAAGTTCGGGCCGAGGTCGGAGTTCGGGCCGAGGTTGAAGTTCGGGCCGAGGTTGAAGTTCGGGCCGAAAATGAAGTTCGGGCCGGGAACAGTGAAGAGTTCGGGCCGAACTTGTTCTTGGCAGTGACGAACGAACCAGCTATTTTGGTTACTCGTGGGTGTGAAAGGGACACCCGAGCTGAAAGTTATGAATGTTTTAGTATAGCACCTTTTGTCACACAATCTTGGATATTGAAGAGTTCGGGCCGAAGAGGGATGTTCGGGCCGAAGTGGTGTTCGGGCCGAAGTGGGATGTTCGGGCCGAAGTGGTGTTCGGGCCGAAGTGGTGTTCGGGCCGAAGTTCGGTGTTCGGGCCGAGGTTGGAGTTCGGGCCGAGGTTGGAGTTCGGACCGAGGTTGGAGTTCGGGCCGAGGTTGGAGTTCGGACCGAGGTTGAAGTTCGGTCCGAAAATGAAGTTCGGGCCGGGAACAGTGAAGAGTTCGGGCCGAACTTGTTCTTGGCAGTGACGAACGAACCAGCTATTTTGGTTACTCGTGGGCATGAAACGGACACCCGAGCTGAAAGTTATGAATGTTTTAGTATAGCACCTTTTGTCACACAATCTTGGATATTGAAGAGTTCGGGCCGAAGAGGGATGTTCGGGCCGAAGTGGTGTTCGGGCCAAAGTGGGATGTTCGGGCCGAAGTGGTGTTCGGGCCGAAGTGGTGTTAAGGCCGAAGTTCGGTGTTCGGGCCGAGGATGATGTTCGGGCCGAGGTTGAAGTTCGGGCCGAGGTCGGAGTTCGGGACGAGGTCGAAGTTCGGGCCGAGGTTGAAGTTCGGGCCGGGAATAGTGAAGAGTTCGGGCCGAACTTGTTTTTGGCAGTGACGAACGAACCAGCTATTTTGGTTACTCGTGGGCGTGAAACGGGCACCCGAGCTGAAAGTTATGAATGTTTTAGTATAGCACATTTTGTCACACAATCTTGGATATTGAAGAGTTCGGGCCAAAGAGGGATGTTCGGGCCGAAGTGGTGTTCGGGCCGAAGTGGGATGTTCGGGCCGAAGTGGTGTTCGTGCCGAAGTTCGGTGTTCGGGCCGAGGATGATGTTCGGGCCGAGGTTTAAGTTCGGGCCGAGGTCGGAGTTCGAGCCGAGGTTGAAGTTCGGGCCGAAAATGAAGTTCGGGCCGGGGAACAGTGAAGAGTTCGGGCCGAACTTGTTCTTTTCACTGACGAACGAACCAGCTATTTTGGTTACTCGTGGGCGTGAAACGGACACCCGAGCTGAAAGTTATGAATGTTTTAGTATAGCACCTTTTGTCACACAATCTTGGATATTGAAGAGTTCGGGCCGAAGAGGGATGTTCAGGCCGAAGTGGTGTTCGAGCCGAAGTGGGATGTTCGGGCCGAAGTGGTGTTCGGGCCGAAGTTCGGTGTTCGGGCCGAGGATGATGTTCGGGCCGAGGTTGAAGTTCGGGCCGAGGTCGGAGTTCGGGCCGAGGTTGAAGTTCGGGCCCAGGTCGGAGTTCGGGCCGAGGTTGAAGTTCGGGCCGAGGTTGAAGTTCGGGCCGAAAATGAAGTTCGGGCCGGAAAACAGTGAAGAGTTCGGGCCGAACTTGTTCTTGGCAGTGACGAACGAACCAACTATTTTGGTTACTCGTGGACGTGAAACGGACACCCGTGCTGAAAGTTATTAATGTTTTAGTATAGCACCTTTTGTCACACAATCTTGGATATTGAAGAGTTCGGGCCGAAGAGAGATGTTCGGGCCGAAGTGGTGTTCGGGCCGAAGGGGGATGTTCGGGCCGAAGTGGTGTTCGGGCCGAAGTTCGGTGTTCGGGCCGAGGATGATGTTCGGGCCGAGGTTGAAGTTCAGGCCGAGGTTGAAGTTCGGGCCGAGGTTGAAGTTCGGGCCGAAAATGAAGTTCGGGTCGGGAACAGTGAAGAGTTCGGGCCGAACTTGTTCTTGGCAGTGACGAACGAACCAGCTATTTTGGTTACTCGTGGGCGTGAAATGGTCACCCGAGCTAAAAGTTATGAATGTTTTAGTATAGCACCTTTTGTCACACAATCTTTGATATTGAAGAGTTCGGGCCGAAAAGGGATGTTCGAGCCGAAGTGGTGTTCGGGCCGAAGTGGGATGCTCGGGCCGAAGTGGTGTTCGGGCCGAAGTGGTGTTCGGGCCGAAGTTCGGTGTTCGGGCCGAAGTGGTGTTCGGGCCGAAGTGGTGTTCGGGCCGAAGTTCGGTGTTCGGGCCGAGGATGATGTTCGGGCCGAGGTTGAAGTTCGGGCCGAGGTCGGAGTTCGGGCCGAGGTCGGAGTTCGGGCCGAGGTTGAAGTTCGGGCCGAGGTTGAAGTTCGGGCCGAAAATGAAGTTCGGGCCGAAAATGAAGTTCGGGCCGGGAACAGTGAAGAGTTCGGCCCGAACTTGTTCTTGGCAGTGATGAACGAACCAGCTATTATGGTTACTCGTGGACGTGAAACGGACACCCGAGCTGAAAGTTATGAATGTTTTAGTATAGCGCCTTTTGTCACACAATCTTGGATATTGAAGAGTTCGGGCCAAAGAGGGATGTTCGGGCCGAAGTGGTGTTCGGGCCGAAGTGGGATGTTCGGGCCGAAGTGGTTTATCGGGCCGAAGTTCGGTGTTCGGGCCGAGGATGAAGTTCGGGCCGAGGTCGGAGTTCGGGCCGAGGTTGAAGTTCGGGCCGAGGTTGAAGTTCGGGCCGAAAATGAAGTTCGGGCCGGGAACAGTGAAGAGTTCGGGCCGAACTTGTTCTTGGCAGTGACGAACGAACAGCTATTTTGGTTACTCGTGGGCATGAAACGGACACCCGAGCTGAAAGTTATGAATGTTTTAGTATAGCACCTTTTGTCACACAATCTTGGATATTGAAGAGTTCGGGCCGAAGAGGGATGTTCGGGCCGAAGTGGTGTTCGGGCCAAAGTGGGATGTTCGGGCCGAAGTGGTGTTCGGGCCGAAGTGGTGTTCAGGCCGAAGTTCGGTGTTCGGGCCGAGGATGATGTTCGGGCCGAGGTTGAAGTTCGGGCCGAGGTCGGAGTTCGGGACGAGGTCGAAGTTCGGGCCGAGGTTGAAGTTCGGGCCGGGAACAGTGAAGAGTTCGGGCCGAACTTGTTTTTGGCAGTGACGAACGAACCAGCTATTTTGGTTACTCGTGGGCGTGAAACGGGCACCCGAGCTGAAAGTTATGAATGTTTTAGTATAGCACATTTTGTCACACAATCTTGGATATTGAAGAGTTCGGGCCAAAGAGGGATGTTCGGGCCGAAGTGGTGTTCGGGCCGAAGTGGGATGTTCGGGCCGAAGTGGTGTTCGTGCCGAAGTTCGGTGTTCGGGCCGAGGATGATGTTCGGGCCGAGGTTGAAGTTCGGGCCGAGGTTTAAGTTCGGGCCGAGGTCGGAGTTCGAGCCGAGGTTGAAGTTCGGGCCGAAAATGAAGTTCGGGCCGGGGAACAGTGAAGAGTTCGGGCCGAACTTGTTCTTTTCACTGACGAACGAACCAGCTATTTTGGTTACTCGTGGGCGTGAAACGGACACCCGAGCTGAAAGTTATGAATGTTTTAGTATAGCACCTTTTGTCTCACAATCTTGGATATTGAAGAGTTCGGGCCGAAGAGGGATGTTCAGGCCGAAGTGGTGTTCGGGCCGAAGTGGGATGTTCGGTCCGAAGTGGTGTTCGGGCCGAAGTTCGGTGTTCGGGCCGAGGATGATGTTCGGGCCGAGGTTGAAGTTCGGGCCGAGGTCGGAGTTCGGGCCGAGGTTGAAGTTCGGGCCCAGGTCGGAGTTCGGGCCGAGGTTGAAGTTCGGGCCGAGGTTGAAGTTCGGGCCGAAAATGAAGTTCGGGCCGGAAAACAGTGAAGAGTTCGGGCCGAACTTGTTCTTGGCAGTGACGAACGAACCAACTATTTTGGTTACTCGTGGACGTGAAACGGACACCCGTGCTGAAAGTTATTAATGTTTTAGTATAGCACCTTTTGTCACACAATCTTGGATATTGAAGAGTTCGGGCCGAAGAGAGATGTTCGGGCCGAAGTGGTGTTCGGGCCGAAGGGGGATGTTCGGGCCGAAGTGGTGTTCGGGCCGAAGTTCGGTGTTCGGGCCGAGGATGATGTTCGGGCCGAGGTTGAAGTTCAGGCCGAGGTTGAAGTTCGGGCCGAGGTTGAAGTTCGGGCCGAAAATGAAGTTCGGGTCGGGAACAGTGAAGAGTTCGGGCCGAACTTGTTCTTGGCAGTGACGAACGAACCAGCTATTTTGGTTACTCGTGGGCGTGAAATGGTCACCCGAGCTGAAAGTTATGAATGTTTTAGTATAGCACCTTTTGTCACACAATCTTTGATATTGAAGAGTTCGGGCCGAAAAGGGATGTTCGGGCCGAAGTGGTGTTCGGGCCGAAGTGGGATGCTCGGGCCGAAGTGGTGTTCGGGCCGAAGTGGTGTTCGGGCCGAAATTCGGTGTTCGGGCCGAAGTGGTGTTCGGGCCGAAGTGGTGTTCGGGCCGAAGTTCGGTGTTCGGGCCGAGGATGATGTTCGGGCCGAGGTTGAAGTTCGGGCCGAGGTCGGAGTTCGGGCCGAGGTCGGAGTTCGGGCCGAGGTTGAAGTTCGGGCCGAGGTTGAAGTTCGGGCCGAAAATGAAGTTCGGGCCGAAAATGAAGTTCGGGCCGGGAACAGTGAAGAGTTCGGGCCGAACTTGTTCTTGGCAGTGATGAACGAACCAGCTATTATGGTTACTCGTGGACGTGAAACGGACACCCGAGCTGAAAGTTATGAATGTTTTAGTATAGCGCCTTTTGTCACACAATCTTGGATATTGAAGAGTTCGGGCCAAAGAGGGATGTTCGGGCCGAAGTGGTGTTCGGGCCGAAGTGGGATGTTCGGGCCGAAGTGGTTTATCGGGCCGAAGTTCGGTGTTCGGGCCGAGGATGAAGTTCGGGCCGAGGTCGGAGTTCGGGCCGAGGTTGAAGTTCGGGCCGAGGTTGAAGTTCGGGCCGAAAATGAAGTTCGGGCCGGGAACAGTGAAGAGTTCGGGCCGAACTTGTTCTTGGCAGTGACGAACGAACCAGCTATTTTGGTTACTCGTGGGTGTGAAAGGGACACCCGAGCTGAAAGTTATGAATGTTTTAGTATAGCACCTTTTGTCACACAATCTTGGATATTGAAGAGTTCGGGCCGAAGAGGGATGTTCGGGCCGAAGTGGTGTTCGGGCCGAAGTGGGATGTTCGAGCCGAAGTGGTGTTCGGGCCGAAGTGGTGTTCGGGCCGAAGTTCGGTGTTCGGGCCGAGGTTGGAGTTCGGGCCGAGGTTGGAGTTCGGACCGAGGTTGAAGTTCGGGCCGAGGTTGAAGTTCGGTCCGAAAATGAAGTTCGGGCCGGGAACAGTGAAGAGTTCGGGCCGAACTTGTTCTTGGCAGTGACGAACGAACCAGCTATTTTGGTTACTCGTGGGCATGAAACGGACACCCGAGCTGAAAGTTATGAATGTTTTAGTATAGCACCTTTTGTCACACAATCTTGGATATTGAAGAGTTCGGGCCGAAGAGGGATGTTCGGGCCGAAGTGGTGTTCGGGCCAAAGTGGGATGTTCGGGCCGAAGTGGTGTTCGGGCCGAAGTGGTGTTCAGGCCGAAGTTCGGTGTTCGGGCCGAGGATGATGTTCGGGCCGAGGTTGAAGTTCGGGCCGAGGTCGGAGTTCGGGACGAGGTCGAAGTTCGGGCCGAGGTTGAAGTTCGGGCCGGGAACAGTGAAGAGTTCGGGCCGAACTTGTTTTTGGCAGTGACGAACGAACCAGCTATTTTGGTTACTCGTGGGCGTGAAACGGGCACCCGAGCTGAAAGTTATGAATGTTTTAGTATAGCACATTTTGTCACACAATCTTGGATATTGAAGAGTTCGGGCCAAAGAGGGATGTTCGGGCCGAAGTGGTGTTCGGGCCGAAGTGGGATGTTCGGGCCGAAGTGGTGTTCGTGCCGAAGTTCGGTGTTCGGGCCGAGGATGATGTTCGGGCCGAGGTTGAAGTTCGGGCCGAGGTTTAAGTTCGGGCCGAGGTCGGAGTTCGAGCCGAGGTTGAAGTTCGGGCCGAAAATGAAGTTCGGGCCGGGGAACAGTGAAGAGTTCGGGCCGAACTTGTTCTTTTCACTGACGAGCGAACCAGCTATTTTGGTTACTCGTGGGCGTGAAACGGACACCCGAGCTGAAAGTTATGAATGTTTTAGTATAGCACCTTTTGTCACACAATCTTGGATATTGAAGAGTTCGGGCCGAAGAGGGATGTTCAGGCCGAAGTGGTGTTCGGGCCGAAGTGGGATGTTCGGGCCGAAGTGGTGTTCGGGCCGAAGTTCGGTGTTCGGGCCGAGGATGATGTTCGGGCCGAGGTTGAAGTTCGGGCCGAGGTCGGAGTTCGGGCCGAGGTTGAAGTTCGGGCCCAGGTCGGAGTTCGGGCCGAGGTTGAAGTTCGGGCCGAGGTTGAAGTTCGGGCCGAAAATGAAGTTCGGGCCGGAAAACAGTGAAGAGTTCGGGCCGAACTTGTTCTTGGCAGTGACGAACGAACCAACTATTTTGGTTACTCGTGGACGTGAAACGGACACCCGTGCTGAAAGTTATTAATGTTTTAGTATAGCACCTTTTGTCACACAATCTTGGATATTGAAGAGTTCGGGCCGAAGAGAGATGTTCGGGCCGAAGTGGTGTTCGGGCCGAAGGGGGATGTTCGGGCCGAAGTGGTGTTCGGGCCGAAGTTCGGTGTTCGGGCCGAGGATGATGTTCGGGCCGAGGTTGAAGTTCAGGCCGAGGTTGAAGTTCGGGCCGAGGTTGAAGTTCGGGCCGAAAATGAAGTTCGGGTCGGGAACAGTGAAGAGTTCGGGCCGAACTTGTTCTTGGCAGTGACGAACGAACCAGCTATTTTGGTTACTCGTGGGCGTGAAATGGTCACCCGAGCTGAAAGTTATGAATGTTTTAGTATAGCACCTTTTGTCACACAATCTTTGATATTGAAGAGTTCGGGCCGAAAAGGGATGTTCGGGCCGAAGTGGTGTTCGGGCCGAAGTGGGATGTTCGGGCCGAAGTGGTGTTCGGGCCGAAGTGGTGTTCGGGCCGAAGTTCGGTGTTCGGGCCGAAGTGGTGTTCGGGCCGAAGTGGTGTTCGGGCCGAAGTTCGGTGTTCGGGCCGAGGATGATGTTCGGGCCGAGGTTGAAGTTCGGGCCGAGGTCGGAGTTCGGGCCGAGGTTGAAGTTCGGGCCGAGGTTGAAGTTCGGGCCGAAAATGAAGTTCGGGCCGAAAATGAAGTTCGGGCCGGGAACAGTGAAGAGTTCGGGCCGAACTTGTTCTTGGCAGTGATGAACGAACCAGCTATTATGGTTACTCGTGGACGTGAAACGGACACCCGAGCTGAAAGTTATGAATGTTTTAGTATAGCGCCTTTTGTCACACAATCTTGGATATTGAAGAGTTCGGGCCAAAGAGGGATGTTCGGGCCGAAGTGGTGTTCGGGCCGAAGTGGGATGTTCGGGCCGAAGTGGTTTATCGGGCCGAAGTTCGGTGTTCGGGCCGAGGATGAAGTTCGGGCCGAGGTCGGAGTTCGGGCCGAGGTTGAAGTTCGGGCCGAGGTTGAAGTTCGGGCCGAAAATGAAGTTCGGGCCGGGAACAGTGAAGAGTTCGGGCCGAACTTGTTCTTGGCAGTGACGAACGAACCAGTTATTTTGGTTACTCGTGGGTGTGAAAGGGACACCCGAGCTGAAAGTTATGAATGTTTTAGTATAGCACCTTTTGTCACACAATCTTGGATATTGAAGAGTTCGGGCCGAAGAGGGATGTTCGGGCCGAAGTGGTGTTCGGGCCGAAGTGGGATGTTCGGGCCGAAGTGGTGTTCGGGCCGAAGTGGTGTTCGGGCCGAAGTTCGGTGTTCGGGCCGAGGTTGGAGTTCGGGCCGAGGTTGGAGTTCGGACCGAGGTTGAAGTTCGGGCCGAGGTTGAAGTTCGGTCCGAAAATGAAGTTCGGGCCGGGAACAGTGAAGAGTTCGGGCCGAACTTGTTCTTGGCAGTGACGAACGAACCAGCTATTTTGGTTACTCGTGGGCATGAAACGGACACCCGAGCTGAAAGTTATGAATGTTTTAGTATAACACCTTTTGTCACACAATCTTGGATATTGAAGAGTTCGGGCCGAAGAGGGATGTTCGGGCCGAAGTGGTGTTCGGGCCAAAGTGGGATGTTCGGGCCGAAGTGGTGTTCGGGCCGAAGTGGTGTTCAGGCCGAAGTTCGGTGTTCGGGCCGAGGATGATGTTCGGGCCGAGGTTGAAGTTCGGGCCGAGGTCGGAGTTCGGGACGAGGTCGAAGTTCGGGCCGAGGTTGAAGTTCGGGCCGGGAACAGTGAAGAGTTCGGGCCGAACTTGTTTTTGGCAGTGACGAACGAACCAGCTATTTTGGTTACTCGTGGGCGTGAAACGGGCACCCGAGCTGAAAGTTATGAATGTTTTAGTATAGCACATTTTGTCACACAATCTTGGATATTGAAGAGTTCGGGCCAAAGAGGGATGTTCGGGCCGAAGTGGTGTTCGGGCCGAAGTGGGATGTTCGGGCCGAAGGGGTGTTCGTGCCGAAGTTCGGTGTTCGGGCCGAGGATGATGTTCGGGCCGAGGTTGAAGTTCGGGCCGAGGTTTAAGTTCGGGCCGAGGTCGGAGTTCGAGCCGAGGTTGAAGTTCGGGCCGAATATGAAGTTCGGGCCGGGGAACAGTGAAGAGTTCGGGCCGAACTTGTTCTTTTCAGTGACGAACGAACCAGCTATTTTGGTTACTCGTGGGCGTGAAACGGACACCCGAGCTGAAAGTTATGAATGTTTTAGTATAGCACCTTTTGTCACACAATCTTGGATATTGAAGAGTTCGGGCCGAAAAGGGATGTTCAGGCCGAAGTGGTGTTCGGGCCGAAGTGGGATGTTCGGGCCGAAGTGGTGTTCGGGCCGAAGTTCGGTGTTCGGGCCGAGGATGATGTTCGGGCCGAGGTTGAAGTTCGGGCCGAGGTCGGAGTTCGGGCCGAGGTTGAAGTTCGGGCCCAGGTCGGAGTTCGGGCCGAGGTTGAAGTTCGGGCCGAGGTTGAAGTTCGGGCCGAAAATGAAGTTCGGGCCGGGAACAGTGAAGAGTTCGGGCCGAACTTGTTCTTGGCAGTGACGAACGAACCAACTATTTTGGTTACTCGTGGACGTGAAACGGACACCCGTGCTGAAAGTTATTAATGTTTTAGTATAGCACCTTTTGTCACACAATCTTGGATTTTGAAGAGTTCGGGCCGAAGAGAGATGTTCGGGCCGAAGTGGTGTTCGGGCCGAAGGGGGATGTTCGGGCCGAAGTGGTGTTCGGGCTGAAGTTCGGTGTTCGGGCCGAGGATGATGTTCGGGCCGAGGTTGAAGTTCAGGCCGAGGTTGAAGTTCGGGCCGAGGTTGAAGTTCGGGCCGAAAATGAAGTTCGGGTCGGGAACAGTGAAGAGTTCGGGCCGAACTTGTTCTTGGCAGTGACGAACGAACCAGCTATTTTGGTTACTCGTGGGCGTGAAATGGTCACCCGAGCTGAAAGTTATGAATGTTTTAGTATAGCACCTTTTGTCACACAATCTTTGATATTGAAGAGTTCGGGCCGAAGAGGGATGTTCGGGCCGAAGTGGTGTTCGGGCCGAAGTGGGATGTTCGGGCCGAAGTGGTGTTCGGGCCGAAGTGGTGTTCGGGCCGAAGTTCGGTGTTCGGGCCGAGGATGATGTTCGGGCCGAGGTTGAAGTTCGGGCCGAGGTCGGAGTTCGGGCCGAGGTTGAAGTTCGGGCCGAGGTTGAAGTTCGGGCCGAAAATGAAGTTCGGGCCGGGAACAGTGAAGAGTTCGGGCCGAACTTGTTCTTGGCAGTGATGAACGAACCAGCTATTATGGTTACTCGTGGACGTGAAACGGACACCCGAGCTGAAAGTTATGAATGTTTTAGTATAGCGCCTTTTGTCATACAATCTTGGATATTGAAGAGTTCGGGCCAAAGTGGGATGTTCGGGCCGAAGTGATGTTCGGGCCGAAGTGGGATGTTCGGGCCGAAGTGGTGTTCGGGCCGAAGTTCGGTGTTCGGGCCGAGGATGAAGTTCGGGCCGAGTTCGGAGTTCGGGCCGAGGTTGAAGTTCGGGCCGAGGTTGAAGTTCGGGCCGAAAATGAAGTTCGGGCCGGGAACAGTGAAGAGTTCGGGCCGAACTTTTTCTTGGCAGTGACGAACGAACCCGCTATTTTGGTTACTCGTGGGTGTGAAAGGGACACCCGAGCTGAAAGTTATGAATGTTTTAGTATAGCACCTTTTGTCACACAATCTTGGATATTGAAGAGTTCGGGCCGAAGAGGGATGTTCGGGCCGAAGTGGTGTTCGGGCCGAAGTGGGATGTTCGGGCCGAAGTGGGATGTTCGGGCCGAAGTGGTGTTCGGGCCGAAGTGGTGTTCGGGCCGAGGTTGGAGTTCGGGCCGAGGTTGGAGTTCGGGCCGAGGTTGAAGTTCGGGCCGAGGTTGAAGTTCGGTCCGAAAATGAAGTTCGGGCCGGGAACAGTGAAGAGTTCGGGCCGAACTTGTTCTTGGCAGTGACGAACGAACCAGCTATTTTGGTTACTCGTGGGCATGAAACGGACACCCGAGCTGAAAGTTATGAATGTTTTAGTATAGCACCTTTTGTCACACAATCTTGGATATTGAAGAGTTCGGGCCGAAGAGGGATGTTCGGGCCGAAGTGGTGTTCGGGCCAAAGTGGGATGTTCGGGCCGAAGTGGTGTTCGGGCCGAAGTGGTGTTCAGGCCGAAGTTCGGTGTTCGGGCCGAGGATGATGTTCGGGCCGAGGTTGAAGTTCGGGCCGAAGTCGGAGTTCGGGACGAGGTCGAAGTTCGGGCCGAGGTTGAAGTTCGGGCCGGGAACAGTGAAGAGTTCGGGCCGAACTTGTTTTTGGCAGTGACGAACGAACCAGCTATTTTGGTTACTCGTGGGCGTGAAACGGGCACCCGAGCTGAAAGTTATGAATGTTTTAGTATAGCACATTTTGTCACACAATCTTGGGTATTGAAGAGTTCGGGCCAAAGAGTGATGTTCGGGCCGAAGTGGTGTTCGGGCCGAAGTGGGATGTTCGGGCCGAAGTGGTGTTCGGGCCGAAGTTCGGTGTTCGGGCCGAGGATGATGTTCGGGCCGAGGTTGAAGTTCGGGCCGAGGTCGGAGTTCGAGCCGAGGTTGAAGTTCGGGCCGAAAATGAAGTTCGGGCCGGGGAACAGTGAAGAGTTCGGGCCGAACTTGTTCTTTTTAGTGACGAACGAACCAGCTATTTTGGTTACTCGTGGGCGTGAAACGTACACCCGAGCTGAAAGTTATGAATGTTTTAGTATAGCACCTTTTGTTACACAATCTTGGATATTGAAGAGTTCGGGCCGAAGAGGGATGTTCAGGCCGAAGTGGTGTTCAGGCCGAAGTGGGATGTTCGGGCCGAAGTGGTGTTCGGGCCGAAGTTCGGTGTTCGGGCCGAGGATGATGTTCGGGCCGAGGTTGAAGTTCGGGCCGAGGTCGGAGTTCGGGCCGAGGTTGAAGTTCGGGCCCAGGTCGGATTTCGGGCCGAGGTTGAAGTTCGGGCCGAGGTTGAAGTTCGGGCCGAAAATGAAGTTCGGGCCGGGAACAGTGAAGAGTTCGGGCCGAACTTGTTCTTGGCAGTGACGAACGAACCAACTATTTTGGTTACTCGTGGACGTGAAACGGACACCCGTGCTGAAAGTTATTAATGTTTTAGTATAGCACCTTTTGTCACACAATCTTGGATATTGAAGAGTTCGGGCCAAAGAGGGATGTTCGGGCCGAAGTGGTGTTCGGGCCGAAGTGGGATGTTCGGGCCGAAGTGGTGTTCGTGCCGAAGTTCGGTGTTCGGGCCGAGGATGATGTTCGGGCCGAGGTTGAAGTTCGGGCCGAGGTTTAAGTTCGGGCCGAGGTCGGAGTTCGAGCCGAGGTTGAAGTTCGGGCCGAAAATGAAGTTCGGGCCGGGGAACAGTGAAGAGTTCGGGCCGAACTTGTTCTTTTCAGTGACGAACGAACCAGCTATTTTGGTTACTCGTGGGCGTGAAACGGACACCCGAGCTGAAAGTTATGAATGTTTTAGTATAGCACCTTTTGTCACACAATCTTTGATATTGAAGAGTTCGGGCCGAAGAGGGATGTTCAGGCCGAAGTGGTGTTCGGGCCGAAGTGGGATGTTCGGGCCGAAGTGGTGTTCGGGCCGAAGTTCGGTGTTCGGGCCGAGGATGATGTTCGGGCCGAGGTTGAAGTTCGGGCCGAGGTCGGAGTTCGGGCCGAGGTTGAAGTTCGGGCCCAGGTCGGAGTTCGGGCCGAGGTTGAAGTTCGGGCCGAGGTTGAAGTTCGGGCCGAAAATGAAGTTCGGGCCGGGAACAGTGAAGAGTTCGGGCCGAACTTGTTCTTGGCAGTGACGAACGAACCAACTATTTTGGTTACTCGTGGACGTGAAACGGACACCCGTTCTGAAAGTTATTAATGTTTTAGTATAGCACCTTTTGTCACACAATCTTGGATATTGAAGAGTTCAGGCCGAAGAGAGATGTTCGGGCCGAAGTGGTGTTCGGGCCGAAGGGGGATGTTCGGGCCGAAGTGGTGTTCGGGCCGAAGTTCGGTGTTCGGGCCGAGGATGATGTTCGGGACGAGGTTGAAGTTCAGGCCGAGGTTGAAGTTCGGGCCGAGGTTGAAGTTCGGGCCGAAAATGAAGTTCGGGTCGGGAACAGTGAAGAGTTCGGGCCGAACTTGTTCTTGGCAGTGACGAACGAACCAGCTATTTTGGTTACTCGTGGGCGTGAAATGGTCACCCGAGCTGAAAGTTATGAATGTTTTAGTATAGCACCTTTTGTCACACAATCTTTGATATTGAAGAGTTCGGGCCGAAGAGGGATGTTCGGGCCGAAGTGGTGTTCGGGCCGAAGTGGGATGTTCGGGCCGAAGTGGTGTTCGGGCCGAAGTGGTGTTCGGGCCGAAGTTCGGTGTTCGGGCCGAGGATGATGTTCGGGCCGAGGTTGAAGTTCGGGCCGAGGTCGGAGTTCGGGCCGAGGTTGAAGTTCGGGCCGAGGTTGAAGTTCGGGCCGAAAATGAAGTTCGGGCCGAAAATGAAGTTCGGGCCGGGAACAGTGAAGAGTTCGGGCCGAACTTGTTCTTGGCAGTGATGAACGAACCAGCTATTATGGTTACTCGTGGACGTGAAACGGACACCCGAGCTGAAAGTTATGAATGTTTTACTATAGCGCCTTTTGTCACACAATCTTGGATATTGAAGAGTTCGGGCCAAAGAGGGATGTTCGGGCCGAAGTGATGTTCGGGCCGAAGTGGGATGTTCGGGCCGAAGTGGTGTTCGGGCCGAAGTTCGGTATTCGGGCCGAGGATGAAGTTCGGGCCGAGTTCGGAGTTCGGGCCGAGGTTGAAGTTCGGGCCGAGGTTGAAGTTCGGGCCGAAAATGAAGTTCGGGCCGGGAACAGTGAAGAGTTCGGGCCGAACTTTTTCTTGGCAGTGACGAACGAACCAGCTATTTTGGTTACTCGTGGGTGTGAAAGGGACACCCGAGCTGAAAGTTATGAATGTTTTAGTATAGCACCTTTTGTCACACAATCTTGGATATTGAAGAGTTCGGGCCGAAGAGGGATGTTCGGGCCGAAGTGGTGTTCGGGCCGAAGTGGGATGTTCGGGCCGAAGTGGGATGTTCGGGCCGAAGTGGTGTTCGGGCCGAAGTGGTGTTCGGGCCGAGGTTGGAGTTCGGGCCGAGGTTGGAGTTCGGGCCGAGGTTGCAGTTCGGGCCGAGGTTGAAGTTCGGTCCGAAAATGAAGTTCGGGCCGGGAACAGTGAAGAGTTCGGGCCGAACTTGTTCTTGGCAGTGACGAACGAACCAGCTATTTTGGTTACTCGTGGGCATGAAACGGACACCCGAGCTGAAAGTTATGAATGTTTTAGTATAGCACCTTTTGTCACACAATCTTGGATATTGAAGAGTTCGGGCCGAAGAGGGATGTTCGGGCCGAAGTGGTGTTCGGGCCAAAGTGGGATGTTCGGGCCGAAGTGGTGTTCGGGCCGAAGTGGTGTTCAGGCCGAAGTTCGGTGTTCGGGCCGAGGATGATGTTCGGGCCGAGGTTGAAGTTCGGGCCGAAGTCGGAGTTCGGGACGAGGTCGAAGTTCGGGCCGAGGTTGAAGTTCGGGCCGGGAACAGTGAAGAGTTCGGGCCGAACTTGTTTTTGGCAGTGACGAACGAACCAGCTATTTTGGTTACTCGTGGGCGTGAAACGGGCACCCGAGCTGAAAGTTATGAATGTTTTAGTATAGCACATTTTGTCACACAATCTTGGATATTGAAGAGTTCGGGCCAAAGAGTGATGTTCGGGCCGAAGTGGTGTTCGGGCCGAAGTGGGATGTTCGGGCCGAAGTGGTGTTCGGGCCGAAGTTCGGTGTTCGGGCCGAGGATGATGTTCGGGCCGAGGTTGAAGTTCGGGCCGAGGTTGAAGTTTGGGCCGAGGTCGGAGTTCGAGCCGAGGTTGAAGTTCGGGCCGAAAATGAAGTACGGGCCGGGGAACAGTGAAGAGTTCGGGCCGAACTTGTTCTTTTCAGTGACGAACGAACCAGCTATTTTGGTTACTCGTGGGCGTGAAACGTACACCCGAGCTGAAAGTTATGAATTTTTAGTATAGCACATTTTGTCACACAATCTTGGATATTGAAGAGTTCGGGCCAAAGAGGGATGTTCGGGCCGAAGTGGTGTTCGGGCCGAAGTGGGATGTTCGGGCCGAAGTGGTGTTCGTGCCGAAGTTCGGTGTTCGGGCCGAGGATGATGTTCGGGCCGAGGTTGAAGTTCGGGCCGAGGTTTAAGTTCGGGCCGAGGTCGGAGTTCGAGCCGAGGTTGAAGTTCGGGCCGAAAATGAAGTTCGGGCCGGGGAACAGTGAAGAGTTCGGGCCGAACTTGTTCTTTTCAGTGACGAACGAACCAGCTATTTTGGTTACTCGTGGGCGTGAAACGGACACCCGAGCTGAAAGTTATGAATGTTTTAGTATAGCACCTTTTGTCACACAATCTTTGATATTGAAGAGTTCGGGCCGAAGAGGGATGTTCAGGCCGAAGTGGTGTTCGGGCCGAAGTGGGATGTTCGGGCCGAAGTGGTGTTCGGGCCGAAGTTCGGTGTTCGGGCCGAGGATGATGTTCGGGCCGAGGTTGAAGTTCGGGCCGAGGTCGGAGTTCGGGCCGAGGTTGAAGTTCGGGCCCAGGTCGGAGTTCGGGCCGAGGTTGAAGTTCGGGCCGAGGTTGAAGTTCGGGCCGAAAATGAAGTTCGGGCCGGGAACAGTGAAGAGTTCGGGCCGAACTTGTTCTTGGCAGTGACGAACGAACCAACTATTTTGGTTACTCGTGGACGTGAAACGGACACCCGTTCTGAAAGTTATTAATGTTTTAGTATAGCACCTTTTGTCACACAATCTTGGATATTGAAGAGTTCGGGCCGAAGAGAGATGTTCGGGCCGAAGTGGTGTTCGGGCCGAAGGGGGATGTTCGGGCCGAAGTGGTGTTCGGGCCGAAGTTCGGTGTTCGGGCCGAGGATGATGTTCGGGACGAGGTTGAAGTTCAGGACGAGGTTGAAGTTCGGGCCGAGGTTGAAGTTCGGGCCGAAAATGAAGTTCGGGTCGGGAACAGTGAAGAGTTCGGGCCGAACTTGTTCTTGGCAGTGACGAACGAACCAGCTATTTTGGTTACTCGTGGGCGTGAAATGGTCACCCGAGCTGAAAGTTATGAATGTTTTAGTATAGCACCTTTTGTCACACAATCTTTGATATTGAAGAGTTCGGGCCGAAGAGGGATGTTCGGGCCGAAGTGGTGTTCGGGCCGAAGTGGGATGTTCGGGCTGAAGTGGTGTTCGGGCCGAAGTGGAGTTCGGGCCGAAGTTCGGTGTTCGGGCCGAGGATGATGTTCGGGCCGAGGTTGAAGTTCGGGCCGAGGTCGGAGTTCGGGCCGAGGTTGAACTTCGGGCCGAGGTTGAAGTTCGGGCCGAAAATGAAGTTCGGGCCCAAAATGAAGTTCGGGCCGGGAACAGTGAAGAGTTCGGGCCGAACTTGTTCTTGGCAGTGATGAACGAACCAGCTATTATGGTTACTCGTGGACGTGAAACGGACACCCGAGCTGAAAGTTATGAATGTTTTACTATAGCGCCTTTTGTCACACAATCTTGGATATTGAAGAGTTCGGGCCAAAGAGGGATGTTCGGGCCGAAGTGATGTTCGGGCCGAAGTGGGATGTTCGGGCCGAAGTGGTGTTCGGGCTGAAGTTCGGTATTCGGGCCGAGGATGAAGTTCGGGCCGAGTTCGGAGTTCGGGCCGAGGTTGAAGTTCGGGCCGAGGTTGAAGTTCGGGCCGAAAATGAAGTTCGGGCCGGGAACAGTGAAGAGTTCGGGCCGAACTTTTTCTAGGCAGTGACGAACGAACCAGCTATTTTGGTTACTCGTGGGTGTGAAAGGGACACCCGAGCTGAAAGTTATGAATGTTTTAGTATAGCACCTTTTGTCACACAATCTTGGATATTGAAGAGTTCGGGCCGAGGAGGGATGTTCGGGCCGAAGTGGTGTTCGGGCCGAAGTGGGATGTTCGGGCCGAAGTGGGATGTTCGGGCCGAAGTGGTGTTCGGGCCGAAGTGGTGTTCGGGCCGAGGTTGGAGTTCGGGCCGAGGTTGGAGTTCGGGCCGAGGTTGAAGTTCGGGCCGAGGTTGAAGTTCGGGCCGGGAACAGTGAAGAGTTCGGGCCGAACTTGTTCTTGGCAGTGACGAACGAACCAGCTATTTTGGTTACTCGTGGGCATGAAACGGACACCCGAGCTGAAAGTTATGAATGTTTTAGTATAGCACCTTTTGTCACACAATCTTGGATATTGAAGAGTTCGGGCCGAAGAGGGATGTTCGGGCCGAAGTGGTGTTCGGGCCAAAGTGGGATGTTCGGGCCGAAGTGGTGTTCGGGCCGAAGTGGTGTTCAGGCCGAAGTTCGGTGTTCGGGCCGAGGATGATGTTCGGGCCGAGGTCGAAGTTCGGGCCGAAGTCGGAGTTCGGGACGAGGTCGAAGTTCGGGCCGAGGTTGAAGTTCGGGCCGGGAACAGTGAAGAGTTCGGGCCGAACTTGTTTTTGGCAGTGACGAACGAACCAGCTATTTTGGTTACTCGTGGGCGTGAAACGGGCACCCGAGCTGAAAGTTATGAATGTTTTAGTATAGCACATTTTGTCACACAATCTTGGATATTGAAGAGTTCGGGCCAAAGAGTGATGTTCGGGCCGAAGTGGTGTTCGGGCCGAAGTGGGATGTTCGGGCCGAAGTGGTGTTCGGGCCGAAGTTCGGTGTTCGGGCCGAGGATGATGTTCGGGCCGAGGTTGAAGTTCGGGCCGAGGTTGAAGTTCGGGCCGAGGTCGGAGTTCGAGCCGAGGTTGAAGTTCGGGCCGAAAATGAAGTTCGGGCCGGGGAACAGTGAAGAGTTCGGGCCGAACTTGTTCTTTTCAGTGACGAACGAACCAGCTATTTTGGTTACTCGTGGGCGTGAAACGTACACCCGAGCTGAAAGTTATGAATTTTTAGTATAGCACCTTTTGTTACACAATCTTGGATATTGAAGAGTTCGGGCCGAAGACGGATGTTCAGGCCGAAGTGGTTTTGGGCCGAAGTGGGATGTTCGGGCCGAAGTGGTGTTCGGGCCGAAGTTCGGTGTTCGGGCCGAGGATGATGTTCGGGCCGAGGTTGAAGTTCGGGCCGAGGTCGGAGTTCGGGCCGAGGTTGAAGTTCGGGCTGAGGTTGAAGTTTGGGCCGAAAATGAAGTTCGGGCCGGGAACAGTGAAGAGTTCGGGCCGAACTTGTTCTTGGCAGTGACGAACGAACCAACTATTTTGGTTACTCGTGGACGTGAAACGGACACCCGTGCTGAAAGTTATTAATGTTTTAGTATAGCACCTTTTGTCACACAATCTTGGATATTGAAGAGTTCGGGCCGAAGAGAGATGTTCGGGCCGAAGTGGTGTTCGGGCCGAAGTGGGATGTTCGGGCCGAAGTGGTGTTCGGGCCGAAGTTCGGTGTTCGGGCCGAGGATGATGTTCGGGCCGAGGTTGAAGTTCAGGCCGAGGTTGAAGTTCGGGCCGAGGTTGAAGTTCGGGCCGAAAATGAAGTTCGGGTCGGGAACAGTGAAGAGTTCGGGCCGAACTTGTTCTTGGCAGTGACGAACGAACCAGCTATTTTGGTTACTCGTGGGCGTGAAACGGTCACCCGAGCTGAAAGTTATGAATGTTTTAGTATAGCACATTTTGTCACACAATCTTTGATATTGAAGAGTTCGGGCCGAAGAGGGATGTTCGGGCCGAAGTGGTGTTCGGGCCGAAGTGGGATGTTCGGGCCGAAGTGGTGTTCGGGCCGAAGTGGTGTTCGGGCCGAAGTTCGGTGTTCGGGCCGAGGATGATGTTCGGGCCGAGGTTGAAGTTCGGGCCGAGGCGGAGTTCGGGCCGAGGTTGAAGTTCGGGCCGAGGTTGAAGTTCGGGCCGAAAATGAAGTTCGGGCCGAAAATGAAGTTCGGGTCGGGAACAGTGAAGAGTTCGGGCCGAACTTGTTCTTGGCAGTGACGAACGAACCAGCTATTTTGGTTACTCGTGGGCGTGAAACGGTCACCCGAGCTGAAAGTTATGAATGTTTTAGTATAGCACATTTTGTCACACAATCTTTGATATTGAAGAGTTCGGGCCGAAGAGGGATGTTCGGGCCGAAGTGGTGTTCGGGCCGAAGTGGGATGTTCGGGCCGAAGTGGTGTTCGGGCCGAAGTGGTGTTCGGGCCGAAGTTCGGTGTTCGGGCCGAGGATGATGTTCGGGCCGAGGTTGAAGTTCGGGCCGAGGCGGAGTTCGGGCCGAGGTTGAAGTTCGGGCCGAGGTTGAAGTTCGGGCCGAAAATGAAGTTCGGGCCGAAAATGAAGTTCGGGTCGGGAACAGTGAAGAGTTCGGGCCGAACTTGTTCTTGGCAGTGATGAACGAACCAGCTATTATGGTTACTCGTGGACGTGAAACGGACACCCGAGCTGTAAGTTATGAATGTTTTAGTATAGCGCCTTTTGTCACACAATCTTGGATATTGAAGAGTTCGGGCCAAAGAGGGATGTTCGGGCCGAAGTGATGTTCGGGCCGAAGTGGGATGTTCGGGCCGAAGTGGTGTTCGGCCGAAGTTCGGTGTTCGGGCCGAGGATGAAGTTCGGGCCGAGGTCGGAGTTCGGGCCGAGGTTGAAGTTCGGGCCGAGGTTGAAGTTCGGGCCGAAAATGAAGTTCGGGCCGGGAACAGTGAAGAGTTCGGGCCGAACTTGTTCTTGGCAGTGACGAACGAACCAGCTATTTTGGTTACTCGTGGGTGTGAAAGGGACACCCGAGCTGAAAGTTATGAATGTTTTAGTATAGCACCTTTTGTCACAAAATCTTGGATATTGAAGAGTTCGGGCCGAAGAGGGATGTTCGGGCCTAAGTGGTGTTCGGGCCGAAGTGGGATGTTCGGGCCGAAGTGGTGTTCGGGCCGAAGTTCGGTGTTCGGGCCGAGGATGATGTTCGGGCCGAGGTTGAAGTTCGGGCCGAGGTCGGAGTTCGGGCCGAGGTTGAAGTTCGGGCCGAGGTCGGAGTTCGGGCCGAGGTTGAAGTTCGGGCCGAGGTTGAAGTTCGGGCCGAAAATGAAGTTCGGGCCGGGAACAGTGAAGAGTTCGGGCCGAACTTGTTCTTGGCAGTGACGAACGAACCAGCTATTATGGTTACTCGTGGACGTGAAACGGACACCCGAGCTGAAAGTTATGAATGTTTTAGTATAGCGCCTTTTGTCACACAATCTTGGATATTGAAGAGTTCGGGCCAAAGAGGGATGTTCGGGCCGAAGCGATGTTCGGGCCGAAGTGGGATGTTCGGGCCGAAGTGGTGTTCGGGCCGAAGTTCGGTGTTCGGGCCGAGGATGATGTTCGGGCCGAGGTTGAAGTTCGGGCGGAGGTCGGATTTCGGGACGAGGTCGAAGTTCGGGTCGACCTTGAAGTTCGGGCCGGGAACAGTGAAGAGTTCGGGCCGAACTTGTTCTTGGTAGTGACGAACGAACCAGCTATTTTGGTTACTCGTGGGCGTGAAACGGGCACCCGAGCTGAAAGTTATGAATGTTTTAGTATAGCACATTTTGTCACACAATCTTGGATATTGAAGAGTTCGGGCCGAAGAGGGATGTTCGGGCCGAAGTGGTGTTCGGTCCGAAGTGGGATGTTCGGGCCGAAGTGGTGTTCGGGCCGAAGTTCGGTGTTCGGGCCGAGGATGAAGTTCGGGCCGAGGTCGGAGTTCGGGCCGGGGTTGAAGTTCGGGCCGAGGTTGAAGTTCGGGCCGAAAATGAAGTTCGGGCCGAGAACAGTGAAGAGTTCGGGCCGAACTTGTTCTTGGCAGTGACGAACAAACCAGCTATTTTGGTTACTCGTGGGCGTGAAAGGGACACCCGAGCTGAAAGTTATGAATGTTTTAGTATAGCACCTTTTGTCACACAATCTTGGATATTGAAGAGTTCAGGCCGAAGAGGGATGTTCGGGCGGAAGTGGTGTTTGGGCCGAAGTGGGATGTTCGGGCCGAAGTGGTGTTCGGGCCGAAGTGGTGTTCGGGCCGAAGTTCGGTGTTCGGGCCGAGGTTGGAGTTCGGGCCGAGGTTGGAGTTCGGGGCGAGGTTGAAGTTCGGGCCGAGGTTGAAGTTCGGTCCAAAAATGAAGTTCGGGCCGTGAACAGTGAAGAGTTCGGGCCGAACTTGTTCTTGGCAGTGACGAACGAACCAGCTATTTTGGTTACTCGTGGGCATGAAACGGACACCCGAGCTGAAAGTTATGAATGTTTTAGTATAGCACCTTTTGTCACACAATCTTGGATATTGAAGATTCGGGCCGAAGAGGGATGTTCGGGCCGAAGTGGTGTTCGGGCCAAAGTGGGATGTTTGGGCCGAAGTGGTGTTCGGGCCGAAGTGGTGTTCGGGCCGAAGTTCGGTGTTCGGGCCGAGGATGATGTTCGGGCCGAGGTTGAAGTTCGGGCGGAGGTCGGAGTTCGGGACGAGGTCGAAGTTCGGGCCGAGGTTGAAGTTCGGGCCGGGAACAGTGAAGAGTTCGGGCCGAACTTGTTCTTGGCAGTGACGAACGAACCAGCTATTTTGGTTACTCGTGGGCGTGAAACGGGCACCCGAGCTGAAAGTTATGAATGTTTTAGTATAGCACATTTTGTCACACAATCTTGGATACTGAAGAGTTCGGGCGGAAGAGGGATGTTCGGGCCGAAGTGGTGTTCGGGCCGAAGTGGGATGTTCGGGCCGAAGTGGGATGTTCGGGCCGAAGTGGTGTTCGGGCCGTGGTGGTGTTCGGGCCGAAGTTCGGTGTTCGAGCCGAGGATGATGTTCGGGCCGAGGTTGGAGTTCGGGCCGAGGTTGGAGTTCGGGCCGAGGTCGGAGTTCGGGCCGAGGTCGGAGTTCGGGCCGAGGTTGAAGTTCAGGCCGAAAATGAAGTTCGGGCCGGGAACAGTGAAGAGTTCGGGCCAAACTTGTTCTTAGCAGTGACGAACGAACCAGCTATTTTGGTTACTCGTGGGCGTGAAACGGACACCCGAGCTGAAAGTTATGAATGTTTTAGTATAGCACCTTTTGTCACACAATCTTGGATATTGAAGAGTTCGGGCCGAAGAGGGATGTTCGGGCCGAAGTGGTGTTCGGGCCGAAGTGGGATGTTCGGGCCGAAGTGATGTTCGGGCCGAAGTTCGGTGTTCTGGCCGAGGATGAAGTTCGGGCCGAGGTCGGAGTTCGGGCCGAGGTTGAAGTTCGGGCCGAGGTTGAAGTTCGGGCCGAAAATGAAGTTCGGGCCGGGAACAGTGAAGAGTTCGGGCCGAACTTGTTCTTGGCAGTGACGAACGAACCAGCTATTTTGGTTACTCGTGGGTGTGAAAGGGACACCCGAGCTGAAAGTTATGAATGTTTTAGTATAGCACCTTTTGTCACACAATCTTGGATATTGAAGAGTTCGGGCCGAAGAGGGATGTTCGGGCCGAAGTGGTGTTCGGGCAAAAGTGGGATGTTCGGGCCGAAGTGGTGTTCGGGCCGAAGTTCGGTGTTCGGGCCGAGGTTGGAGTTCGGGCCGAGGTTGGAGTTCGGGCCGAGGTTGGAGTTCGGGCCGAGGTTGAAGTTCGGTCCGAAAATGAAGTTCGGGCCGGGAACAGTGAAGAGTCCGGGCCGAACTTGTTTTTGGCAGTGACGAACGAACCAGCTATTTTGGTTACTCGTGGGCATGAAACGGACACCCGAGCTGAAAGTTATGAATGTTTTAGTATAGCACCTTTTGTCACACAATCTTGGATATTGAAGAGTTCGGGCCGAAGAGGGATGTTCGGGCCGAAGTGGTGTTCGGGCCAAAGTGGGATGTTCGGGCCGAAGTGGTGTTCGGGCCGAAGTGGTGTTCAGGCCGAAGTTCGGTGTTCGGGCCGAGGATGATGTTCGGGCCGAGGTTGAAGTTCGGGCCGAGGTCGGAGTTCGGGACGAGGTCGAAGTTCGGGCCGAGGTTGAAGTTCGGGCCGGGAACAGTGAAGAGTTCGGGCCGAACTTGTTTTTGGCAGTGACGAACGAACCAGCTATTTTGGTTACTCGTGGGCGTGAAACGGGCACCCGAGCTGAAAGTTATGAATGTTTTAGTATAGCACATTTTGTCATACAATCTTGGATATTGAAGAGTTCGGGCCAAAGAGGGATGTTCAGGCCGAAGTGGTGTTCGGGCCGAAGTGGGATGTTCGGGCCGAAGTGGTGTTCGGGCCAAAGTTCGGTGTTCGGGCCGAGGATGATGTTCGGGCCGAGGTTGAAGTTCGGGCCGAGGTTGAAGTTCGGGCCGAGGTCGGAGTTCGAGCCGAGGTTGAAGTTCGGGCCGAAAATGAAGTTCGGGCCGGGGAACAGTGAAGAGTTCGGGCCGAACTTGTTCTTTTCAGTGACGAACGAACCAGTTATTTTGGTTACTCGTGGGCGTGAAACGGACACCCGAGCTGAAAGTTATGAATGTTTTAGTATAGCACCTTTTGTCACACAATCTTGGATATTGAAGAGTTCGGGCCGAAGAGGGATGTTCAGGCCGAAGTGGTGTTCGGGCCAAAGTGGGATGTTCGGGCCGAAGTGGTGTTCGGGCCGAAGTGGTGTTCAGGCCGAAGTTCGGTGTTCGGGCCGAGGATGATGTTCGGGCCGAGGTTGAAGTTCGGGCCGAGGTCGGAGTTCGGGACGAGGTCGAAGTTCGGGCCGAGGTTGAAGTTCGGGCCGGCAACAGTGAAGAGTTCGGGCCGAACTTGTTTTTGGCAGTGACGAACGAACCAGCTATTTTGGTTACTCGTGGGCGTGAAACGGGCACCCGAGCTGAAAGTTATGAATGTTTTAGTATAGCACATTTTGTCACACAATCTTGGATATTGAAGAGTTCGGGCCAAAGAGGGATGTTCGGGCCGAAGTGGTGTTCGGGCCGAAGTGGGATGTTCGGGCCGAAGTGGTGTTCGGGCCGAAGTGGTGTTCAGGCCGAAGTTCGGTGTTCGGGCCGAGGTTGGAGTTCGGGCCGAGGTTGGAGTTCGGGCCGAGGTTGAAGTTCGGGCCGAGGTTGAAGTTCGGTCCGAAAATGAAGTTCGGGCCGGGAAGAGTGAAGAGTCCGGGCCGAACTTGTTCTTGGCAGTGACGAACGAACCAGCTATTTTGGTTACTCGTGGGCATGAAACGGACACCCGAGCTGAAAGTTATGAATGTTTTAGTATAGCACCTTTTGTCACACAATCTTGGATATTGAAGAGTTCGGGCCGAAGAGGGATGTTCGGGCCGAAGTGGTGTTCGGGCCAAAGTGGGATGTTCGGGCCGAAGTGGTGTTCGGGCCGAAGTGGTGTTCAGGCCGAAGTTCGGTGTTCGGGCCGAGGATGATGTTCGGGCCGAGGTTGAAGTTCGGGCCGAGGTCGGAGTTCGGGACGAGGTCGAAGTTCGGGCCGAGGTTGAAGTTCGGGCCGGGAACAGTGAAGAGTTCGGGCCGAACTTGTTTTTGGCAGTGACGAACGAACCAGCTATTTTGGTTACTCGTGGGCGTGAAACGGGCACCCGAGCTGAAAGTTATGAATGTTTTAGTATAGCACATTTTGTCACACAATCTTGGATATTGAAGAGTTCGGGCCAAAGAGGGATGTTCGGGCCGAAGTGGTGTTCGGGCCGAAGTGGGATGTTCGGGCCGAAGTGGTGTTCGGGCCGAAGTTCGGTGTTCGGGCCGAGGATGATGTTCGGGCCGAGGTTGAAGTTCGGGCCGAGGTTGAAGTTCGGGCCGAGGTCGGAGTTCGAGCCGAGGTTGAAGTTCGGGCCGAAAATGAAGTTCGGGCCGGGGAACAGTGAAGAGTTCGGGCCGAACTTGTTCTTTTCAGTGACGAACGAACCAGCTATTTTGGTTACTCGTGGGGGTGAAACGGACACCCGAGCTGAAAGTTATGAATGTTTTAGTATAGCACCTTTTGTCACACAATCTTGGATATTGAAGAGTTCGGGCCGAAGAGGGATGTTCAGGCCGAAGTGGTGTTCGGGCCGAAGTGGGATGTTCGGGCCGAAGTGGTGTTCGGGCCGAAGTTCGGTGTCCGGGCCGAGGATGATGTTCGGGCCGAGGTTGAAGTTCGGGCCGAGGTCGGAGTTCGGGCCGAGGTTGAAGTTCGGGCCCAGGTCGGAGTTCGGGCCGAGGTTGAAGTTCGGGCCGAGGTTGAAGTTCGGGCCGAAAATAAAGTTCGGGCCGGGAACAGTGAAGAGTTCAGGCCGAACTTGTTCTTGGCAGTGACGAACGAACCAACTATTTTGGTTACTCGTGGACGTGAAACGGACACCCGAGCTGAAAGTTATGAATGTTTTAGTATAGCACCTTTTGTCACACAATCTTGGATATTGAAGAGTTCGGGCCGAAGAGAGATGTTCGGGCCGAAGTGGTGTTCGGGCCGAAGTGGTGTTCGGGCCGAAGTTCGGTGTTGGGGCCGAGGATGATGTTCGTGCCGAGGTTGAAGTTCGGGCCGAGGTTGAAGTTCGGGCCGAGGCTGAAGTTCGGGCCGAAAATGAAGTTCGGGTCTGGAACAGTGAAGAGTTCGGGCCGAACTTGTTCTTGGCAGTGACGAACGAACCAGCTATTTTGGTTAATCGTGGGCGTGAAACGGACACCCGAGCTGAAAGTTATGAATGTTTTAGTATAGCACCTTTTGTCACACAATCTTTGATATTGAAGAGTTCGGGCCGAAAAGGGATGTTCGGGCCGAAGTGGTGTTCGGGCCGAAGTGGGATGTTCGGGCCGAAGTGGTGTTCGGGCCGAAGTGGTGTTCGGGCCGAAGTTCGGTGTTCGGGCCGAGGATGATGTTCGGGCCGAGGTTGAAGTTCGGGCCGAGGTCGGAGTTCGGGCCGAGGTTGAAGTTCGGTCCGAGGTTGAAGTTCGGGCCGAAAATGAAGTTCGGGCCGGGAACAGTGAAGAGTTCGGGCCGAATTTGTTCTTGGCAGTGACGAACGAACCAGCTATTATGGTTACTCGTGGACGTGAAACGGACACCCGAGCTGAAAGTTATGAATGTTTTAGTATAACGCCTTTTGTCACACAATCTTGGATATTGAAGAGTTCGGGCCAAAGAGGGATGTTCGGGCCGAAGTGGTGTTCCGGCCGAAGTGGGATGTTCGGGCCGAAGTGGTGTTCGAGCCAAAGTGGTGTTCGGGCTGAAGTTCGGTGTTCGGGCCGAGGATGATGTTCGGGCCGAGGTTGAAGTTCGGGCGGAGGTCGGATTTCGGGACGAGGTCGAAGTTCGGGTCGACCTTGAAGTTCGGGCCGGGAACAGTGAAGAGTTCGGGCCGAACTTGTTCTTGGTAGTGACGAACGAACCAGCTATTTTGGTTACTCGTGGGCGTGAAACGGGCACCCGAGCTGAAAGTTATGAATGTTTTAGTATAGCACATTTTGTCACACAATCTTGGATATTGAAGAGTTCGGGCCGAAGAGGGATGTTCGGGCCGAAGTGGTGTTCGGGCCGAAGTGGGATGTTCGGGCCGAAGTGGTGTTCGGGCCGAAGTTCGGTGTTCGGGCCGAGGATGAAGTTCGGACCGAGGTCGGAGTTCGGGCAGGGGTTGAAGTTCGGGCCGAGGTTGAAGTTCGGGCCGAAAATGAAGTTCGGGCCGAGAACAGTGAAGAGTTCGGGCCGAACTTGTTCTTGGCAGTGACGAACAAACCAGCTATTTTGGTTACTCGTGGGCGTGAAAGGGACACCCGAGCTGAAAGTTATGAATGTTTTAGTATAGTACCTTTTGTCACACAATCTTGGATATTGAAGAGTTCAGGCCGAAGAGGGATGTTCGGGCGGAAGTGGTGTTCGGGCCGAAGTGGGATGTTCGGGCCGAAGTGGTGTTCGGGCTGAAGTGGTGTTCGGGCCGAAGTTCGGTGTTCGGGCCGAGGTTGGAGTTCGGGCCGAGGTTGGAGTTCGGGGCGAGGTTGAAGTTCGGGCCGAGGTTGAAGTTCGGTCCAAAAATGAAGTTCGGGCCGTGAACAGTGAAGAGTTCGGGCCGAACTTGTTCTTGGCAGTGACAAACGAACCAGCTATTTTGGTTACTCGTGGGCATGAAACGGACACCCGAGCTGAAAGTATGAATGTTTTAGTATAGCACCTTTTGTCACACAATCTTGGATATTGAAGAGTTCGGGCCGAAGAGGGATGTTTGGGCCGAAGTGGTGTTCGGGCCAAAGTGGGATGTTTGGGCCGAAGTGGTGTTCGGGCCGAGGTGGTGTTCGGGCCGAAGTTCGGTGTTCGGGCCGAGGATGATGTTCGGGCCGAGGTTGAAGTTCGGGCGGAGGTCGGAGTTCGGGCCGAGGTTGAAGTTCAGGCCGGGAACAGTGAAGAGTTCGGGCCGAACTTGTTCTTGGCAGTGACGAACGAACCAGCTATTTTGGTTACTCGTGGGCGTGAAACGGGCACCCGAGCTGAAAGTTATGAATGTTTTAGTATAGCACATTTTGTCACACAATCTTGGATACTGAAGAGTTCGGGCCGAAGAGGGATGTTCGGGCCGAAGTGGGATGTTCGGGCCGAAGTGGGATGTTCGGGCCGAAGTGGTGTTCGGGCCGAGGTGGTGTTCGGGCCGAAGTTCGGTGTTCGAGCCGAGGATGATGTTCGGGCCGAGGTTGGAGTTCGGGCCGAGGTTGGAGTTCGGGCCGAGGTCGGAGTTCGGGCCGAGGTCGGAGTTCGGGCCGAGGTTGAAGTTCGGGCCGAAAATGAAGTTCGGGCCGGGAACAGTGAAGAGTTCGGGCCAAACTTGTTCTTGGCAGTGACGAACGAACCAGCTATTTTGGTTACTCGTGGGCGTGAAACGGACACCCGAGCTGAAAGTTATGAATGTTTTAGTATAGCACCTTTTGTCACACAATCTTGGATATTGAAGATTTCAGGCCGAAGAGGGATGTTCGGACCGATGTGGTGTTCGGGTCGAAGTGGGATGTTCGGGCCGAAGTGGTGTTCGGGCCGAAGTGATGTTCGGGCCGAAGTGGTGTTCGGGCCGAAGTTCGGTGTTCGGGCCGAGGATGATGTTCGGGCCGAGGTTGGAGTTCGGGCCGAGGTTGAAGTTCGGGCCGAGGATGAAGTTCGGGCCGGGAACAGTGAAGAGTTCGGGCCGAACTTGTTCTTGGCAGTGACGAACGAACTAGCTATTTTGGTTACTCATGGGCGTGAAACGGACACCCGAGCTGAAAGTTATGAATGTTTTAGTATAGCACATTTTGTCACACAATCTTGGATATTGAGGAGTTCGGGAGGAAGAGGGATGTTCGGGCCGGAGTGGTGTTCGGGCCGGAGTGGGATGTTCGGGCCGAAGTGGGATGTTCGGGCCGAAGTGGTGTTCGGGCCAAAGTTCGGTGTTCGGGCCGAGGTTAAAGTTCGGGCCGAGCTCGGAGTTCGGGACGAGGTCGAAGTTCGGGACGAGGTTGAAGTTCGGGCCGAGGTCGGAGTTCGGGCCGAGGTTGAAGTTCGGGCCGAAAATGAAGTTCGGGCCGGGAACAGTGAAGAGTTCGGGCCGAACTTGTTCTTGGCAGTGACGAACGAACCAGCTATTTTGGTTACTCGTGGGCGTGAAACGGACACCCGAGCTGAAAGTTATGAATGTTTTAGTATAGCACCTTTTGTCACACAATCTTGGATATTGAAGAGTTCGGGCCGAAGAGGGATGTTCGGGCCGAAGTGGTGTTCGGGCCGAAGTGGGATGTTCGGGCCGAAGTGGTGTTCGGGCCGAAGTGGTGTTCGGGCCGAAGTTCGGTGTTCGGGCCGAGGATGATGTTCGGGCCGAGGTTGAAGTTCGGGCGGAGGTCGTAGTTCGGGACGAGGTCGAAGTTCGGGCCGAGGTTGAAGTTCGGGCCGGGAACAGTGAAGAGTTCGGGCCGAACTTGTTCTTGGCAGTGACGAACGAACTAGCTATTTTGGTTACTCATGGGCGTGAAACGGACACCCGAGCTGAAAGTTATGAATGTTTTAGTATAGCACATTTTGTCACACAATCTTGGATATTGAAGAGTTCGGGCCAAAGAGGGATGTTCGGGCGGAAGTGGTGTTCGGACCGAAGTGGGATGTTCGGGCCGAAGTGGTGTTCGGCCCGAAGTTCGGTGTTCGGGCCGAGGATGAAGTTCGGGCCGAGGTCGGAGTTCGGGCCGAGGTTGAAGTTCGGGCCGAGGTTGAAGTTCGGGCCGAAAATGAAGTTCGGGCCGGGAACAGTGAGGAGTTCGGGCCGAACTTGTTCTTGGCAGTGACGAACGAACCAACTATTTTGGTTACTCGTGGGCGTGAAACGGACACCCGAGCTGAAAGTTATGAATGTTTTAGTATAGCACCTTTTGTCACACAATCTTGGATATTGAAAAGTTCAGGCCGAAGAGGGATGTCCGGGCCGATGTGGTGTTCGGGCCGAAGTGGTGTTCGGGCCGAAGTGGTGTTCGGGCCGAAGTGGTGTTCGGGCCGAAGTGGTGTTCGGGCTGAAGTTTGGTGTTCGGGCCGAGGATGATTTTCGGGCCGAGGTTGGAGTTCGGGCCGAGGTTGAAGTTCGGGCCGAGGTTGAAGTTCGGGCCGGGAACAGTGAAGAGTTCGGGCCGAACTTGTTCTTGGCAGTGACGAACGAACCAGCTATTTTGGTTACTCATGGGCGTGAAACGGACATCCGAGCTGAAAGTTATGAATGTTTTAGTATAACACATTTTGTCACACAATCTTGGATATTGAAGAGTTCGGGCCGAAGAGGGATGTTCGGGCCGGAGTGGGATGTTCGGGCCGAAGTGGGATGTTCGGGCCGAAGTGGTGTTTGGGCCAAAGTTCGGTGTTCGGGCCGAGGTTAAAGTTCGGGCCGAGGTCGGAGTTCGGGACGAGGTCGAAGTTCGGGACGAGGTTGAAGTTCGGGCCGAGGTCGGAGTTCGGGCCGAGGTTGAAGTTCGAACCGAAAATGAAGTTCGGGCCGGGAACAGTGAAGAGTTCGGGCCGAACTTGTTCTTGGCAGTGACGAACGAACCAGCTATTTTGGTTACTCGTGGGTGTGAAACGGACACCCGAGCTGAAAGTTATGAATGTTTTAGTATAGCACATTTTGTCACACAATCTTGGATATTGAAGAGTTCGGGCAGAAGAGGGATGTTCGGGCCGAAGCGGTGTTCGGGCCGAAGTGGGATGTTCGGGCCGAAGTGGTGTTCAGCCCGAAGTTCGGTGTTCGGGCCGAGGATGAAGTTCGGGCCGAGGTTGAAGTTCGGGCCGAGGTCGGAGTTCGGGCCGAGGTTGAAGTTCGGGCCGAGGTTGAAGTTCGGGCCGAAAATGAAGTTCGGGCTGGGAACAGTGAAGAGTTTGGGCCGAACTTGTTCTTGGCAGTGACGAACGAACCAGCTAATTTGGTTACTCGTGGGCGTGAAACGGACACCCGAGCTGAAAGTTATCAATGTTTTACTATAGCACCATTTCTCACACAATCTTGGATATTGAAGAGTTCGGGCCGAAGAGGGATGTTCGGGCCGAAGTGGTGTTCGGGCCGAAGTGGGATGTTCGGGCCGAAGTGGTGTTCGGGCCGAAGTTCGGTGTTCGGGCCGAGGATGAAGTTCGGGCCGAGGTTGGAGTTCGGACCGAGGTTGAAGTTCGGGCCGAAAATGAAGTTCGGGCCGAGAACAGTGAAGAGTTCGGGCCGAACTTGTTCTTGGCAGTGACGAATGAACCAACCCTTTTGGTTACTCGTGGGCGTGAAAGGGACACCCGAGCTGAAAGTTATGAATGTTTTAGTATAGCACCTTTTATCACACAATCTTGGATATTGAAGAGTTCGGGCCGAAGAGGGATGTTCGGGCCGAAGTGGTGTTCGGGCCGAAGTGGTGTTCGGGCCGAAGTTCGGTGTTCGGGCCGAGGTTGGAGTTCGGGCCGAGGTTGTAGTTCGGGCCGAGGTTGCAGTTCGGGCCGAGGTTGAAGTTCGGTCCGAAAATGAAATTCGGGCCGGGAACAGTGAAGAGTTCGGGCCGAACTTGTTCTTGGCAGTGACGAACGAACCAGCTATTTTGGTTACTCGTGGCCATGAAACGGACACCCGAGCTGAAAGTTATGAATGTTTTAGTATAGCACCTTTTGTCACACAATCTTGGATATTGAAGAGTTCAGGCCGAAGAGGATGTTCGGGCCGAAGTGGTGTTCGGGCCGAAGTGGGATGTTCGGGTCGAAGTGGTGTTCGGCCCGAAGTTCGGTGTTTGGGCCGAGGATGAAGTTCGGGCCGAGGTCGGAGTTCGGGCCGAGGTTGAAGTTCGGGCCGAGGTTGAAGTTCGGGCCGAGGTTGAAGTTCGGGCCGAAAATGAAGTTCGTGCCTGGAACAGTGAAGAGTTCGGGCCGAACTTGTTCTTGGCAGTGACGCACGAACCAATTATTTTGGTTACTCGTGGGCGTGAAACGAACACCCGAGCTGAAAGTTATGAATGTTTTAGTATAGCACCTTTTGCCACACAATCTTGGATATTGAAGAGTTCTGGCCGAAGAGGGATGTTCGGGCCGAAGTGTTGTTCGGGCCGAAGTGGGATGTTCGGGCCGAAGTGGTGTTCGGGCCGAAGTGGTGTTCGGGCCGTAGTGGTGTTCGGGCCGAAGTTCGGTGTTCGGGCCGAGGATGATGTTCGGGCCGAGGTTGGAGTTCGGGCCGAGGTTGAAGTTCGGGCCGAGGTTGAAGTTCGGGCCGGGAACAGTGAAGAGTTCGGGCCGAACTTGTTCTTGGCAGTGACGAACGAACCAGCTATTTTGGTTACTCGTGGGCGTGAAACGGACACCCGAGCTGAAAGTTATGAATGTTTTAGTATAACACATTTTGTCACACAATCTTGGATATTGAAGAGTTCGGGCCGAAGAGGGATGTTCAGGCCGAAGTGGTGTTCGGGCCGAAGTTCGGTGTTCGGGCCGAGGATGAAGTTCGGGCCGAGGTCGGAGTTCGGGCCGAGGTTGAAGTTCGGGCCGAGGTTGAAGTTCGGGCCGAAAATGAAGTTCAGGCCGGGAACAGTGAAGAGTTCGGGCCGAACATGTTCTTGGCAGTGACGAACGAACCAACTATTTTGGTTACTCGTGGGCGTGAAAGGGACACCCGAGCTGAAAGTTATGAATGTTTTAGTATAGCACCTTTTGTCACACAATCTTGGATATTGAAAAGTTCGGGCCGATGAGGGATGTTCGGGCCGAAGTGGTGTTAGGGCCGAAGTGGGATGTTCGGGCCGAAGTGGTGTTCGGGCCGAAGTTCGGAGTTCGGGCCGAGGTTGGAGTTCGGGCCGAGGTTGGAGTTCGGGCCAAGGTTGCAGTTCGGGCCGAGGTTGAAGTTCGGTCCGAAAATGAAGTTCGGGCCGGGAACAGTGAAGAGTTCGGGCCGAACTTGTTCTTGGCAGTGACGAACGAACCAGCTATTTTGGTTACTCGTGGGCATGAAACGGACACCCAAGCTGAAAGTTATGAATGTTTTAGTATAGCACCTTTTGTCACACAATCTTGGATATTGAAGAGTTCGGGCCGAAGAGGGATGTTCGGGCCGAAGTGGTGTTCGGGCCGAAGTGGGATGTTCGGGCCGAAGTGGTGTTCGGCCCGAAGTTCGGTGTTCGGGCCGAGGATGAAGTTCGGGCCGAGGTCGGTGTTCGGGCCGAGGTTGAAGTTCGGGCCGAGGTTGAAGTTCGGACAGAAAATGAAGTTCGTGCCGGGAACAGTGAAGAGTTCGGGCCGAACTTGTTCTTGTCAGTGACGAACGAACCAACTATTTTGGTTACTCGTGGGCGTGAAACGGACACCCGAGCTGAAAGTTATGAATGTTTTAGTATAGCACCTTTTGTCACACAATCTTGGATATTGAAGAGTTCGGGCCGAAGAGGGATGTTCGGGCCGAAGTGGTGTTCGGGCCGAAGTGGGATGTTCGGGCCGAAGTGGTGTTCGGGCCGAAGTGGTGTTCGGGCCGAAGTGGTGTTCTGGCCGAAGTTCGGTGTTCGGGCCGAGGATGATGTTCGGGCCGAGGTTGGAGTTCGGGCCGAGGTTGAAGTTCGGGCCGGGAACAGTGAAGAGTTCGGGCCGAACTTGTTCTTGAAAGTGACGAACGAACCAGCTATTTTGGTTACTCGTGGGCGTGAAACGGACACCCGAGCTGAAAGTTATGAATGTTTTAGTATAGCACATTTTGTCACACAATCTTGGATATTGAAGAGTTCGGGCCGAAGAGGGATGTTCGGGCCGAAGTGGTGTTCGGGCCGAAGTGGGATGTTCGGGCCGAAGTGGTGTTCGGGCCGAAGTGGTGTTCGGGCCGAAGTGGGATGTTCGGGCCGAAGTGGTGTTCGGGCCGAAGTTCGGTGTTCGGGCCGAGGATGAAGTTCGGGCCGAGGTCGGAGTTCGGGACGAGGTTGAAGTTCGGGCCGAGGTTGAAGTTCGGGCCGAAAATGAAGTTCGGGCCGAACTTGTTCTTGGCAGTGACGAACGAACCAACTATTTTGGTTACTCGTGGGCGTGAAAGGGACACCCGAGCTGAAAGTTATGAATGTTTTAGTATAGCACCTTTTGTCACACAATCTTGGATATTGAAGAGTTCGGGCCGAAGAGGGATGTTCGGGCCGAAGTGGTGTTCGGGCCGAAGTGGGATGTTCGGGCCGAAGTGGTGTTCGGGCCGAAGTGGTGTTCGGGCCGAAGTTCGGTGTTCGGGCCGAGGTTGGAGTTCGGGCTGAGGTTGGAGTTCGGGCCGAGGTTGCAGTTCGGGCCGAGGTTGAAGTTCGGTCCGAAAATGAAGTTCGGGCCGGGAACAGTGAAGAGTTCGGGCCGAACTTGTTCTTGGCAGTGACGAACGAACCAGCTATTTTGGTTACTCGTGGGCATGAAACGGACACCCGAGCTGAAAGTTATGAATGATTTAGTATAGCACCTTTTGTCACACAATCTTGGATATTGAAGAGTTCGGGCCAAAGAGGGATGTTCGGGCCGAAGTGGTGTTCGGGCCGAAGTGGGATGTTCGGGCCGAAGTGGTGTTCGGCCCGAAATTCGGTGTTCGGGCCGAGGATGAAGTTCGGGCCGAGGTCGGAGTTCGGGCCGAGGTTGAAGTTCGGGCCGAGGTTGAAGTTCGGGCCGAAAATGAAGTTCGCGCCGGGAACAGTGAAGAGTTCGGGCCGAACTTGTTCTTGGCAGTGACGAACGAACCAACAATTTTGGTTACTCGTGGGCGTGAAACGGACACCCAAGCTGAAAGTTATGAATGTTTTAGTATAGCACCTTTTGTCACACAATCTTGGATATTGAAGAGTTCGGGCCGAAGAGGGATGTTCGGGCCGAAGTGGTGTTCGGGCCGAAGTGGGATGTTCGGGCCGAAGTGGTGTTCGTGCCGAAGTGGTGTTCGGACCGAAGTTCGGTGTTCGGGCCGAGGATGATGTTCGGGCCGAGGTTGGAGTTGGGGCCGAGGTTGAAGTTCGAGCCGAGGTTGAAGTTCGGGCCGGGAACAGTGAAGAGTTCGGGCCGAACTTGTTCTTGGCATTGACGAACGAACCAGCTATTTTGGTTACTCGTGGGCGTGAAACGGACACCCGAGCTTAAAGTTATGAATATTTTAGTATAGCACATTTTGTCACACAATCTTGGATATTGAAGAGTTCGGGCCGAAGAGGGATGTTCGGGCCGAAGTGGTGTTCGGGCCGAAGTGGGATGTTCGGGCCGAAGTGGTGTTCGGCCCGAAGTTCGGTGTTCGGGCCGAGGATGAAGTTCAGGCCGAGGTCGGAGTTCGGGCCGAGGTTGAAGTTCGGGCCGAGGTTAAAGTTCGGGCCGAAAATGAAGTTCGGGGCGGGAACAGTCAAGAGTTCGGGCCGAACTTGTTCTTGGCAGTGACGAACGAACCAGCTATTTTGGTTACTCGTGGGCGTGAAACGGACACCCGAGCTGAAAGTTATGAATGTTTAAGTATAGCACCTTTTGTCACACAATCTTTGATATTGAAGAGTTCGGGCCGAAGTGGTGTTCGGATCGAAGTGGGATGTTCGGGCCGAAGTGGTGTTCGGGTCGAAGTGGTGTTCGGGCCGAAGTGGTGTTCGGGCCGAAGTTCGGTGTTCGGACCGAGGATGATGTTCGGGCCGAGGTTGAAGTTCGGGCCGAGGTCGGAGTTCGGGCCGAGGTTGAAGTTCGGGCCGAGGTTGAAGTTCGGGCCGAAAATGAAGTTCGGGCCGGGAACAGTGAAGAGTTCGGGTCGAACTTGTTCTTGGCAGTGACGAACGAACCAGCTATTTTGGTTACTCGTGGATGTGAAACGGACACCCGAGCTGAAAGTTATGAATGTTTTAGTATAGCGCCTTTTGTCACACAATCTTGGATATTGAAGAGTTCGGGCCAAAGAGGGATGTTCGGGCCGAAGTGGTGTTCAGGCCGAAGTGGGATGTTCGGGCCGAAGTGGTGTTCGGGCCAAAGTGGTGTTCGGGCTGAAGTTCGGTGTTCGGGCCGAGGATGATGTTCGGGCCGAGGTTGAAGTTCGGGCCGAGGTCGGAGTTCGGGCCGAGGTTGAAGTTCGGGCCGAGGTTGAAGTTCGGGCCGAAAATGAAGTTCGGGCCGGGAACAGTGAAGAGTTTGGGCCGAACTTGTTCTTGGTAGTGACGAACGAACCAGCTATTTTGGTTACTCGTGGGCGTGAAACGGACACCCGAGCTGAAAGTTATGAATGTTTTAGTATAGCACCTTTTGTCGCAACAATCTTGGATATTGAAGAGTTCGGGCCGAAGAGGGATGTTCGGGCCGAAGTGGTGTTCGGGCCGAAGTGGGATGTTCGGGCCGAAGTGGTGTTCGGCCCGAAGTTCGGTGTTCAGGCCGAGGATGAAGTTCGGGCCGAGGTCGGAGTTCGGGCCGAGGTTGAAGTTCGGGCCGAAAATGAAGTTCGGGCCGGGAACAGTGAAGAGTTCGGGCCGAACTTGTTCTTGGCAGTGACGAACGAACCAGCTATTTTGGTTACTCGTGGGCGTGAAACGGACACCCGAGCTGAAAGTTATGAATGTTTTAGTATAGCACCTTTTGTCACATAATCTTTGATATTGAAGAGTTCGGGCCGAAGTGGCGTTCAGATCGAAGTGGGATGTTCGGGCCGAAGTGGTGTTCGGGCCGAAGTGGTGTTCGGGCCGAAGTTCGGTGTTCGGGCCGAGGTCGGAGTTCGGGCCGAGGTTGAAGTTCGGGCCGAGGTAGGAGTTCGGGCCGAGGTTGAAGTTCGGGCCGCAATTGAAGTTCGTGCCGAAAATGAAGTTCGGGCCGGGAACAGTGAAGAGTTCGGGTCGAACTTGTTCTTGGCAGTGACGAACGAACCAGCTATTTTGGTTACTCGTGGGCGTGAAACGGACACCCGAGCTGAAAGTTATGAATGTTTTAGTATAGCACCTTTTGTCACACAATCTTGGATATTGAAGAGTTCGGGCCGAAGAGGGATGTTCGGGCCGAAGTGGTGTTCGGGCCGAAGTGGGATGGTCGGGCCGAAATGGTGTTCGGCCCGAAGTTCGGTGTTCGGGCCGAGGATGAAGTTCGGGCCGAGCTCGGAGTTCGGGCCGAGGTTGAAGTTCGGGCCGAGGTTGAAGTTCGGGCCGAAAATGAAGTTCGGGCCGGGAACAGTGAAGAGTTCGGGCCGAACTTGTTCTTGGCAGTGACGAACGAACCAGCTATTTTGGTTACTCGTGGGCATGAAACGGACACCCGAGCTGAAAGTTATGAATGTTTTAGTATAGCACCTTTTGCGACACAATGTTGGATATTGAAGAGTTCGGGCCGAAGAGGGATGTTCGGGCCGAAGTGGTGTTCGGGCCAAAGTGGGATGTTCGGGCCGAAGTGGTGTTCGGGCCGCGGTGGTGTTCGGGCCGAAGTTCGGTGTTCGAGCCGAGGATGATGTTCGGCCGAGGTTAGAGTTCGGGCCGAGGTTGGAGTTCGGGCCGAGGTCGGAGTTTGGGCCGAGGTCGGAGTTCGGGCCGAGGTGGTGTTCGGATCGAAGTGGGATGTTCGGGCCGAAGTGGTGTTCGGGCCGAAGTTCGGTGTTCTGGCCGAGGTCGGAGTTCGGGCCAAGGTTGAAGTTCGGGCCGAGGTCGGAGTTCGGGCCGAGGTTGAAGTTCGGGCCGAGATTGAAGTTCGGGCCGAAAATGAAGTTCGGGCCGGGAACAGTGAAGAGTTCGGGTCGAACTTGTTCTTGGCAGTGACGAACGAACCAGCTATTTTGGTTACTCGTGGGCGTGAAACGGACACCCGAGCTGAAAGTTATGAATGTTTTAGTATAGCACCTTTTGTCACACAATCTTGGATATTGAAGAGTTCGGGCCAAAGAGGGATGTTCGGGCCGAAGTGGTGTTCGGGCCGAAGTGGGATGTTCGGGCCGAAGTGGTGTTCGGCCTGAAGTTCGGTGTTCGGGCCGAGGATGAAGTTCGGTCCGAGGTCGGAGTTCGGGCCGAGGTTGAAGTTCGGGCCGAGGTTGAAGTTCGGGCCGAAAATGAACTTCGGGCCGGGAACAGTGAAGAGTTCGGGCCGAACTTGTTCTTGGCAGTGACGAACGAACCAGCTATTTTGGTTACTCGTGGGCATGAAACGGACACCCGAGCTGAAAGTTATGAATGGTTTAGTATAGCACCTTTTGTCACACAATCTTGGATATTGAAGAGTTCGGGCCGAAGAGGGATGTTCGGGCCGAAGTGGTGTTCGGGCCAAAGTGGGATGTTCGGGCCGAAGTGGTGTTCGGGCCGAAGTGGTGTTCGGGCCGAAGTTCGGTGTTCGGGCCGAGGATGATGTTCGGGCCAAGGTTGAAGTTCGGGCGGAGGTCGGAGTTCGGGACGAGGTCGAAGTTCGGACCGAGGTTGAAGTTCGGGCCGGGAACAGTGAAGAGTTCGGGCCGAACTTGTTCTTGGCAGTGACGAACGAACCAGCTATTTTGGTTACTCTTGGGCGTGAAACGGGCACCCGAGCTGAAAGTTATGAATGTTTTAGTATAGCACATTTTGTCACACAATCTTGGATATTGAAGAGTTCCGGCCGAAGAGGGATGTTCGGGCCGAAGTGGTGTTCGGGCCGAAGTGGGATGTTCGGGCCGAAGTGGGATATTCGGGCCGAAGTGGTGTTCGGGCCGAGGTGGTGTTCGGGCCGAAGTTCGGTGTTCGAGCCGAGGATTATGTTCGGCCGAGGTTAGAGTTCGGGCCGAGGTTGGAGTTCGGGCCGAGGTCGGAGTTCGGGCCGAGGTCGGAGTTCGGGCCGAGGTCGGAGTTCGGGCCGAGGTTGAAGTTCGGGCCGAAAATGAAGTTCGGGCCGGGAACAAAGAAGAGTTCGGGCCGAACTTGTTCTTGGCAGTGACGAACGAACCAGCTATTTTGGTTACTCGTGGGCGTGAAACGGACACCCGAGCTGAAAGTTATGAATGTTTTAGTATAGCACCTTTTGTCACACAATCTTGGATATTGAAGAGTTCGGGCCGAAGAGGGATGTTCGGGCCGAAATGGTGTTCGGGCCGAAGTGGTGTTCGGGCCGAAGTGGGATGTTCGGGCCGAAGTGGTGTTCGGGCCGAAGTTCGGTGTTCGGGCCGAGGATCATGTTCGGGCCGAGGTTGGAGTTGGGGCCGAGGTTGAAGTTCGAGCCGAGGTTGAAGTTCGGGCCGGGAACAGTGAAGAGTTCGGGCCGAACTTGTTCTTGGCAGTGACGAATGAACCAACTATTTTGGTTACTCGTGGGCGTGAAACGGACACCCGAGTTTAAAGTTATGAATATTTTAGTATAGCACATTTTGTCACACAATCTTGGATATTGAAGAGTTCGGGCCGAAGAGGGATGTTCGGGCCGAAGTGGTGTTCGGGCCGAAGTGGGATGTACGGGCCGAAGTGGGATGTTCGGGCCGAAGTGGTGTTCGGGCCGAAGTGGTGTTCGGGCCGAGGTTGAAGTTCGGGCCGACGTCGGAGTTCGGGACGAGGTCGAAGTTCGGGACGAGGTTGAAGTTCGGGCCGAGGTCGGAGTTCGGGCCGAGGTTGAAGTTCGGGCTGAAAATGAAGTTCGGGCCGGGAACAGTGAAGAGTTTGGGCCGAACGAACCAGCTATTTTGGTTACTCGTGGGTGTGAAACGGACACCCGAGCTGAAAGTTATGAATGTTTTAGTATAGCACCTTTTGTCACACAATCTTGGATATTGAAGAGTTCGGGCCGAAGTGGTGTTCGGGCCGAAGTGGGATGTTCGGGCCGAAGTGGTGTTCGGCCCGAAGTTCGGTGTTCAGGCCGAGGATGAAGTTCGGGCCGAGGTCGGAGTTCGGGCCGAGGTTGAAGTTCGGGCCGAGGTTGAAGTTCGGGCCGAAAATGAAGTTCGGGCCGGGAACAGTGAAGAGTTCGGGCCGAACTTGTTATTGGCAGTGACGAACGAACCATCTATTTTGGTTACTCGTGGGCGTGAAACGCACACCCGAGCTGAAAGTTATGAATGTTTTAGTATAGCACCTTTTGTCACACAATCTTTGATATTGAAGAGATCGGGCCGAAGTGGTGTTCGGATCGAAGTGGGATGTTCGGGCCGAAGTGGTGTTCGGGCGAAGTGGTGTTCGGGCCGAAGTGGTCTTCGGGCCGAAGTTCGGTGTTCGGGCCGAGGATGATGTTCGGGCCGAGGTTGAAGTTCGGGCCGAGGTCGGAGTTCGGGCCGAGGTTGAAGTTCGGGCCGAAAATGAAGTTCGGGCCGGGAACAGTGAAGAGTTCGGGTCGAACTTGTTCTTGGCAGTGACGAACGAACCAGCTATTTTGGTTACTCGTGGACGTGAAACGGACACCCGAGCTGAAAGTTATTAATGTTTTAGTATAGCGCCTTTTGTCACACAATCTTGGATATTGAAGAGTTCGGGCCAAAGAGGGATGTTCGGGCCGAAGTGGTGTTCGGGCCGAAGTGGGATGTTCGGGACGAAGTGGTGTTCGGGCCAAGGTGGTGTTCGGGCTGAAGTTCGGTGTTCGGGCCGAGGATGATGTTCGGGCCGAGGTTGAAGTTCGGGCCGAGGTCGGAGTTCGGGCCGAGGTTGAAGTTCGGGCCGAGGTTGAAGTTCGGGCCGAAAATGAAGTTCGGGCCGGGAACAGTGAAGAGTTTGGGCCGAAGTGGTGTTCGGGCCGAAGTGGGATGTTCGGGCCGAAGTGGTGTTCGGCACGAAGTTCGGTGTTCAGGCCGAGGATGAAGTTCGGGCCGAGGTCGGAGTTCGGGCCGAGGTTGAAGTTCGGGCCGAAAATGAAGTTCGGGCCGGGAACAGTGAAGAGTTCGGGCCGAACTTGTTCTTGGCAGTGACGAACGAACCAGCTATTTTGGTTACTCGTGGGCGTGAAACGGACACCCGAGCTGAAAGTTATGAATGTTTTAGTATAGCACATTTTGTCACACAATCTTGGATATTGAAGAGTTCGGGCCGAAGAGGGATGTTCGGGCCGAAGTGGTGTTCGGGCCGAAGTGGGATGTTCGGGCCCAAGTGGTGTTCGGGCCGAAGTTCGGTGTTCGGGCCGAGGATGAAGTTCGGGCCGAGGTCGGAGTTCGGGACGAGGTTGAAGTTCGGGCCGAGGTTGAAGTTCGGGCCGAACTTGTTCTTGGCAGTGACGAACGAACCAACTATTTTGGTTACTCGTGGGCGTGAAAGGGACACCCGAGCTGAAAGTTATGAATGTTTTAGTATAGCACCTTTTGTCACACAATCTTGGATATTGAAGAGTTCGGGCCGAAGAGGGATGTTCGGGCCGAAGTGGTGTTCGGGCCGAAGTGGGATGTTCGGGCCGAAGTGGTGTTCGGGCCGAAGTGGTGTTCGGGCCGAAGTGGTGTTCGGGCCGAAGTTCGGTGTTCGAGCCGAGGTTGGAGTTCGGGCCGAGGTTGGAGTTCGGGCCGAGGTTGCAGTTCGGGCCGAGGTTGAAGTTCGGTCCGAAAATGAAGTTCGGGTCGGGAACAGTGAAGAGTTCGGGCCGAACTTGTTCTTGGCAGTGACGAACGAACCAGCTATTTTGGTTACTCGTGGGCATGAAACGGACACCCGAGCTGAAAGTTATGAATGATTTAGTATAGCACCTTTTGTCACACAATCTTGGATATTGAAGAGTTCGGGCCAAAGAGGGATGTTCGGGCCGAAGTGGTGTTCGGGCCGAAGTGGGATGTTCGGGCCGAAGTGGTGTTCGGCCCGAAATTCGGTGTTCGGGCCGAGGATGAAGTTCGGGCCGAGGTCGGAGTTCGGGCCGAGGTTGAAGTTCGGGCCGAGGTTGAAGTTCGGGCCGAAAATGAAGTTCGCGCCGGGAACAGTGAAGAGTTCGGGCCGAACTTGTTCTTGGCAGTGACGAACGAACCAACTATTTTGGTTACTCGTGGGCGTGAAACGGACACCCGAGCTGAAAGTTATGAATGTTTTAGTATAGCACCTTTTGTCCCACAATCTTGGATATTGAAGAGTTCGGGCCGAAGAGGGATGTTCGGGCCGAAGTGGTGTTCGGGCCAAAGTGGGATGTTCGGGCCGAAGTGGTGTTCGGGCCGAAGTGGTGTTCGGGCCGAAGTTCGGTGTTCGGGCCGAGGATGATGTTCGGGCCGAGGTTGGAGTTGGGGCCGAGGTTGAAGTTCGAGCCGAGGTTGAAGTTCGGGCCGGGAACAGTGAAGAGTTCGGGCCGAACTTGTTCTTGGCAGTGACGAACGAACCAGCTATTTTGGTTACTCGTGGGCGTGAAACGGACACCCGAGCTGAAAGTTATGAATGTTTTAATATAGCACCTTTCGTCACACAATCTTTGATATTGAAGAGTTCGGGCCGAAGTGGTGTTCGGATCGAAGTGGGATGTTCGGGCCGAAGTGGTGTTCGGGTCGAAGTGGTGTTCGGGCCGAAGTGGTGTTCGGGCCGAAGTTCGGTGTTCGGACCGAGGATGATGTTCAGGCCGAGGTCGAAGTTCGGGCCGAGGTCGGAGTTCGGGCCGAGGTTGAAGTTCGGGCCGAGGTTGAAGTTCGGGCCGAAAATGAAGTTCGGGCCGGGAACAGTGAAGAGTTCGGGTCGAACTTGTTCTTGGCAGTGACGAACGAACCAGCTATTTTGGTTACTCGTGGACGTGAAACGGACACCCGAGCTGAAAGTTATGAATGATTTAGTATAGCGCCTTTTGTCACAAGATCTTGGATATTGAAGAATTCGGGCCAAAGAGGGATGTTCGGGCCGAAGTGGTGTTCTGGCCGAAGTGGGATGTTCGGGCCGAAGTGGTGTTCGGGCCAAAGTGGTGTTCGGGCCGAAGTTCGGTGTTCGGGCCGAGGATGATGTTCGGGCCGAGGTTGAAGTTCGGGCCGAGGTCGGAGTTCGGGCCGAGGTTGAAGTTCGGGCCGGGAACAGTGAAGAGTTTGGGCCGAACTTGTTCTTGGTAGTGACGAACGAACCAGCTATTTTGGTTACTCGTGGGCGTGAAACGGACACCCGAGCTGAAAGTTATGAATGTTTTAGTATAGCACCTTTTGTCACACAATCTTGGATATTGAAGAGTTCGGGCCGAAGAGGGATGTTCAGGCCGAAGTGGTGTTCGGGCCGAAGTGGGATGTTCGGGCCGAAGTGGTGTTCGGCCTGAAGTTCGGTGTTCAGGCCGAGGATGAAGTTCGGGCCGAGGTCGGAGTTCGGGCCGAGGTTGAAGTTCGGGCCGAAAATGAAGTTCGGGCCGGGAACAGTGAAGAGTTCGGGCCGAACTTGTTCTTGGCAGTGACGAACGAACCAGTTATTTTGGTTACTCGTGGGCGTGAAACGGACACCCGAGCTGAAAGTTATGAATGTTTTAGTATGGCACCTTTTGTCACACAATCTTTGATATTGAAGAGTTCGGGCCGAAGTGGTCTTCAGATTGAAGTGGGATGTTCGGGCCGAAGTGGTGTTCGGGCCGAAGTGGTGTTCGGGCCGAAGTTCGGTGTTCGGGCCGAGGTCGGAGTTCGGGCCGAGGTTGAAGTTCGGGCCGAGGTAGGAGTTCGGGCCGAGGTTGAAGTTCGGGCCGCGATTGAAGTTCGGGCCGAAAATGAAGTTCGGGCCGGGAACAGTGAAGAGTTCGGGTCGAACTTGTTCTTGGCAGTGACGAACGAACCAGCTATTTTGGTTACTCGTGGGCGTGAAACGGACACCCGAGCTGAAAGTTATGAATGTTTTAGTATAGCACCTTTTGTCACACAATCTTGGATATTGAAGAGTTCGGGCCGAAGAGGGATGTTCGGGCCGAAGTGGTGTTCGGGCCGAAGTGGGATGGTCGGGCCGAAATGGTGTTCGGCCCGAAGTTCGGTGTTCGGGCCGAGGATGAAGTTCGGTCCGAGGTCGGAGTTCGGGCCGAGGTTGAAGTTCGGGCCGAGGTTGAAGTTCGGGCCGAAAATGAACTTCGGGCCGGGAACAGTGAAGAGTTCGGGCCGAACTTGTTCTTGGCAGTGACGAACGAACCAGCTATTTTGGTTACTCGTGGGCATGAAACGGACACCCGAGCTGAAAGTTATGAATGTTTTAGTATAACACCTTTTGTCACACAATCTTGGATATTGAAGAGTTCGGGCCGAAGAGGGATGTTCGGGCCGACGTGGTGTTCGGGCCGAAGTTCGGTGTTCGGGCCGAGGATGATGTTCGGGCCAAGGTTGAAGTTCGGGCGGAGGTCGGAGTTCGGGACGAGGTCGAAGTTCGGGCCGAGGTTGAAGTTCGGGCCGGGAACAGTGAAGAGTTCGGGCCGAACTTGTTCTTGGCAGTGACGAACGAACCAGCTATTTTGGTTACTCTTGGGCGTGAAACGGGCACCCGAGCTGAAAGTTATGAATGTTTTAGTATAGCACATTTTGTCACACAATCTTGGATATTGAAGAGTTCCGGCCGAAGAGGGATGTTCGGGCCGAAGTGGTGTTCGGGCCGAAGTGGGATGTTCGGGCCGAAGTGGGATATTCGAGCCGAAGTGGTGTTCGGGCCGAGGTGGTGTTCGGGCCGAAGTTCGGTGTTCGAGCCGAGGATGATGTTCGGCCGAGGTTAGAGTTCGGGCCGAGGTTGGAGTTCGGGCCGAGGTCGGAGTTCGGGCCGAGGTCGTAGTTCGGGCCGAGGTTGAAGTTCGGGCCGAAAATGAAGTTCGGGCCGGGAACAAAGAAGAGTTCGGGCCGAACTTGTTCTTGGCAGTGACGAACGAACCAGCTATTTTGGTTACTCGTGAGCGTGAAACGGACACCCGAGCTGAAAGTTATGAATGTTTTAGTATAGCACCTTTTGTCACACAATCTTGGATATTGAAGAGTTCGGGCCGAAGAGGGATGTTCGGGCCGAAGTGGTGTTCGGGCCGAAGTGGGATGTTCGGGCCGAAGTGGTGTTCGGGCCGAAGTGGGATGTTCGGGCCGAAGTGGGATGTTCGGGCCGAAGTGGTGTTCGGGCCGAGGTGGTGTTCGGGCCGAAGTTCAGTGTTCGAGCCGAGGATGATGTTCGGCCGAGGTTAGAGTTCGGGCCGAGGTTGGAGTTCGAGCCGAGGTCGGAGTTCGGGCCGAGGTCGGAGTTCGGGACGAGGTGGTGTTCGGATCGAAGTGGGATGTTCGGGCCGAAGTGGTGTTCGGGCCGAAGTTCGGTGTTCGGGCCGAGGTCGGAGTTCGGGCCGAGGTTGAAGTTCGGGCCGAGATTGAAGTTCGGGCCGAAAATGAAGTTCGGGCCGGGAACAGTGAAGAGTTCTGGTCGAACTTGTTCTTGGCAGTGACGAACGAACCAGCTATTTTGGTTACTCGTGGGCGTGAAACGGACACCCGAGCTGAAAGTTATGAATGTTTTAGTATAGCACCTTTTGTCACACAATCTTGGATATTGAAGAGTTCGGGCCAAAGAGGGATGTTCGGGCCGAAGTGGTGTTCGGGCCGAAGTGGGATGTTCGGGCCGAAGTGGTGTTCGGGCCAAGGTGGTGTTCGGGCCGAAGTTCGGTGTTCGGGCCGAGGATGATGTTCGGGCCGAGGTTGAAGTTCGGGCCGAGGTCGGAGTTCGGGCCGAGGTTGAAGTTCGGGCCGAGGTTGAAGTTCGGGCCGAAAATGAAGTTCGGGCCGGGAACAGTGAAGAGTTTGGGCCGAACTTGTTCTTGGCAGTGACGGACGAACCAGCTATTTTGGTTACTCGTGGGCGTGAAACGGACACCCGAGCTGAAAGTTATGAATGTTTTAGTATAGCACCTTTTGTCACACAATCTTGGATATTGAAGAGTTCGGGCCGAAGTGGTGTTCTGGCCGAAGTGGGATGTTCGGGCCGATGTGGTGTTCGGCCCGAAGTTCGGTGTTCAGGCCGAGGTCGGAGTTCGGGCCGAGGTTGAAGTTCGGGCCGAAAATGAAGTTCGGGCCGGGAACAGTGAAGAGTTCGGGCCGAACTTGTTCTTGGCAGTGACTAATGAACCAGCTATTTTGGTTACTCGTGGGCGTGAAACGGACACCCGAGCTGAAAGTTATGAATGTTTTAGTATAGCACCTTTTGTCACACAATCTTTGATATTGAAGAGTTCGGGCCGAAGAGGGATGTTCGGGCCGAAGTGGGATGTTCGGGCCGGAGTGGGATGTTCGGGCCGAAGTGGTGTTCGGGCCAAAGTTCGGTGTTCGGGCCGAGGTTAATGTTCGGGCCGAGGTCGGAGTTCGGGACGAGGTCGAAGTTCGGGACAAGGTTGAAGTTCGGGCCGAGGTCGGAGTTCGGGCCGAGGTTGAAGTTCGAGCCGAAAATGAAGTTCGGGCCGGGAACAGTGAAGAGTTCGGGCCGAACTTGTTCTTGGCAGTGACGAACGAACCAACTATTTTGGTTACTCGTGGGTGTGAAACGGACACCCGAGCTGAAAGTTATGAATGTTTTAGTATAGCACCTTTTGTCACACAATCTTGGATATTGAAGAGTTCGGGCAGAAGAGGGATGTTCGGGCCGAAGTGGTCGCCGAAGTGGGATGTTCGGGCCGAAGTGGTGTTCGGGCCGAAGATCGGTGTTCGGGCCGAGGTTGGAGTTCGGGCCGAGGTTGCAGTTCGGGCCGAGGTTGAAGTTCGGTCCGAAAATGAAGTTCGGGCCGGGAACAGTGAAGAGTTCGGGCCGAACTTGTTCTTGGGAGTGACGAACGAACCAGCTATTTTGGTTACTCGTGGGCGTGAAACGGACACCCGAGCTGAAAGTTATGAATGTTTTAGTATAACACATTTTGTCACACAATCTTGGATATTGAAGAGTTCGGGCCGAAGAGGGATGTTCGGGCCGAAGTGGTGTTCGGGCCGAAGTGGGATGTTCGGGCCGAAGTGGTGTTCGGGCCGAAGTTCGGGCCGAGGTCGGAGTTCGGGCAGAGGTCGAAGTTCGGGCCGAGGTTGAAGTTCGGGCCGAAAATGAAGTTCGGGCCGGGAACAGTGAAGAGTTCGGGCCGAACTTGTTCTTGGCAGTGACGAACGAACCAACTATTTTGGTTACTCGTGGGCGTGAAAGGGACACCCGAGCTGAAAGTTATGAATGTTTTAGTATAGCACCTTTTGTCACACAATCTTGGATATTGAAGAATTCGGGCCAAAGAGGGATGTTCGGGCCGAAGTGGTGTTCGGGCCGAAGTGGGATGTTCGGGCCGAAGTGGTGTTCGGGCCAAGGTGGTGTTCGGGCCGAAGTTCGGTGTTCGGGCCGAGGATGATGTTCGGGCCGAGGTTGAAGTTCGGGCCGAGGTCGGAGTTCGGGCCGAGGTTGAAGTTCGGGCCGAGGTTGAAGTTCGGGCCGAAAATGAAGTTCGGGCCGGGAACAGTGAAGAGTTTGGGCCGAACTTGTTCTTGGCAGTGACGGACGAACCAGCTATTTTGGTTACTCGTGGGCGTGAAACGGACACCCGAGCTGAAAGTTATGAATGTTTTAGTATAGCACCTTTTGTCACACAATCTTGGATATTGAAGAGTTCGGGCCGAAGTGGTGTTCTGGCCGAAGTGGGATGTTCGGGCCGAAGTGGTGTTCGGCCCGAAGTTCGGTGTTCAGGCCGAGGTCGGAGTTCGGGCCGAGGTTGAAGTTCGGGCCGAAAATGAAGTTCGGGCCGGGAACAGTGAAGAGTTCGGGCCGAACTTGTTCTTGGCAGTGACTAATGAACCAGCTATTTTGGTTACTCGTGGGCGTGAAACGGACACCCGAGCTGAAAGTTATGAATGTTTTAGTATAGCACCTTTTGTCACACAATCTTTGATATTGAAGAGTTCGGGCCGAAGAGGGATGTTCGGGCCGAAGTGGGATGTTCGGGCCGGAGTGGGATGTTCGGGCCGAAGTGGTGTTCGGGCCAAAGTTCGGTGTTCGGGCCGAGGTTAATGTTCGGGCCGAGGTCGGAGTTCGGGACGAGGTCGAAGTTCGGGACAAGGTTGAAGTTCGGGCCGAGGTCGGAGTTCGGGCCGAGGTTGAAGTTCGAGCCGAAAATGAAGTTCGGGCCGGGAACAGTGAAGAGTTCGGGCCGAACTTGTTCTTGGCAGTGACGAACGAACCAACTATTTTGGTTACTCGTGGGTGTGAAACGGACACCCGAGCTGAAAGTTATGAATGTTTTAGTATAGCACCTTTTGTCACACAATCTTGGATATTGAAGAGTTCGGGCAGAAGAGGGATGTTCGGGCCGAAGTGGTCGCCGAAGTGGGATGTTCGGGCCGAAGTGGTGTTCGGGCCGAAGATCGGTGTTCGGGCCGAGGTTGGAGTTCGGGCCGAGGTTGCAGTTCGGGCCGAGGTTGAAGTTCGGTCCGAAAATGAAGTTCGGGCCGGGAACAGTGAAGAGTTCGGGCTGAACTTGTTCTTGGGAGTGACGAACGAACCAGCTATTTTGGTTACTCGTGGGCGTGAAACGGACACCCGAGCTGAAAGTTATGAATGTTTTAGTATAACACATTTTGTCACACAATCTTGGATATTGAAGAGTTCGGGCCGAAGAGGGATGTTCGGGCCGAAGTGGTGTTCGGGCCGAAGTGGGATGTTCGGGCCGAAGTGGTGTTCGGGCCGAAGTTCGGGCCGAGGTCGGAGTTCGGGCAGAGGTCGAAGTTCGGGCCGAGGTTGAAGTTCGGGCCGAAAATGAAGTTCGGGCCGGGAACAGTGAAGAGTTCGGGCCGAACTTGTTCTTGGCAGTGACGAACGAACCAACTATTTTGGTTACTCGTGGGCGTGAAAGGGACACCCGAGCTGAAAGTTATGAATGTTTTAGTATAGCACCTTTTGTCACACAATCTTGGATATTGAAGAATTCGGGCCGAAGAGGGATGTTCGGGCCGAAGTGGTGTTCGGGCCGAAGTGGGATGTTCGGGCCGAAGTGGTGTTCGGGCCGAAGTGGTGTTCGGGCCGAAGTTCGGTGTTCGGGCCGAGGTTGGAGTTCGGGCCGAGGTTGGAGTTCGGGCCGAGGTTGCAGTTCGGGCCGAGGTTGAAGTTCGGTCCGAAAATGAAGTTCGGGTCGGGAACAGTGAAGAGTTCGGGCCGAACTTGTGCTTGGCAGTGACGAACGAACCAGCTATTTTGGTTATTCGTGGGCATGAAACGGACACCCGAGCTGAAAGTTATGAATGTTTTAGTATAGCACCTTTTGTCACACAATCTTGGATATTGAAGAGTTCGGGCCGAAGAGGGATGTTCGGGCCGAAGTGGTGTTCGGGCCGAAGTGGGATGTTCGGGCCGAAGTGGTGTTCGGCCCGAAGTTTGGTGTTCGGGCTGAGGATGAAGTTCGGGCCGAGGTCGGTGTTCGGGCCGAGGTTGAAGTTCGGGCCGAGGTTGAAGTTCGGGCCGAAAATGAAGTTCGTGCCGGGAACAGTGAAGAGTTCGGGCCGAACTTGTTCTTGGCAGTGACGAACGAACCAACTATTTTGGTTACTCGTGGGCGTGAAACGGACACCCGAGCTGAAAGTTATGAATGTTTTAGTATAGCACCTTTTGTCACACAATCTTGGATATTGAAGAGTTCGGGCCGAAGAGGGATGTTCGGGCCGAAGTGGTGTTCGGGCCGAAGTGGGATGTTCGGGCCGAAGTGGTGTTCGGCCCGAAGTGGTGTTCGGGCTGAAGTTCGGTGTTCGGGCCGAGGATGATGTTCGGGCCGAGGTTGGAGTTCGGGCCGAGGTTGACGTTCGGGCCGAGGTTGAAGTTCGGGCCGGGAACAGTGAAGAGTTCGGGCCGAACTTGTTCTTGGCAGTGACGAACGAACCAGCTATTTTGGTTACTCGTGGGCGTGAAACGGACACCCGAGCTGAAAGTTATGAATGTTTTAGTATAGCACATTTTGTCACACAATCTTGGATATTGAAGAGTTCGGGCCGAAGAGGGATGTTCGGGCCGAAGTGGTGTTCGGGCCGAAGTGGGATGTTCGGCCCGAAGTGGTGTTCGGGAAAAGTTCGGTGTTCGGGCCGAGGATGAAGTTCGGGCCGAGGTCGGAGTTCGGGCCGAGGTTGAAGTTCGGGCCGAGGTTGAAGTTCGGGCAAAAAATGAAGTTCGGGACGGGAACAGTGAAGAGTTCGGGCCGAACTTGTTCTTGGCAGTGACGAACGAACCAACTATTTTGGTTACTCGTGGGCGTGAAAGGGACACCCGAGCTGAAAGTTATGAATGTTTTAGTATAGCACCTTTTGTCACACAATCTTGGATATTGAAGAGTTCGGGCCGAAGATGGATGTTCGGGCCGAAGTGGTGTTCGGGCCGAAGTGGGATGTTCGGGCCGAAGTGGTGTTCAGGCCGAAGTTCGGTGTTCGGGCCGAGGTTGGAGTTCGGGCCGAGGTTGGAGTTCGGGCCGAGGTTGCAGTTCGGGCCGAGGTTGAAGTTCGGTCCGAAAATGAAGTTCGGGTCGGGAACAGTGAAGAGTTCGGGCCGAACTTGTTCTTGGCAGTGCCGAACGAACCAGCTATTTTGGTTACTCGTGGGCATGAAACGGACACCCGAGCTGAAAGTTATGAATGTTTTAGTATAGCACCTTTTGTCACACAATCTTGGATATTGAAGAGTTCGGGCCGAAGAGGGATGTTCGGGCCGAAGTGGTGTTCGGGCCGAAGTGGGATGTTCGGGCCGAAGTGGTGTTCGGCCCGAAGTTCGGTGTTCGGGTCGAGGATGAAATTCGGGCCGAGGTCGGAGTTCGGGCCGAGGTTGAAGTTCGGGCCGAGGTTGAAGTTCGGGCCGAAAATGAAGTTTGTGCCGGGAAGAGTGAAGAGTTCGGGCCGAACTTGTTCTTGGCAGTGACGAATGAACCAACTATTTTGGTTACTCGTGGACGTGAAACGGACACCCGAGCTGAAAGTTATGAATGTTTTAGTATAACACCTTTTGTCACACAATCTTGGATATTGAAGAGTTCGGGCCGAAGAGGGATGTTCGGGCCGAAGTGGTGTTCGGGCCGAAGTGGGATGTTCGTGCCGAAGTGGTGTTCGGGCCGAAGTGGTGTTCGGGCCGAAGTGGTGTTCGGGCCGAAGTTCGGTGTTCGGGCCGAGGATGATGTTCGGGCCGAGGTTGGAGTTGGGGCCGAGGTTGAAGTTCGAGCCGAGGTTGAAGTTTGGGCCGAGAACAGTGAAGAGTTCCGGCCGAACTTGTTCTTGGCAGTGACGAACGAACCAGCTATTTTGGTTACTCGTGGGCGTGAAACGGACACCCGAGCTGAAAGTTATGAATGTTTTAGTATAGCACCTTTTGTCACACAATCTTGGATATTGAAGAGTTCGGGCCGAAGAGGGATGTTCGGGCCGAAGTGGTGTTCGGGCCGAAGTGGGATGTTCGGGCCGAAGTGGTGTTCGGCCCGAAGTTCGGTGTTCGGGTCGAGGATGAAATTCGGGCCGAGGTCGGAGTTCGGGCCGAGGTTGAAGTTCGGGCCGAGGTTGAAGTTCGGGCCGAAAATGAAGTTTGTGCCGGGAAGAGTGAAGAGTTCGGGCCGAACTTGTTCTTGGCAGTGACGAATGAACCAACTATTTTGGTTACTCGTGGACGTGAAACGGACACCCGAGCTGAAAGTTATGAATGTTTTAGTATAACACCTTTTGTCACACAATCTTGGATATTGAAGAGTTCGGGCCGAAGAGGGATGTTCGGGCCGAAGTGGTGTTCGGGCCGAAGTGGGATGTTCGCGCCGAAGTGGTGTTCGGGCCGAAGTGGTGTTCGGGCCGAAGTGGTGTTCGGGCCGAAGTTCGGTGTTCGGGCCGAGGATGATGTTCGGGCCGAGGTTGGAGTTGGGGCCGAGGTTGAAGTTCGAGCCGAGGTTGAAGTTTGGGCCGTGAACAGTGAAGAGTTCCGGCCGAACTTGTTCTTGGCAGTGACGAACGAACCAGCTATTTTGGTTACTCGTGGGCGTGAAACGGACACCCGAGCTGAAAGTTATGAATGTTTTAGTATAGCACATTTTGTCACACAATCTTGGATATTGAAGAGTTCGGGCCGAAGAGGGATGTTCGGGCCGAAGTGGTGTTCGGGCCGAAGTGGGATGTTCGGGACGAAGTGGGATGTTCGGGCCGAAGTGGTGTTCGGGCCGAAGTGGTGTTCGGGCCGAACTTTGGTGTTCGGGCCGAGGTTGAAGTTCGGGTCGACGTCGGAGTTCGGGACGAGGTCGAAGTTCGGGACGAGGTTGAAGTTCGGGCCGAGGTCGGAGTTCGGGCCGAGGTTGAAGTTCGGGCTGAAAATGAAGTTCGGGCCGGGAACAGTGAAGAGTTCGGGCCGAACGAACCTTCTATTTTGGTTACTCGTGGGTGTGAAACGGACACCCGAGCTGAAAGTTATGAATGTTTTAGTATAGCACCTTTTGTCACACAATCTTGGATATTGAAGAGTTCGGGCCGAAGAGGGATATTCGGGCCGAAGTGGTGTTCTGGCCGAAGTGGGATGTTCGGGCCGAAGTGGTGTTCGGCCCGAAGTTCGGTGTTCGGGCCGAGGATAAATTCGGGCCGAGGTCGGAGTTCGGGCCGAGGTTGAAGTTCGGGCCGAGGTTGAAGTTCGGGCCGAAAATGAAGTTCGGGCCGGGAACAGTGAAGAGTTCGGGCCGAACTTCTTCTTGGCAGTGACGAACCAGCTATTTTGGTTACTCGTGGGCGTGAAACGGACACCCGAGCTGAAAGTTATGAATGTTTTAGTATAGCACCTTTTGTCACACAATCTTTTATTGAAGAGTTCGGGCCGAAGTGGTGTTCGGGCCGAAGAGGGATGTTCGGGCCGAAGTGGTGTTCGGGCCGAAGTGGGATGTTCGGGCCGAAGTGGTGTTCGGCCCGAAGTTCGGTGTTCGGGTCGAGGATGAAATTCTGGCCGAGGTCGGAGTTCGGGCCGAGGTTGAAGTTCGGGCCGAGGTTGAAGTTCGGGCCGAAAATGAAGTTCGTGCCGGGAAGAGTGAAGAGTTCGGGCCGAACTTGTTCTTGGCAGTGACAAATGAACCAACTATTTTGGTTACTCGTGGGCGTGAAACGGACACCCGAGCTGAAAGTTATGAATGTTTTAGTATAACACCTTTTGTCACACAATCTTGGATATTGAAGAGTTCGGGCCGAAGAGGGATGTTCGGGCCGAAGTGGTGTTCGGGCCGAAGTGGGATGTTCGCGCCGAAGTGGTGTTCGGGCCGAAGTGGTGTTCGGGCCGAAGTGGTGTTCGGTCCGAAGTTCGGTGTTCGGGCTGAGGATGATGTTCGGGCCGAGGTTGGAGTTGGGGCCGAGGTTGAAGTTCGAGCCGAGGTTGAAGTTCGGGCCGAGAACAGTGAAGAGTTCGGGCCGAACTTGTTCTTGGCAGTGACGAACGAACCAGCTATTTTGGTTACTCGTGGGCGTGAAACGGACACCCGAGCTGAAAGTTATGAATGTTTTAGTATAGCACATTTTGTCACACAATCTTGGATATTGAAGAGTTCGGGCCGAAGAGGGATGTTCGGGCCGAAGTGGTGTTCGGGCCGAAGTGGGATGTTCGGGCCGAAGTGGGATGTTCGGGCCGAAGTGGTGTTCGGGCCGAAGTGGTGTTCGGGCCGAAGTTCGGTGTTCGGGCCGAGGTTGAAGTTCGGGCCGACGTCGGAGTTCGGGACGAGGTCGAAGTTCGGGACGACGTTGAAGTTCGGGCCGAGGTCGGAGTTCGGCCGAGGTTGAAGTTCGGGCTGAAAATAAAGTTCGGGCCGGGAACAGTGAAGAGTTCGGGCCGAACGAACCTACTATTTTGGTTACTCGTGGGTGTGAAACGGACACCCGAGCTGAAAGTTATGAATGTTTTAGAATAGCACCTTTTGTCACACAATCTTGGATATTGAAGAGTTCGGGCCGAAGAGGGATGTTCGGGCCGAAGTGGTGTTCGGCCCGAAGTTCGGTGTTCGGGCCGAGAATAAATTCGGGCCGAGGTCGGAGTTCGGGCCGAGGTTGAAGTTCGGGCCGAGGTTGAAGTTCGGGCCGAAAATGAAGTTCGGGCCGGGAACAGTGAAGAGTTCGGGCCGAACTTCTTCTTGGCAGTGACGAACGAACCAGCTATTTTGGTTACTCGTGGGCGTGAAACGGACACCCGAGCTGAAAGTTATGAATGTTTTAGTATAGCACCTTTTGTCACACAATCTTTTATTGAAGAGTTCGGGCCGAAGTGGTGTTCGGATCGAAGTAGGATGTTCGGGCCGAAGTGGTGTTCGGGTCGAAGTGGTGTTCGGGCCGAAGTGGTGTTCGGGCTAAAGTTCGGTGTTCGGGCCGAGGATGATGTTCGGGCCGAGGTTGAAGTTCGGGCCGAGGTCGGAGTTCGGGCCGAGGTTGAAGTTCAGGCCGAGGTTGAAGTTCGGGCCGAAAATGAAGTTCGGGCCGGGAACAGTGAAGAGTTCGGGTCGAACTTGTTCTTGGCAGTGACGAACGAACCATCTATTTTGGTTACTCGTGGACGTGAAACGGACACCCGAGCTGAAAGTTATGAATGTTTTAGTATAGCGCCTTTTGTCACACAATCTTGGATATTGAAGAGTTCGGGCCAAAGAGGGATGTTCGGGCCGAAGTGGGATGTTCAGGCCGAAGTGGTGTTCGGGCCGAAGTGGGATGATCGGGCCGAAGTGGTGTTCGGGACAAAGTGGTGTTCGGGCCGAAGTTCGGTGTTCGGGCCGAGGATGATGTTCGGGCCGAGGATGAAGTTCGGGCCGAGGTCGGAGTTCGGGCCGAGGTTGAAGTTCGGGCCGAGGTTGAAGTTCGGGCCGAAAATGAAGTTCGGGCCGGGAACAGTGAAGAGTTTGGGCCGAACTTGTTCTTGGCAGTGACGAACTAACCAGCTATTTTGGTTACTCGTGGGCGTGAAACGGACACCCGAGCTGAAAGTTATGAATGTTTTAGTATAGCACCTTTTGTCACACAATCTTGGATATTGAAGAGTTCGGGCCGAAGAGGGATGTTCGGGCCGAAGTGGTGTTCGGGCCGAAGTGGTGTTCGGCCCGAAGTTCGGTGTTCGGGCCGAGGATGAAGTTCGGGCCGAGGTCGGAGTTCGGGCCGACGTTGAAGTTCGGGCCGAAAATGAAGTTCGGGCCGGGAACAGTGAAGAGTTCGGGCCGAACTTGTTCTTGGCAGTGACGAACGAACCAACTATTTTGGTTACTCGTGGGCGTGAAACGGACACCCGAGCTGAAAGTTATGAATGTTTTAGTATAGCACCTTTTGTCACACAATCTTTGATATTGAAGAGTTCGGGCCGAAGTGGTGTTCGGATCGAAGTGGGATGTTCGGGCCGAAGTGGTGTTCGGGCCGAAGTGGTGTTCGGGCCGAAGTGGTGTTCGGGCCGAAGTTCGGTGTTCGGGCCGAGGATGATGTTCGGGCCGAGGTTGAAGTTCGGGCCGAGGTCGGAGTTCGGGCCGAGGTTGAAGTTCGGGCCGAGGTTGAAGTTCGGGCCGAAAATGAAGTTCGGGCCGGGAACAGTGAAGAGTTCGGGTCGAACTTGTTCTTGGCAGTGACGAACGAACCAGCTATTTTGGTTACTCGTGGACGTGAAACGGACACCCGAGCTGAAAGTTATGAATGTTTTAGTATAGCGCCTTTTGTCACACAATCTTGGATATTGAAGAGTTCGGGCCGAAGAGGGATGTTCGGGCCGAAGTGGTGTTCGGGCCGAAGTGGGATGTTCAGGCCAAAGTGGTGTTCGGGCCGAAGTTTGGTGTTCGGGCTGAGGATGATGTTCGGGCCGAGGTTGAAGTTCGGGCCGAGGTCGGAGTTCGGGCCGAGGTTGAAGTTCGGGCCGAGGTTGAAGTTCGGGCCGAAAATGAAGTTCGGGCCGGGAACAGTGAAGAGTTTGGGCCGAACTTGTTCTTGGCAGTGACGAACGAACCAGCTATTTTGGTTACTCGTGGGCGTGAAACGGACACCCGAGCTGAAAGTTATGAATGTTTTAGTATAGCACCTTTTGTCTCACAATCTTGGATATTGAAGAGTTCGGGCCGAAAAGGGATGTTCGGGCCGAAGTGGTGTTCGGGCCGATGTGGGATGTTCGGGCCGAAGTGGTGTTCGGCCCGAAGTTCGGTGTTCGGGCCGAGGATGAAGTTCGGGCCGAGGTCTGAGTTCGGGCCGAGGTTGAAGTTCGGGACGAGGTTGAAGTTCGGGCCGAAAATGAAGTTCGGGCCGGGAACAGTGAAGAGTTCGGGCCGAACTTGTTCTTGGCAGTGACGAACGAACCAGCTATTTTGGTTACTCGTGGGCGTGAAACGGACACCCGAGCTGAAAGTTGTGAATGTTTTAGTATAGCACCTTTTGTCACACAATCTTGGATATTGAAGAGTTCGGGCCGAAGAGGGATGTTCGGGCCGATGTGGTGTTCGGGCCGAAGTGGGATGTTCGGGCCTAAGTGGGATGTTCGGTCCGAAGTGGTGTTCGGGCCGAAGTGGTGTTCGGGCCGAAGTTCGGTGTTCGGGCCGAGGTTGAAGTGTTCGGGCCGAGGATGATGTTCGGGCCGAGGTTGGAGTTCGGGCCGAGGTTGAAGTTCGGGCCGAGGTTGAAGTTCTGGCCGAGGTTGAAGTTTGGGCCGGGAACAGTGAAGAGTTCGGGCCGAACTTGTTCTTAGCAGTGACGAACGAACCAGCCATTTTGGTTACTCGTGGGCGTGAAACGGACACCCGAGCAGAAAGTTATGAATGTTTTAGTATAGCACATTTTGTCACACAATCTTGGATATTGAAGAGTTCGGGCCGAAGAGGGATGTTCGGGCCGAAGTGGTGTTCGGGCCGAAGTGGGATGTTCGGGCCTAAGTGGGATGTTCGGTCCGAAGTGGTGTTCGGGCCGAAGTTCGGTGTTCGGGCCGAGGTTGAAGTTCGGGAAGAGGTCGGAGTTCGGGACGAGGTCGAAGTTCGGGACGAGGTTGAAGTTCGGGCCGAGGTTGAAGTTCGAGCCGAAAATGAAGTTCGGGCCGGGAACAGTGAAGATTTCAGGCCGAACTTGTTCTTGGCAGTGACGAACGAACCAGCTATTTTGGTTACTCGTGGGTGTGAAACGGACACCCGAGCTGAAAGTTATGAATGTTTTAGTATAGCACCTTTTGTCACACAATCTTGGATATTGAAGAGTTCGGGCAGAAGAGGGATGTTCGGGCCGAAGTGGTGTTCGGTTCGAAGTGGGATGTTCGGGCCGAAGTGGTGTTCGGCCCGAAGTTCGGTGTTCGGACCGAGGATGAAGTTCGGGCCAAGGTCGGAGTTCGGGCCGAGGTTGAAGTTCGGGCCAAGGTTGAAGTTCGGGCCGAGGTTGAAGTTCGGGCCGAAAATGAAGTTCGGGCCGAGAACAGTGAAGAGTTCGGGCCGAACTTGTTCTTGCCAGTGACGAACGAACCAGCTATTTTGGTTACTCGTGGGCGTGAAACGGTCAACCGAGCTGAAAGTTATGAATGTTTTAGTATAGCACCTTTTGTCACACAATCTTTGATATTGAAGAGTTCGGGCCGAAGAGGGATGTTCGGGCCGAAGTGGTGTTCGGGCCGAAGTGGGATGTTCGGGCCGAAGTGGTGTTCGGGCCGAAGTGGTGTTCGGGCCGAAGTTCGGTGTTCGGGCTTAGGATGATGTTCGGGCCGAGGTTGAAGTTCGGGCCGAGGTCGGAGTTCGAGCCGAGGTTGAAGTTTGGGCCGAAAATGAAGTTCGGGCCTGGAACAGTGAAGAGTTCGGGTCGAACTTGTTCTTGGCAGTGACGAACGAACCAGCTATTTTGGTTATTCGTGGACGTGAAACGGACACCCGAGCTGAAAGTTATGAATGTTTTAGTATAGCGCCTTTTGTCACACAATCTTGGATATTGAAGAGTTCGGGCCGAAGAGGGATGTTCGGGCCGAAGTGGTGTTCGGGCCGAAGTGGGATGTTCGGGCCTAAGTGGGATGTTCGGGCCGAAGTGGTGTTCGGGCCGAAGTTCGGTGTTCGGTCCGAGGTTGAAGTTCGGGCCGAGGTCGGAGTTCGGGACGAGGTCGAAGTTCGGGACGAGGTTGAAGTTCGGGCCGAGGTTGAAGTTCGAGCCGAAAATGAAGTTCGGGCCGGGAACAGTGAAGAGTTCGAGCCGAACTTGTTCTTGGCAGTGACGAACGAACCAGCTATTTTGGTTACTCGTGGGTGTGAAACGGACACCCGAGATGAAAGTTATGAATGTTTTAGTATAGCACCTTTTGTCACACAATCTTGGATATTGAAGAGTTCGGGCAGAAGAGGGATGTTCGGGCCGAAGTGGTGTTCGGGCCGAAGTGGGATGTTCGGGCCGAAGTGGTGTTCGGCCCGAAGTTCGGTGTTCGGACCGAGGATGAAGTTCGGGCCGAGGTCGGAGTTCGGGCCGAGGTTGAAGTTCGGGCCGAGGTTGAAGTTCGGGCCGAGGTTGAAGTTCGGGCCGAAAATGAAGTTCGGGCCAGGAACAGTGAAGAGTTCGGGCCGAACTTGTTCTTGCCAGTGACGAATGAACCAGCTATTTTGGTTACTCGTGGGCGTGAAACGGTCACCCGAGCTGAAAGTTATGAATGTTTTAGTATAGCACCTTTTGTCACACAATCTTTGATGTTGAAGAATTCGGGCCGAAGAGGGATGTTCGGGCCGAAGTGGTGTTCGGGCCGAAGTGGGATGTTCGGGCCGAAGTGGTGTTCGGGCCGAAGTGGTGTTCGGGCTGAAGTGGTGTTCGGGCAGAAGTTCGGTGTTCGGGCTGAGGATGATGTTCGGGCCGAGGTTGAAGTTCGGGCCGAGGTCGGAGTTCGGGCCGAGGTTGAAGTTCGGGCCGAGGTTGAAGTTCGGGCCGAAAATGAAGTTCGGGCCGGGAACAGTGAAGAGTTCGGGTCGAACTTGTTCTTGGCAGTGACGAACGAACCAGCTATTTTGGTTACTCGTGGACGTGAAACGGACACCCGAGCTGAAAGTTATGAATGTTTTAGTATAGCGCCTTTTGGCACACAATCTTGGATATTGAAGAGTTCGGGCCGAAGAGGGATGTTCGGGCCGATGTGGTGTTCGGGCCGAAGTGGGATGTTCGGGCCGTAGTGGTGTTCGGGCCGAAGTGGTGTTCGGGCCGAAGTGGTGTTCGGGCCGAAGTTCGGTGTTCGGGCTGAGGATGATGTTCGGGCCGAGGTTGGAGTTCGGGCCGAGGTTGAAGTTCGGGCCGAGGTTGAAGTTCGGGCCGGGAACAGTGAAGAGTTCGGGCCGAACTTGTTCTTGGCAGTGACGAACGAACTAGCTATTTTTGTTACTCGTGGGCGTGAAACGGACACCCGAGCTGAAAGTTATGAATGTTTTAGTATAGCACATTTTGTCACACAATCTTGGATATTGAAGAGTTCGGGCCGAAGAGGGATGTTCGGGCCGAAGTGGTGTTCGGGCCGAAGTGGGATGTTCGGGCCTAAGTGGGATGTTCGGGCCGAAGTGGTGTTCGGGCCGAAGTTCGGTGTTCGGGCCGAGGTTGAAGTTCGGGCCGAGGTCGGAGTTCGGGACGAGGTCGAAGTTCGGGACGAGGTTGAAGTTCGGGCCGAGGTTGAAGTTCGAGCCGAAAATGAAGTTCGGGCCGGGAACAGTGAAGAGTTCGGGCCGAACTTGTTCTTGGCAGTGACGAACGAACCAGCTATTTTGGTTACTCGTGGGTGTGAAACGGACACCCGAGCTGAAAGTTATGAATGTTTTAGTATAACACCTTTTGTCACACAATCTTGGATATTGAAGAGTTCGGGCAGAAGAGGGATGTTCGGGCCGAAGTGGTGTTCGGGCCGAAGTGGGATGTTCGGGCCGAAGTGGTGTTCGGCCCGAAGTTCGGTGTTCGGGCCGAGGATGAAGTTCGGGCCGAGGTCGGAGTTCAGGCCGAGGTTGAAGTTCGGGCCGAGGTTGAAGTTCGGGCCGAAAATGAAGTTCGGGCCGGGAACAGTGATGAGTTCGGGCCGAACTTGTTCTTGCCAGTGACGAACGAACCAGCTATTTTGGTTACTCGTAGGCGTGAAACGGTCACCCGAGCTGAAAGTTATGAATGTTTTAGTATAGCATCTTTTGTCACACAATCTTTGATATTGAAGAGTTCGGGCCGAAGAGGGATGTTCGGGCCGAAGTGGTGTTCGGGCCGAAGTGGGATGTTCGGGCCGAAGTGGTGTTCGGGCCGAAGTGGTGTTCGGGCCGAAGTGGTGTTCGGGCCGAAGTGGTGTTCGGGCCGAAGTTCGGTGTTCGGGCCGAGGATGATGTTCGGGCCGAGGTTGAAGTTCGGGCCGAGGTCGGAGTTCGGGCCGAGGTTGAAGTTCGGGCCGAAAATAAAGTTCGGGCCGGGAACAGTGAGGAGTTTGGGTCGAACTTGTTCTTGGCAGTGACGAACGAACCAGCTATTTTGGTTACTCGTGGACGTGAAACGGACACCCGAGCTGAAAGTTATTAATGTTTTAGTATAGCGCCTTTTGTCACACAATCTTGGATATTGAAGAGTTCGGGCCAAAGAGGGATGTTCGGGCCGAAGTGGTGTTCGGGCCGAAGTGGGATGTTCGGGCTGAAGTGGTGTTCGGGCCAAAATGGTGTTCGGGCCGAAGATCGGTGTTCGGGCAGAGGATGATGTTCGGGCCGAGGTTGAAGTTCGGGCCGAGGTCGGAGTTCGGGCCGAGGTTGAATTTCGGGCCGAGGTTGAAGTTCGGGCCGAAAATGAAGTTCGGGCCGGGAACAGTGAAGAGTTTGGGCCGAACTTGTTCTTGGCAGTGACGAACGAACCAGCTATTTTGGTTACTCGTGGGCGTGAAACGGACACCCGAGCTGAAAGTTATGAATGTTTTAGTATAGCACCATTTGTCACACAATCTTGGATATTGAAGAGTTCGGGCCGAAGAGGGATGTTCGGGCCGAAGTGGTGTTCGGGCCGAAGTGGGATGTTCGGGCCGAAGTGGTGTTCGGGCCGAAGTTCGGTGTTCGGGCCGAGGATGAAGTTCGGACCCAGGTCGGAGTTCGGGCCGAGGTTGATGTTCGGGCCGAGGTTGAAGTTCGGGCCGAAAATGAAGTTCGGGCCGGGAACAGTGAAGAGTTCGGGCCGAACTTGTTCTTGGTAGTGACGATCGAACCAACTATTTTGGTTACTCGTGGGCATGAAACGGACACCCGAGCTGAAAGTTATGAATGTTTTAGTATAGCACCTTTTGTCACACAATCTTGGATATTGAAGAGTTCGGGTCGAAGAGGGATGTTCGGGCCGATGTGGTGTTCGGCCCGAAGTGGGATGTTCGGCCCGTAGTGGTGTTCGGTTCGAAGTGGTGTTCGGGCTGAAGTGGTGTTCGGGCCGTAGTTCGGTGTTCGGGCCGAGGATGATGTTCGGGCCGAGGTTGGAGTTCGGGCCGAGGTTGGAGTTCGGGCCGAGGTTGAAGTTCGGGCCGAGGTTGAAGTTCGGGCCGGGAACAGTGAAGAGTTCGGGCCGAACTTGTTCTTGGCAGTGACGAACGAACCAACTATTTTGGTTACTCGTGGGCGTGAAACGGACACCCGAGCTGAAAGTTATGAATGTTTTAGTATAGCACATTTTTCACACAATCTTGGATATTGAAGAGTTCGGGCCGAAGAGGGATGTTCGGGCCGAAGTGGTGTTCGGGCCGAAGTGGGATGTTCGGGCCTAAGTGGGATGTTCGGGCCGAAGTGGTGTTCGGGCCGAAGTTCGGTGTTCGGGCCGAGGTTGAAGTTCGGGCCGAGGTCGGAGTTCGGGACGAGGTCGAAGTTCGGGACGAGGTTGAAGTTCGGCCCGAGGTTGAAGTTCGAGCCGAAAATGAAGTTCGGGCCGGGAACAGTGAAGAGTTCGGGCCGAACTTGTTCTTGGCAGTGACGAACGAACCAGCTATTTTGGTTACTCGTGGGTGTGAAACGGACACCCGAGCTGAAAGTTATGAATGTTTTAGTATAGCACCTTTTGTCACACAATCTTGGATATTGAAGAGTTCGGGCAGAAGAGGGATGTTCGGGCCGAAGTGGTGTTCGGGCCGAAGTGGGATGTTCGGGCCGAAGTGGTGTTCGGCCCGAAGTTCGGTGTTCGGGCCGAGGATGAAGTTCGGGCCGAGGTCGGAGTTCGGGCCGAGGTTAAAGTTCGGGCCGAGGTTGAAGTTCGGGCCGAAAATGAAGTTCGGGCCGGGAACAGTGAAGAGTTCGGGCCGAACTTGTTCTTGCCAGTGACGAACGAACCATCTATTTTGGTTACTCGTGGGCGTGAAACGGTCACCCGAGCTGAAAGTTATGAATGTTTTAGTATAGCATCTTTTGTCACACAATCTTTGATATTCAAGAGTTCGGGCCGAAGAGGGATGTTCGGGCCGAAGTGGTGTTCGGGCCGAAGTGGGATGTTCGGGCCGAAGTGGTGTTCGGGCCGAAGTGGTGTTCGGGCCGAAGTGGTGTTCGGGCCGTAGTTCGGTGTTCGGGCCGAGGAAGATGTTCGGGCCGAGGTTGGAGTTCGGGCCGAGGTTGAAGTTCGGGCCGAGGTTGAAGTAAGGGCCGAGGTTGAAGTAAGGGCCGGGAACAGTGAAGAGTTCGGGCCGAACTTGTTCTTGGCAGTAACGAACGAACCAGCTATTTTGGTTACTCGTGGGCGTGAAACGGACACCCGAGCTGAAAGTTATGAATGTTTTAGTATAGCACATTTTTCACACAATCTTGGATATTGAAGAGTTCGGGCCGAAGAGGGATGTTCGGGCCGAAGTGGTGTTCGGGCCGAAGTGGGATGTTCGGGCCTAAGTGGGATGTTCGGGCCGAAGTGGTGTTCGGGCCGAAGTTCGGTGTTCGGGCCGAGGTTGAAGTTCGGGCCGAGGTCGGAGTTCGGGACGAGGTCGAAGTTCGGGACGAGGTTGAAGTTCGGGCCGAGGTTGAAGTTCGAGCCGAAAATGAAGTTCGGGCCGGGAACAGTGAAGAGTTCGGGCCGAACTTGTTCTTGGCAGTGACGAACGAACCAACTATTTTGGTTACTCGTGGGTGTGAAACGGACACCCGAGCTGAAAGTTATGAATGTTTTAGTATTGCACCTTTTGTCACACAATCTTGGATATTGAAGAGTTCGGGCAGAAGAGGGATGTTCGGGCCGAAGTGGTGTTCGGGCCGAAGTGGGATGTTCGGGCCGAAGTGGTGTTCGGCCCGAAGTTCGGTGTTCGGGCCGAGGATGAAGTTCGGGCCGAGGTCGGAGTTCGGGCCGAGGTTAAAGTTCGGGCCGAGGTTGAAGTTCGGGCCGAAAATGAAGTTCGGGCCGGGAACAGTGAAGAGTTCGGGCCGAACTTGTTCTTGCCAGTGACGAACGAACCATCTATTTTGGTTACTCGTGGGCGTGAAACGGACACCCGAGCTGAAAGTTATGAATGTTTTAGTATAGCACATTTTTCACACAATCTTGGATATTGAAGAGTTCGGGCCGAAGAGGGATGTTCGGGCCGAAGTGGTGTTCGGGCCTAAGTGGGATGTTCGGGCCGAAGTGGTGTTCGGGCCGAAGTTCGGTGTTCGGGCCGAGGTTGAAGTTCGGGCCGAGGTCGGAGTTCGGGACGAGGTCGAAGTTCGGGACGAGGTTGAAGTTCGGCCCGAGGTTGAAGTTCGAGCCGAAAATGAAGTTCGGGCCGGGAACAGTGAAGAGTTCGGGCCGAACTTGTTCTTGGCAGTGACGAACGAACCAGCTATTTTGGTTACTCGTGGGTGTGAAACGGACACCCGAGCTGAAAGTTATGAATGTTTTAGTATAGCACCTTTTGTCACACAATCTTGGATATTGAAGAGTTCGGGCAGAAGAGGGATGTTCGGGCCGAAGTGGTGTTCGGGCCGAAGTGGGATGTTCGGGCCGAAGTGGTGTTCGGCCCGAAGTTCGGTGTTCGGGCCGAGGATGAAGTTCGGGCCGAGGTCGGAGTTCGGGCCGAGGTTAAAGTTCGGGCCGAGGTTGAAGTTCGGGCCGAAAATGAAGTTCGGGCCGGGAACAGTGAAGAGTTCGGGCCGAACTTGTTCTTGCCAGTGACGAACGAACCATCTATTTTGGTTACTCGTGGGCGTGAAACGGTCACCCGAGCTGAAAGTTATGAATGTTTTAGTATAGCATCTTTTGTCACACAATCTTTGATATTCAAGAGTTCGGGCCGAAGAGGGATGTTCGGGCCGAAGTGGTGTTCGGGCCGAAGTGGGATGTTCGGGCCGAAGTGGTGTTCGGGCCGAAGTGGTGTTCGGGCCGAAGTGGTGTTCGGGCCGTAGTTCGGTGTTCGGGCCGAGGAAGATGTTCGGGCCGAGGTTGGAGTTCGGGCCGAGGTTGAAGTTCGGGCCGAGGTTGAAGTTCGGGCCGAGGTTGAAGTAAGGGCCGGGAACAGTGAAGAGTTCGGGCCGAACTTGTTCTTGGCAGTAACGAACGAACCAGCTATTTTGGTTACTCGTGGGCGTGAAACGGACACCCGAGCTGAAAGTTATGAATGTTTTAGTATAGCACATTTTTCACACAATCTTGGATATTGAAGAGTTCGGGCCGAAGAGGGATGTTCGGGCCGAAGTGGTGTTCGGGCCGAAGTGGGATGTTCGGGCCTAAGTGGGATGTTCGGGCCGAAGTGGTGTTCGGGCCGAAGTTCGGTGTTCGGGCCGAGGTTGAAGTTCGGGCCGAGGTCGGAGTTCGGGACGAGGTCGAAGTTCGGGACGAGGTTGAAGTTCGGGCCGAGGTTGAAGTTCGAGCCGAAAATGAAGTTCGGGCCGGGAACAGTGAAGAGTTCGGGCCGAACTTGTTCTTGGCAGTGACGAACGAACCAGCTATTTTGGTTACTCGTGGGTGTGAAACGGACACCCGAGCTGAAAGTTATGAATGTTTTAGTATTGCACCTTTTGTCACACAATCTTGGATATTGAAGAGTTCGGGCAGAAAAGGGATGTTCGGGCCGAAGTGGTGTTCGGGCCGAAGTGGGATGTTCGGGCCGAAGTGGTGTTCGGCCCGAAGTTCGGTGTTCGGGCCGAGGATGAAGTTCGGGCCGAGGTCGGAGTTCGGGCCGAGGTTAAAGTTCGGGCCGAGGTTGAAGTTCGGGCCGAAAATGAAGTTCGGGCCGGGAACAGTGAAGAGTTCGGGCCGAACTTGTTCTTGCCAGTGACGAACGAACCATCTATTTTGGTTACTCGTGGGCGTGAAATGGTCACCCGAGCTGAAAGTTATGAATGTTTTAGTATAGCATCTTTTGTCACACAATCTTTGATATTGAAGAGTTCGGGCCGAAGAGGGATGTTCGGGCCGAAGTGGTGTTCGGGCCGAAGTGGGATGTTCGGGCCGAAGTGGTGTTCGTGCCAAAGTGGTGTTCGGGCCGAAGTGGTGTTCGGGCCGAAGTTCGGTGTTCGGGCCGAGGATGATGTTCGGGCCGAGGTTGAAGTTCGGGCCGAGGTCGGAGTTCGGGCCGAGGTTGAAGTTCGGGCCGAAAATAAAGTTTGGGCCGGGAACAGTGAAGTGTTCGGGTCGAACTTGTTCATGGCAGTGACGAACGAACCAGCTATTTTGGTTACTCGTGGACGTGAAACGGACACCCGAGCTGAAAGTTATTAATGTTTTAGTATAGCGCCTTTTGTCACACAAACTTGGATATTGAAGAGTTCGGGCCAAAGAGGGATGTTCGGGCCGAAGTGGTGTTCAGGCCGAAGTGGGATGTTCGGGCTGAAGTGGTGTTCGGGCCAAAGTGGTGTTCGGGCCGAAGTTCGGTGTTCGGGCCGAGGATGATGTTCGAGCCGAGGTTGAAGTTCGGGCCGAGGTCGGAGTTCGGGCCGAGGTTGAAGTTCAGGCCGAGGTTGAAGTTCGGGCCGAAAATGAAGTTCGGGCCGAGGATGAAGTTCGGGCCGAGGTCGGAGTTCGGGCCGAGGTTGATGTTCGGGCCGAGGTTGAAGTTCGGGCCGAAAATGAAGTTCGGGCCGGGAACAGTGAAGAGTTCGGGCCGAACTTGTTCTTGGCAATGACGATCGAACCAACTATTTTGGTTACTCGTGGGCGTGAAAGGGACACCCGAGCTTAAAGTTATGAATGTTTTAGTATAGCACCTTTTGTCACACAATCTTGGATATTGAAGAGTTCGGGCCGAAGAGGGATGTTCGGGCCGAAGTGGGATGTTCGGGCTGAAGTGGTGTTCGGGCCGAAGTGGTGTTCGGGCCGAAGTTCGGTGTTCGAGCCGAGGTTGGAGTTCGGGCCGAGGTTGGAGTTCGGGCCGAGGTTGAAGTTCGGGCCGAGGTTGAAGTTCGGTCCGAAAATGAAGTTCGGGCCGGGAACAGTGAAGAGTTCCGGCCGAACTTGTTCTTGGCAGTGACGAACGAACCAGCTATTTTGGTTACTCGTGGGCATGAAACGGACACCCGAGCTGAAAGTTATGAATGTTTTAGTATAGCACCTTTTGTCACACAATCTTGGATATTGAAGAGTTCGGGCCGAAGAGGGATGTTCGGGCCGATGTGGTGTTCGGGGCGAAGTGGGATGTTCGGGCCGTAGTGGTGTTCGGGCCGAAGTGGTGTTCGGGCCGAAGTGGTGTTCGGGCCGTAGTTCGGTGTTCGGGCCGAGGATGATGTTCGGGCCGAGGTTGGAGTTCGGGCCGAGGTTGAAGTTCGGGCCGAGGTTGAAGTAAGGGCCGGGAACAGTGAAGAGTTCGGGCCGAACTTGTTCTTGGCAGTGACGAACGAACCAGCTATTTTGGTTACTCGTGGGCGTGAAACGGACACCCGAGCTGAAAGTTATGAATGTTTTAGTATAGCACATTTTTCACACAATCTTGGATATTGAAGAGTTCGGGCCGAAGAGGGATGTTCGGGCCGAAGTGGTGTTCGGGCCGAAGTGGGATGTTCGGGCCTAAGTGGGATGTTCGGGCCGAAGTGGTGTTCGGGCCGAAGTTCGGTGTTCGGGCCGAGGTTGAAGTTCGGGCCGAGGTCGGAGTTCGGGACGAGGTCGAAGTTCGGGACGAGGTTGAAGTTCGGGCCGAGGTTGAAGTTCGAGCCGAAAATGAAGTTCGGGCCGGGAACAGTGAAGAGTTCGGGCCGAACTTGTTCTTGGCAGTGACGAACGAACCAGCTATTTTTGTTACTCGTGGGTGTGAAACGGACACCCGAGCTGAAAGTTATGAATGTTTTAGTATAGCACCTTTTGTCACACAATCTTGGATATTGAAGAGTTCGGGCAGAAGAGGGATGTTCGGGCCGAAGTGGTGTTCGGGCCGAAGTGGGATGTTCGGGCCGAAGTGGTGTTCGGCCCGAAGTTCGGTGTTCGGGCCGAGGATGAAGTTCGGGCCGAGGTCGGAGTTCGGGCCGAGGTTAAAGTTCGGGCCGAGGTTGAAGTTCGGGCCGAAAATGAAGTTCGGGCCGGGAACAGTGAAGAGTTCGGGCCGAACTTGTTCTTGCCAGTGACGAACGAACCATCTATTTTGGTTACTCGTGGGCGTGAAACGGTCACCCGAGCTGAAAGTTATGAATGTTTTAGTATAGCATCTTTTGTCACACAATCTTTGATATTGAAGAGTTCGGGCCGAAGAGGGATGTTCGGGCCGAAGTGGTGTTCGGGCCGAAGTGGGATGTTCGGGCCGAAGTGGTGTTCGGGCCGAAGTGGTGTTCGGGCCGAAGTTCGGTGTTCGGGCCGAGGATGATGTTCGGGTCGAGGTTGAAGTTCGGGCCGAGGTCGGAGTACGGGCCGAGGTTGAAGTTCGGGCCGAAAATAAAGTTTGGGCCGGGAACAGTGAAGAGTTCGGGTCGAACTTGTTCTTGGCAGTGACGAACGAACCAGCTATTTTTGTTACTCGTGGACGTGAAACGGACACCCGAGCTGAAAGTTATGAATGTTTTAGTATAGCACATTTTTCACACAATCTTGGATATTGAAGAGTTCGGGCCGAAGAGGGATGTTCGGGCCGAAGTGGTGTTCGGGCCGAAGTGGGATGTTCGGGCCTAAGTGGGATGTTCGGGCCGAAGTGGTGTTCGGGCCGAAGTTCGGTGTTCGGGCCGAGGTTGAAGTTCGGGCCGAGGTAGGAGTTCGGGACGAGGTCGAAGTTCGGGACGAGGTTGAAGTTCGGGCCGAGGTTGAAGTTCGAGCCGAAAATGAAGTTCGGGCCGGGAACAGTGAAGAGTTCGGGCCGAACTTGTTCTTGGCAGTGACGAACGAACCAGCTATTTTGGTTACTCGTGGGTGTGAAACGGACACCCGAGCTGAAAGTTATGAATGTTTTAGTATAGCACCTTTTGTCACACAATCTTGGATATTGAAGAGTTCGGGCAGAAGAGGGATGTTCGGGCCGAAGTGGTGTTCGGGCCGAAGTGGGATGTTCGGGCCGAAGTGGTGTTCGGGCCGAAGTGGTGTTCGGGCCGAAGTGGTGTTCCGGCCGAAGTTCGGTGTTCGGGCCGAGGATGATGTTCGGGCCGAGGTTGAAGTTCGGGCCGAGGTCGGAGTTCGGGCCGAGGTTGAAGTTCGGGCCGAAAATAAAGTTTGGGCCGGGAACAGTGAAGAGTTCGGGTCGAACTTGTTCTTGGCAGTGACGAACGAACCAGCTATTTTGGTTACTCGTGGACGTGAAACGGACACCCGAGCTGAAAGTTATTAATGTTTTAGTATAGCGCCTTTTGTCACACAATCTTGGATATTGAAGAGTTCGGGCCAAAGAGGGGTGTTCGGGCCGAAGTGGTGTTCAGGCCGAAGTGGGATGTTCGGGCTGAAGTGGTGTTCGGGCCAAAGTGGTGTTTGGGCCGAAGTTCGGTGTTCGGGCCGAGGATGATGTTCGGGCCGAGGTTGAAGTTCGGGCCGAGGTCGGAGTTCGGGCCGAGGTTGAAGTTCGGGCCGAGGTTGAAGTTCGGGCCGAAAATGAAGTTCGGGCCGAGGATGAAGTTCGGGCCGAGGTCGGAGTTCGGGCCGAGGTTGAAGTTCGGGCCGAAAATGATGTTCGGGCCGGGAACAGTGAAGAGTTCGGGCCGAACTTGTTCTTGGCAGTGACGATCGAACCAACTATTTTGGTTACTCGTGGGCGTGAAAGGGACACCCGAGCTTAAAGTTATGAATGTTTTAGTATAGCACATTTTGTCACACAATCTTGGATATTGAAGAGTTCGGGCCGAAGAGGGATGTTCGGGCCGAAGTGGGATGTTCGGGCCGAAGTGGTGTTCGGGCCGAAGTGGTGTTCGGGCCGAAGTTCGGTGTTCGAGCCGAGGTTAGAGTTCGGGCCGAGGTTGGAGTTCGGGCCGAGGTTGAAGTTCGGGCCGAGGTTGAAGTTCGGTCCGAAAATGAAGTTCGGGCCGGGAACAGTGTAGAGTTCGGGCCGAACTTGTTCTTGGCAGTGACGAACGAACCAGCTATTTTGGTTACTCGTGGGCATGAAACGGACCCCCGAGCTGAAAGTTATGAATGTTTTAGTATAGCACCTTTTGTCACACAATCTTGGATATTGAAGAGTTCGGGCCGAAGAGGGATGTTCGGGCCGATGTGGTGTTCGGGGCGAAGTGGGATGTTCGGGCCGTAGTGGTGTTCGGGCCGAAGTGGTGTTCGGGCCGAAGTGGTGTTCGGGCCGTAGTTCGGTGTTCGGGCCGAGGATGATGTTCGGGTCGAGGTTGGAGTTCGGGCCGAGGTTGAAGTTCGGGCCGAGGTTGAAGTAAGGGCCGGGAACAGTGAAGAGTTCGGGCCGAACTTGTTCTTGGCAGTGACGAATGAACCAGCTATTTTGGTTACTCGTGGGCGTGAAAGGGACACCCGAGCTGAAAGTTATGAATGTTTTAGTATAGCACCTTTTGTCACACAATCTTGGATATTGAAGAGTTCGGGCCGAAGAGGGATGTTCGGGCCGAAGTGGTCGCCGAAGTGGGATGTTCGGGCCGAAGTGATGTTCGGGCCGAAGATCGGTGTTCGGGCCGAGGTTGGAGTTCGGGCCGAGGTTGGAGTTCGGGCCGAGGTTGCAGTTCGGGCCGAGGTTGAAGTTCGGTCCGAAAATGAAGTTCGGGCCGGGAACAGTGAAGAGTTTGGGCCGAACTTGTTCTTGGGAGTGACGAACGAACCAGCTATTTTGGTTACTCGTGGGCGTGAAACGGACACCCGAGCTGAAAGTTATGAATGTTTTAGTATAACACATTTTGTCACACAATCTTGGATATTGAAGAGTTCGGGCCGAAGAGGGATGTTCGGGCCGAAGTGGTGTTCGGGCCGAAGTGGGATGTTCGGGCCGAAGTGGTGTTCGGGCCGAAGTTCGGGCCGAGGTCGGAGTTCGGGCCGAGGTCGAAGTTCGGGCCGAGGTTGAAGTTCGGGCCGAAAATGAAGTTCGGGCCGGGAACAGTGAAGAGTTCGGGCCGAACTTGTTCTTGGCAGTGACGAACGAACCAACTATTTTGGTTACTCGTGGGCGTGAAAGGGACACCCGAGCTGAAAGTTATGAATGTTTTAGTATAGCACCTTTTGTCACACAATCTTGGATATTGAAGAGTTCGGGCCGAAGAGGGATGTTCGGGCCGAAGTGGTGTTCGGGCCGAAGTGGGATGTTCGGGCCGAAGTGGTGTTCGGGCCGAAGTGGTGTTCGGGCCGAAGTTCGGTGTTCGGGCCGAGGTTGGAGTTCGGGCCGAGGTTGGAGTTCGGGCCGAGGTTGCAGTTCGGGCCGAGGTTGAAGTTCGGTCCGAAAATGAAGTTCGGGTCGGGAACAGTGAAGAGTTCGGGCCGAACTTGTTCTTGGCAGTGACGAACGAACCAGCTATTTTGGTTATTCGTGGGCATGAAACGGACACCCGAGCTGAAAGTTATGAATGTTTTAGTATAGCACCTTTTGTCACACAATCTTAGATATTGAAGAGTTCGGGCCGAAGAGGGATGTTCGGGCCGAAGTGGTGTTCGGGCCGAAGTGGGATGTTCGGCCCGAAGTGGTGTTCGGGCCGAAGTTCGGTGTTCGGGCCGAGGATGAAGTTCGGGCCGAGGTCGGAGTTCGGGCCGAGGTTGAAGTTCGGGCCGAGGTTGAAGTTCGGGCCGAAAATGAAGTTCTTGCCGGGAACTGTGAAGAGTTCGGGCCGAACTTGTTCTTGGCAGTGACGAACGAACCAACTATTTTGGTTACTCGTGGGCGTGAAACGGACACCCGAGCTGAAAGTTATGAATGTTTTAGTATAGCACCTTTTGTCACACAATCTTGGATATTGAAGAGTTCGGGCCGAAGATGGATGTTCGGGCCGAAGTGGTGTTCGGGCCGAAGTGGGATGTTCGGTCCGAAGTGGTTTTTGGGCCGAAGTGGTGTTCGGGCCGAAGTTCGGTGTTCGGGCCGAGGTTGGAGTTCGGGCCGAGGTTGGAGTTCGGGCCGAGGTTGCAGTTCGGGCCGAGGTTGAAGTTCGGTCCGAAAATGAAGTTCGGGCCGGGAACAGTGAAGAGTTCGGGCCGAACTTGTTCTTGGCAGTGCCGAACGAACCAGCTATTTTGGTTACTCGTGGGCATGAAACGGACACCCGAGCTGAAAGTTATGAATGTTTTAGTATAGCACCTTTTGTCACACAATCTTGGATATTGAAGAGTTCGGGCCGAAGAGGGATGTTCGGGCCGAAGTGGTGTTCGGGCCGAAGTGGGATGTTCGGGCCGAAGTGGTGTTCGGCCCGAAGTTCGGTGTTCGGGTCGAGGATGAAATTCGGGCCGAGGTCGGAGTTCGGGCCGAGGTTGAAGTTCGGGCCGAGGTTGAAGTTCGGGCCGAAAATGAAGTTCGTGCCGGGAAGAGTGAAGAGTTCGGGCCGAACTTGTTCTTGGCAGTGACGAATGAACCAACTATTTTGGTTACTCGTGGACGTGAAACGGACACCCGAGCTGAAAGTTATGAATGTTTTAGTATAACACCTTTTGTCACACAATCTTAGATATTGAAGAGTTCGGGCCGAAGAGGGATGTTCGGGCCGAAGTGGTGTTCGGGCCGAAGTGGGATGTTCGCGCCGAAGTGGTGTTCGGGCCGAAGTGGTGTTCGGGCCGAAGTGGTGTTCGGGCCGAAGTTCGGTGTTCGGGCCGAGGATGATGTTCGGGCCGAGGTTGGAGTTGGGGCCGAGGTTGAAGTTCGAGCCGAGGTTGAAGTTTGGGCCGAGAACAGTGAAGAGTTCGGGCCGAACTTGTTCTTGGCAGTGACGAACGAACCAGCTATTTTGGTTACTCGTGGGCGTGAAACGGACACCCGAGCTGAAAGTTATGAATGTTTTAGTATATCACATTTTGTCACACAATCTTGTATATTGAAGAGTTCGGGCCGAAGAGGGATGTTCGGGCCGAAGTGGTGTTCGGGCCGAAGTGGGATGTTCGGGCCGAAGTGGGATGTTCGAGCCGAAGTGGTGTTCGGGCCGAAGTGGTGTTCGGGCCGAACTTCGGTGTTCGGGCCGATGTTGAAGTTCGGGTCGACGTCGGAGTTCGGGACGAGGTCGAAGTTCGGGACGAGGTTGAAGTTCGGGCCGAGGTCGGAGTTCGGGCCGAGGTTGAAGTTCGGGCTGAAAATGAAGTTCGGGCCGGGAACAGTGAAGAGTTCGGGCCGAACGAACCTTCTATTTTGGTTACTCGTGGGTGTGAAACGGACACCCGAGCTGAAAGTTATGAATGTTTTAGTATAGCACCTTTTGTCACACAATCTTGGATATTGAAGAGTTCGGGCAGAAGAGGGATGTTCGGGCCGAAGTGGTGTTCGGGCCGAAGTGGGATGTTCGGGCCGAAGTGGTGTTCGGCCCGAAGTTCGGTGTTCGGGCCGAGGATGAAGTTCGGGCCGAGGTCGGAGTTCGGGCCGAGGTTAAAGTTCGGGCCGAGGTTGAAGTTCGGGCCGAAAATGAAGTTCGGGCCGGGAACAGTGAAGAGTTCGGGCCGAACTTGTTCTTGCCAGTGACGAACGAACCATCTATTTTGGTTACTCGTGGGCGTGAAACGGTCACCCGAGCTGAAAGTTATGAATGTTTTAGTATAGCATCTTTTGTCACACAATCTTTGATATTGAAGAGTTCGGGCCGAAGAGGGATGTTCGGGCCGAAGTGGTGTTCGGGCCGAAGTGGGATGTTCGGGCCGAAGTGGTGTTCGGGCCGAAGTTCGGTGTTCGGGCCGAGGATGATGTTCGGGCCGAGGTTGAAGTTCGGGCCGAGGTCGGAGTTCGGGCCGAGGTTGAAGTTCAGGTCGAGGTTGAAGTTCGGGCCGAAAATGAAGTTCGGGCCGGGAACAGTGAAGAGTTCGGGTCGAACTTGTTCTTGGCAGTGACGAACGAACCATCTATTTTGGTTACTCGTGGACGTGAAACGGACACCCGAGCTGAAAGTTATGAATGTTTTAGTATAGCGCCTTTTGTCACACAATCTTGGATATTGAAGAGTTCGGGCCAAAGAGGGATGTTCGGGCCGAAGTGGGATGTTCAGGCCGAAGTGGTGTTCGGGCCGAAGTGGGATGTTCGGGCCGAAGTGGTGTTCGGGACAAAGTGGTGTTCGGGCCGAAGTTCGGTGTTCGGGCCGAGGATGATGTTCGGGCCGAGGTTGAAGTTCGGGCCGAGGTTGGAGTTCGGGCCGAGGTTGAAGTTCGGGCCGAGGTTGAAGTTCGGGCCGAAAATGAAGTTCGGGCCGGGAACAGTGAAGAGTTTGGGCCGAACTTGTTCTTGGCAGTGACGAACGAACCAGCTATTTTGGTTACTCGTGGGCGTGAAACGGACACCCGAGCTGAAAGTTATGAATGTTTTAGTATAGCACCTTTTGTCACACAATCTTGGATATTGAAGAGTTCGGGCCGAAGAGGGATGTTCGGGCCGAAGTGGTGTTCGGGCCGAAGTGGGATGTTTGGGCCGAAGTGGTGTTCGGCCCGAAGTTCGGTGTTCGGGCCGAGGATGAAGTTCGGGCCGAGGTCGGAGTTCGGGCCGAGGTTGAAGTTCGGGCCGAAAATGAAGTTCGGGCCGGGAACAGTGAAGAGTTCGGGCCGAACTTGTTCTTGGCAGTGACGAACGAACCAACTATTTTGGTTACTCGTGGGCGTGAAACGGACACCCGAGCTGAAAGTTATGAATGTTTTAGTATAGCACCTTTTGTCACACAATCTTTGATATTGAAGAGTTCGGGCCGAAGTGGTGTTCGGATCGAAGTGGGATGTTCGGGCCGAAGTGGTGTTCGGGCCGAAGTGGTGTTCGGGCCGAAGTGGTGTTCGGGCCGAAGTTCGGTGTTCGGGCCGAGGATGATGTTCGGGCCGAGGTTGAAGTTCGGGCCGAGGTCGGAGTTCGGGCCGAGGTTGAAGTTCGGGCCGAGGTTGAAGTTCGGGCCGAAAATGAAGTTCGGGCCGGGAACAGTGAAGAGTTCGGGTCGAACTTGTTCTTGGTAGTGACGAACGAACCAGCTATTTTGGTTACTCGTGGACGTGAAACGGACACCCGAGCTGAAAGTTATGAATGTTTTAGTATAGCGCCTTTTGTCACACAATCTTGGATATTGAAGAGTTCGGGCCAAAGAGGGATGTTCGGGCCGAAGTGGTGTTCGGGCCGAAGTGGGATGTTCGGGCCGAAGTGGTGTTCGGCCCGAAGTTCGGTGTTCGGACCGAGGATGAAGTTCGGGCCGAGGATGAAGTTCGGGCCGAGGTCGGAGTTCGGGCCGAGGTTGAAGTTCGGGCCGAGGTTGAAGTTCGGGCCGAGGTTGAAGTTCGGGCCGAAAATGAAGTTCGGGCCGGGAACAGTGAAGAGTTCGGGCTGAACTTGTTCTTGCCAGTGACGAACGAACCAGCTATTTTGGTTACTCGTTGGCGTGAAACGGTCACCCGAGCTGAAAGTTATGAATGTTTTAGTATAGCACCTTTTGTCACACAATCTTTGATGTTGAAGAATTCGGGCCGAAGAGGGATGTTCGGGCCGAAGTGGTGTTCGGGCCGAAGTGGGATGTTCGGGCCGAAGTGGTGTTCGGGCCGAAGTGGTGTTCGGGCTGAAGTGGTGTTCGGGCCGAAGTTCGGTGTTCGGGCTGAGGATGATGTTCGGGCCGAGGTTGAAGTTCGGGCCGAGGTCGGAGTTCGGGCCGAGGTTGAAGTTCGGGCCGAGGTTGAAGTTCGGGCCGAAAATGAAGTTCGGGCCGGGAACAGTGAAGAGTTCGGGTCGAACTTGTTCTTGGCAGTGACGAACGAACCAGCTATTTTGGTTACTCGTGGACGTGAAACGGACACCCGAGCTGAAAGTTATGAATGTTTTAGTATAGCGCCTTTTGGCACACAATCTTGGATATTGAAGAGTTCGGGCCAAAGAGGGATTTTCGGGCCGAAGTGGTGTTCGGGCCGAAGTGGGATGTTCGGGCCGGAGTGGTGTTCGGGTCAAAGTGGTGTTCGGGCCGAAGTTCGGTGTTCGGGCCGAGGATGATGTTTGGGCCGAGGTTGAAGTTCGGGCCGAGGTCGGAGTTCGGGCCGAGGTTGGAGTTCGGGCCGAGGTTGAAGTTCGGGCTGAGGTTGTAGTTCGGGCCGAAAATGAAGTTCGGGCCGGGAACAGTGAAGAGTTCGGGCCGAACTTGTTCTTGGCAGTGACGAACGAACCAACTATTTTGGTTACTCGTGGGCGTGAAACGGACACCCGAGCTGAAAGTTATGAATGTTTTAGTATAGCACCTTTTGTCACACAATCTTGGATATTGAAGAGTTCGGGCCGAAGAGGGATGTTCGGGCCGATGTGGTGTTCGGGCCGAAGTGGGATGTTCGGGCCGTAGTGGTGTTCGGGCCGAAGTGGTGTTCGGGCCGAAGTGGTGTTCGGGCCGAAGTTCGGTGTTCGGGCTGAGGATGATGTTCGGGCCGAGGTTGGAGTTCGGGCCGAGGTCGGAGTTCGGGCCGAGGTTGAAGTTCGGGCCGAGGTTGAAGTTCGGGCCGAAAATGAAGTTCGGGCCGGGAACAGTGAAGAGTTCGGGCCGAACTTGTTCTTGGCAGTGACGAACGAACCAGCTATTTTGGTTACTCGTGGGTGTGAAACGGACACCCGAGCTGAAAGTTATGAATGTTTTAGTATAGCACCTTTTGTCACACAATCTTGGATATTGAAGAGTTCGGGCCGAAGAGGGATGTTCGGGCCGAAGTGGTGTTCGGGCCGAAGTGGGATGTTCGGGCCGAAGTGGTGTTCGGCCCGAAGTTCGGTGTTCGGGCCGAGGATAAATTCCGGCCGAGGTCGGAGTTCGGGCCGAGGTTGAAGTTCGGGCCGAGGTTGAAGTTCGGGCCGAAAATGAAGTTCGGGCCGGGAACAGTGAAGAGTTCGGGCCGAACTTCTTCTTGGCAGTGACGAACGAACCAGCTATTTTGGTTACTCGTGGGCGTGAAACGGACACCCGAGCTGAAAGTTATGAATGTTTTAGTATAGCACCTTTTGTCACACAATCTTTTATTGAAGAGTTCGGGCCGAAGTGGTGTTCGGATCGAAGTGGGATGTTCGGGCCGAAGTGGTGTTCGGGTCGAAGTGGTGTTCGGGCCGAAGTGGTGTTCGGGCCGAAGTTCGGTGTTCGGGCCGAGGATGATGTTCGGGCCGAGGTTGAAGTTCGGGCCGAGGTCGGAGTTCGGGCCGAGGTTGAAGTTCAGGCCGAGGTTGAAGTTCGGGCCGAAAATGAAGTTCGGGCCGGGAACAGTGAAGAGTTCGGGTCGAACTTGTTCTTGGCAGTGACGAACGAACCATCTATTTTGGTTACTCGTGGACGTGAAACGGACACCCGAGCTGAAAGTTATGAATGTTTTAGTATAGCGCCTTTTGTCACACAATCTTGGATATTGAAGAGTTCGGGCCAAAGAGGGATGTTCGGGCCGAAGTGGGATGTTCAGGCCGAAGTGGTGTTCGGGCCGAAGTGGGATGTTCGGGCCGAAGTGGTGTTCGGGACAAAGTGGTGTTCGGGCCGAAGTTCGGTGTTCGGGCCGAGGATGATGTTCGGGCCGAGGTTGAAGTTCGGGCCGAGGTCGGAGTTCGGGCCGAGGTTGAAGTTCGGGCCGAGGTTGAAGTTCGGGCCGAAAATGAAGTTCGGGCCGGGAACAGTGAAGAGTTTGGGCCGAACTTGTTCTTGGCAGTGACGAACGAACCAGCTATTTTGGTTACTCGTGGGCGTGAAACGGACACCCGAGCTGAAAGTTATGAATGTTTTAGTATAGCACCTTTTGTCACACAATCTTGGATATTGAAGAGTTCGGGCCGAAGAGGGATGTTCGGGCCGAAGTGGTGTTCGGGCCGAAGTGGGATGTTCGGGCCGAAGTGGTGTTCGGCCCGAAGTTCGGTGTTCGGGCCGAGGATGAAGTTCGGGCCGAGGTCGGAGTTCGGGCCGAGGTTGAAGTTCGGGCCGAAAATGAAGTTCGGGCCGGGAACAGTGAAGAGTTCGGGCCGAACTTGTTCTTGGCAGTGACGAACGAACCAACTATTTTGGTTACTCGTGGGCGTGAAACGGACACCCGAGCTGAAAGTTATGAATGTTTTAGTATAGCACCTTTTGTCACACAATCTTTGATATTGAAGAGTTCGGGCCGAAGTGGTGTTCGGATCGAAGTGGGATGTTCGGGCCGAAGTGGTGTTCGGGCCGAAGTGGTGTTCGGGCCGAAGTGGTGTTCGGGCCGAAGTTCGGTGTTCGGGCCGAGGATGATGTTCGGGCCGAGGTTGAAGTTCGGGCCGAGGTCAGAGTTCGGGCCGAGGTTGAAGTTCGGGCCGAGGTTGAAGTTCGGGCCGAAAATGAAGTTCGGGCCGGGAACAGTGAAGAGTTCGGGTCGAACTTGTTCTTGGCAGTGACGAACGAACCAGCTATTTTGGTTACAAGTGGACGTGAAACGGACACCCGAGCTGAAAGTTATGAATGTTTTAGTATAGCGCCTTTTGTCACACAATCTTGGATATTGAAGAGTTCGGGCCAAAGAGGGATGTTCGGGCCGAAGTGGTGTTCGGGCCGAAGTGGGATGTTCGGGCCGAAGTGGTGTTCGGCCCGAAGTTCGGTGTTCGGACCGAGGATGAAGTTCGGGCCGAGGTCGGAGTTCGGGCCGAGGTTGAAGTTCGGGCCGAGGTTGAAGTTCGGGCCGAGGTTGAAGTTCGGGCCGAAAATGAAGTTCGGGCCGGGAACAGTGAAGAGTTCGGGCTGAACTTGTTCTTGCCAGTGACGAACGAACCAGCTATTTTGGTTACTCGTTGGCGTGAAACGGTCACCCGAGCTGAAAGTTATGAATGTTTTAGTATAACACCTTTTGTCACACAATCTTTGATGTTGAAGAATTCGGGCCGAAGAGGGATGTTCGGGCCGAAGTGGTGTTCGGGCCGAAGTGGGATGTTCGGGCCGAAGTGGTGTTCGGGCCGAAGTGGTGTTCGGGCTGAAGTGGTGTTCGGGCCGAAGTTCGGTGTTCGGGCTGAGGATGATGTTCGGGCCGAGGTTGAAGTTCGGGCCGAGGTCGGAGTTCGGGCCGAGGTTGAAGTTCGGGCCGAGGTTGAAGTTCGGGCCGAAAATGAAGTTCGGGCCGGGAACAGTGAAGAGTTCGGGTCGAACTTGTTCTTGGCAGTGACGAACGAACCAGCTATTTTGGTTACTCGTGGACGTGAAACGGACACCCGAGCTGAAAGTTATGAATGTTTTAGTATAGCGCCTTTTGGCACACAATCTTGGATATTGAAGAGTTCGGGCCAAAGAGGGATGTTCGAGCCGAAGTGGTGTTCGGGCCGAAGTGGGATGTTCGGGCCGGAGTGGTGTTCGGGTCAAAGTGGTGTTCGGGCCGAAGTTCGGTGTTCGGGCCGAGGATGATGTTTGGGCCGAGGTTGAAGTTCGGGCCGAGGTCGGAGTTCGGGCCGAGGTTGGAGTTCGGGCCGAGGTTGAAGTTCGGGCTGAGGTTGTAGTTCGGGCCGAAAATGAAGTTCGGGCCGGGAACAGTGAAGAGTTCGGGCCGAACTTGTTCTTGGCAGTGACGAACGAACCAACTATTTTGGTTACTCGTGGGCGTGAAACGGACACCCGAGCTGAAAGTTATGAATGTTTTAGTATAGCACCTTTTGTCACACAATCTTGGATATTGAAGAGTTCGGGCCGAAGAGGGATGTTCGGGCCGATGTGGTGTTCGGGCCGAAGTGGGATGTTCGGGCCGTAGTGGTGTTCGGGCCGAAGTGGTGTTCGGGCCGAAGTGGTGTTCGGGCCGAAGTTCGGTGTTCGGGCTGAGGATGATGTTCGGGCCGAGGTTGGAGTTCGGGCCGAGGTTGAAGTTCGGGCCGAGGTTGAAGTTCGGGCCGAGGTTGAAGTTCGGGCCGGGAACAGTGAAGAGTTCGGGCCGAACTTGTTCTTGGCAGTGACGAACGAACTAGCTATTTTGGTTACTCGTGGGCGTGAAACGGACACCCGAGCTGAAAGTTATGAATGTTTTAGTATAGCACATTTTGTCACACAATCTTGGATATTGAAGAGTTCGGGCCGAAGAGGGATGTTCGGGCCGAAGTGGTGTTCGGGCCGAAGTGGGATGTTCGGGCCTAAGTGGGATGTTCGGGCCGAAGTGGTGTTCGGGCCGAAGTTTGGTGTTCGGGCCGAGGTTGAAGTTCGGGCCGAGGTCGGAGTTCGGGACGAGGTCGAAGTTCGGGACGAGGTTGAAGTTCGGGCCGAGGTTGAAGTTCGAGCCGAAAATGAAGTTCGGGCCGGGAACAGTGAAGAGTTCGGGCCGAACTTGTTCTTGGCAGTGACGAACGAACCAGCTATTTTGGTTACTCGTGGGTGTGAAACGGACACCCGAGCTGAAAGTTATGAATGTTTTAGTATAGCACCTTTTGTCACACAATCTTGGATATTGAAGAGTTCGGGCAGAAGAGGGATGTTCGGGCCGAAGTGGTGTTCGGGCCGAAGTGGGATGTTCGGGCCGAAGTGGTGTTCGGCCCGAAGTTCGGTGTTCGGGCCGAGGATGAAGTTCGGGCCGAGGTCGGAGTTCAGGCCGAGGTTGAAGTTCGGGCCGAGGTTGAAGTTCGTGCCGAAAATGAAGTTCGGGCCGGGAACAGTGATGAGTTCGGGCCGAACTTGTTCTTGCCAGTGACGAACGAACCAGCTATTTTGGTTACTCGTGGGCGTGAAACGGTCACCCGAGCTGAAAGTTATGAATGTTTTAGTATAGCATCTTTTGTCACACAATCTTTGATATTGAAGAGTTCGGGCCGAAGAGGGATGTTCGGGCCGAAGTGGTGTTCGGGCCGAAGTGGGATGTTCGGGCCGAAGTGGTGTTCGGGCCGAAGTGGTGTTCGGGCCGAAGTTCGGTGTTCGGGCCGAGGAAGATGTTCGGGCCGAGGTTGAAGTTCGGGCCGAAAATAAAGTTCGGGCCGGGAACAGTGAGGAGTTCGGGTCGAACTTGTTCTTGGCAGTGACGAACGAACCAACTATTTTGGTTACTCGTAGGCGTGAAACGGACACCCGAGCTGAAAGTTATGAATGTTTTAGTATAGCACCTTTTGTCACACAATCTTTGATATTGAAGAGTTCGGGCCGAAGTGGTGTTCGGATCGAAGTGGGATGTTCGGGCCGAAGTGGTGTTCGGGCCGAAGTTCGGTGTTCGGGCCGAGGATGATGTTCGGGCCGAGGTTGAAGTTCGGGCCGAGGTCAGAGTTCGGGCCGAGGTTGAAGTTCGGGCCGAGGTTGAAGTTCGGGCCGAAAATGAAGTTCGGGCCGGGAACAGTGAAGAGTTCGGGTCGAACTTGTTCTTGGCAGTGACGAACGAACCAGCTATTTTGGTTACAAGTGGACGTGAAACGGACACCCGAGCTGAAAGTTATGAATGTTTTAGTATAGCGCCTTTTGTCACACAATCTTGGATATTGAAGAGTTCGGGCCAAAGAGGGATGTTCGGGCCGAAGTGGTGTTCGGGCCGAAGTGGGATGTTCGGGCCGAAGTGGTGTTCGGCCCGAAGTTCGGTGTTCGGACCGAGGATGAAGTTCGGGCCGAGGTCGGAGTTCGGGCCGAGGTTGAAGTTCGGGCCGAGGTTGAAGTTCGGGCCGAGGTTGAAGTTCGGGCCGAAAATGAAGTTCGGGCCGGGAACAGTGAAGAGTTCGGGCTGAACTTGTTCTTGCCAGTGACGACCGAACCAGCTATTTTGGTTACTCGTTGGCGTGAAACGGTCACCCGAGCTGAAAGTTATGAATGTTTTAGTATAACACCTTTTGTCACACAATCTTTGATGTTGAAGAATTCGGGCCGAAGAGGGATGTTCGGGCCGAAGTGGTGTTCGGGCCGAAGTGGGATGTTCGGGCCGGAGTGGTGTTCGGGTCAAAGTGGTGTTCGGGCCGAAGTTCGGTGTTCGGGCCGAGGATGATGTTTGGGCCGAGGTTGAAGTTCGGGCCGAGGTCGGAGTTCGGGCCGAGGTTGGAGTTCGGGCCGAGGTTGAAGTTCGGGCTGAGGTTGTAGTTCGGGCCGAAAATGAAGTTCGGGCCGGGAACAGTGAAGAGTTCGGGCCGAACTTGTTCTTTGCAGTGACGAACGAACCAACTATTTTGGTTACTCGTGGGCGTGAAACGGACACCCGAGCTGAAAGTTATGAATGTTTTAGTATAGCACCTTTTGTCACACAATCTTGGATATTGAAGAGTTCGGGCCGAAGAGGGATGTTCGGGCCGATGTGGTGTTCGGGCCGAAGTGGGATGTTCGGGCCGTAGTGGTGTTCGGGCCGAAGTGGTGTTCGGGCCGAAGTGGTGTTCGGGCCGAAGTTCGGTGTTCGGGCTGAGGATGATGTTCGGGCCGAGGTTGGAGTTCGGGCCGAGGTTGAAGTTCGGGCCGAGGTTGAAGTTCGGGCCGAGGTTGAAGTTCGGGCCGGGAACAGTGAAGAGTTCGGGCCGAACTTGTTCTTGGCAGTGACGAACGAACTAGCTATTTTGGTTACTCGTGGGCGTGAAACGGACACCCGAGCTGAAAGTTATGAATGTTTTAGTATAGCACATTTTGTCACACAATCTTGGATATTGAAGAGTTCGGGCCGAAGAGGGATGTTCGGGCCGAAGTGGTGTTCGGGCCGAAGTGGGATGTTCGGGCCTAAGTGGGATGTTCGGGCCGAAGTGGTGTTCGGGCCGAAGTTCGGTGTTCGGGCCGAGGTTGAAGTTCGGGCCGAGGTCGGAGTTCGGGACGAGGTCGAAGTTCGGGACGAGGTTGAAGTTCGGGCCGAGGTTGAAGTTCGAGCCGAAAATGAAGTTCGGGCCGGGAACAGTGAAGAGTTCGGGCCGAACTTGTTCTTGGCAGTGACGAACGAACCAGCTATTTTGGTTACTCGTGGGTGTGAAACGGACACCCGAGCTGAAAGTTATGAATGTTTTAGTATAGCACCTTTTGTCACACAATCTTGGATATTGAAGAGTTCGGGCAGAAGAGGGATGTTCGGGCCGAAGTGGTGTTCGGGCCGAAGTGGGATGTTCGGGCCGAAGTGGTGTTCGGCCCGAAGTTCGGTGTTCGGGCCGAGGATGAAGTTCGGGCCGAGGTCGGAGTTCAGGCCGAGGTTGAAGTTCGGGCCGAGGTTGAAGTTCGTGCCGAAAATGAAGTTCGGGCCGGGAACAGTGATGAGTTCGGGCCGAACTTGTTCTTGCCAGTGACGAACGAACCAGCTATTTTGGTTACTCGTGGGCGTGAAACGGTCACCCGAGCTGAAAGTTATGAATGTTTTAGTATAGCATCTTTTGTCACACAATCTTTGATATTGAAGAGTTCGGGCCGAAGAGGGATGTTCGGGCCGAAGTGGTGTTCGGGCCGAAGTGGGATGTTCGGGCCGAAGTGGTGTTCGGGCCGAAGTGGTGTTCGGGCCGAAGTTCGGTGTTCGGGCCGAGGAAGATGTTCGGGCCGAGGTTGAAGTTCGGGCCGAAAATAAAGTTCGGGCCAGGAACAGTGAGGAGTTCGGGTCGAACTTGTTCTTGGCAGTGACGAACGAACCAGCTATTTTGGTTACTCGTGGACGTGAAACGGACACCCGAGCTGAAAGTTATTAATGTTTTAGTATAGCGCCTTTTGTCACACAATCTTGGATATTGAAGAGTTCGGGCCAAAGAGGGATGTTCGGGCCGAAGTGGTGTTCGGGCCGAAGTGGGATGTTCGGGCTGAAGTGGTGTTCGGGCCAAAATGGTGTTCGGGCCGAAGATCGGTGTTCGGGCAGAGGATGATGTTCGGGCCGAGGTTGAAGTTCGGGCCGAGGTCGGAGTTCGGGCCGAGGTTGAATTTCGGGCCGAGGTTGAAGTTCGGGCCGAAAATGAAGTTCGGGCCGGGAACAGTGAAGAGTTTGGGCCGAACTTGTTCTTGGCAGTGACGAACGAACCAGCTATTTTGGTTACTCGTGGGCGTGAAACGGACACCCGAGCTGAAAGTTATGAATGTTTTAGTATAGCACCATTTGTCACACAATCTTGGATATTGAAGAGTTCGGGCCGAAGAGGGATGTTCGGGCCGAAGTGGTGTTCGGGCCGAAGTGGGATGTTCGGGCCGAAGTGGTGTTCGGGCCGAAGTTCGGTGTTCGGGCCGAGGATGAAGTTCGGGCCCAGGTCGGAGTTCGGGTCGAGGTTGATGTTCGGGCCGAGGTTGAAGTTCGGGCCGAAAATGAAGTTCGGGCCGGGAACAGTGAAGAGTTCGGGCCGAACTTGTTCTTGGTAGTGACGATCGAACCAACTATTTTGGGTACTCGTGGGCATGAAACGGACACCCGAGCTGAAAGTTATGAATGTTTTAGTATAGCACCTTTTGTCACACAATCTTGGATATTGAAGAGTTCGGGTCGAAGAGGGATGTTCGGGCCGATGTGGTGTTCGGGCCGAAGTGGGATGTTCGGGCCGTAGTGGTGTTCGGGCCGAAGTGGTGTTCGGGCCGAAGTGGTGTTCGGGCCATAGTTCGGTTTTCGGGCCGAGGATGATGTTCGGGCCGAGGTTGGAGTTCGGGCCGAGGTTGAAGTTCGGGCCGAGGTTGAAGTTCGGGCCGGGAACAGTGAAGAGTTCGGGCCGAACTTGTTCTTGGCAGTGACGAACGAACCAACTATTTTGGTTACTCGTGGGCGTGAAACGGACACCCGAGCTGAAAGTTATGAATGTTTTAGTATAGCACATTTTTCACACAATCTTGGATATTGAAGAGTTCGGGCCGAAGAGGGATGTTCGGGCCGAAGTGGTGTTCGGGCCGAAGTGGGATGTTCGGGCCTAAGTGGGATGTTCGGGCCGAAGTGGTGTTCGGGCCGAAGTTCGGTGTTCGGGCCGAGGTTGAAGTTCGGGCCGAGGTCGGAGTTCGGGACGAGGTCGAAGTTCGGGACGAGGTTGAAGTTCGGGCCGAGGTTGAAGTTCGAGCCGAAAATGAAGTTCGGGCCGGGAACAGTGAAGAGTTCGGGCCGAACTTGTTCTTGGCAGTGACGAACGAACCAGCTATTTTGGTTACTCGTGGGTGTGAAACGGACACCCGAGCTGAAAGTTATGAATGTTTTAGTATAGCACCTTTTGTCACACAATCTTGGATATTGAAGAGTTCGGGCAGAAGAGGGATGTTCGGGCCGAAGTGGTGTTCGGGCCGAAGTGGGATGTTCGGGCCGAAGTGGTGTTCGGCCCGAAGTTCGGTGTTCGGGCCGAGGATGAAGTTCGGGCCGAGGTCGGAGTTCGGGCCGAGTTTAAAGTTCGGGCCGAGGTTGAAGTTCGGGCCGAAAATGAAGTTCGGGCCGGGAACAGTGAAGAGTTCGGGCCGAACTTGTTCTTGCCAGTGACGAACGAACCATCTATTTTGGTTACTCGTGGGCGTGAAACGGTCACCCGAGCTGAAAGTTATGAATGTTTTAGTATAGCATCTTTTGTCACACAATCTTTGATATTGAAGAGTTCGGGCCGAAGAGGGATGTTCGGGCCGAAGTGGTGTTCGGGCCGAAGTGGGATGTTCGGGCCGAAGTGGTGTTCGGGCCGAAGTGGTGTTCGGGCCGAAGTGGTGTTCGGGCCGTAGTTCGGTGTTCGGGCCGAGGATGATGTTCGGGCCGAGGTTGGAGTTCGGGCCGAGGTTGAAGTTCGGGCCGAGGTTGAAGTTCGGGCCGGGAACAGTGAAGAGTTCGGGCCGAACTTGTTCTTGGCAGTGACGAACGAACCAACTATTTTGGTTACTCGTGGGCGTGAAACGGACACCCGAGCTGAAAGTTATAAATGTTTTAGTATAGCACATTTTTCACACAATCTTGGATATTGAAGAGTTCGGGCCGAAGAGGGATGTTCGGGCCGAAGTGGTGTTCGGGCCGAAGTGGGATGTTCGGGCCTAAGTGGGATGTTCGGGCCGAAGTGGTGTTCGGGCCGACGTTCGGTGTTCGGGCCGAGGTTGAAGTTCGGGCCAAGGTCGGAGTTCGGGACGAGGTCGAAGTTCGGGACGAGGTTGAAGTTCGGGCCGAGGTTGAAGTTCGAGCCGAAAATGAAGTTCGGGCCGGGAACAGTGAAGAGTTCGGGCCGAACTTGTTCTTGGCAGTGACGAACGAACCAGCTATTTTGGTTACTCGTGGGTGTGAAACGGACACCCGAGCTGAAAGTTATGAATGTTTTAGTATTGCACCTTTTGTCACACAATCTTGGATATTGAAGAGTTCGGGCAGAAGAGGGATGTTCGGGCCGAAGTGGTGTTCGGGCCGAAGTGGGATGTTCGGGCCGAAGTGGTGTTCGGCCCGAAGTTCGGTGTTCGGGCCGAGGATGAAGTTCGGGCCGAGGTCGGAGTTCGGGCCGAGGTTAAAGTTCGGGCCGAGGTTGAAGTTCGGGCCGAAAATGAAGTTCGGGCCGAAAATGAAGTTCGGGCCGGGAACAGTGAAGAGTTCGGGCCGAACTTGTTCTTGCCAGTGACGAACGAACCATCTATTTTGGTTACTCGTGGGCGTGAAATGGCCACCCGAGCTGAAAGTTATGAATGTTTTAGTATAGCATCTTTTGTCACACAATCTTTGATATTGAAGAGTTCGGGCCGAAGAGGGATGTTCGGGCCGAAGTGGTGTTCGGGCCGAAGTGGGATGTTCGGGCCGAAGTGGTGTTCGGGCCGAAGTGGTGTTCGTGCCGAAGTGGTGTTCGGGCCGAAGTTCGGTGTTCGGGCCGAGGATGATGTTCGGGCCGAGGTTGAAGTTCGGGCCGAGGTCGGAGTTCGGGCCGAGGTTGAAGTTCGGGCCGAAAATAAAGTTTGGGCCGGGAACAGTGAAGAGTTCGGGTCGAACTTGTTCTTGGCAGTGACGAACGAACCAGCTATTTTGGTTACTCGTGGACGTGAAACGGACACCCGAGCTGAAAGTTATTAATGTTTTAGTATAGCGCCTTTTGTCACACAATCTTGGATATTGAAGAGTTCGGGCCAAAGAGGGATGTTCGGGCCGAAGTGGTTCGGGCCAAAGTGGTGTTCGGGCCGAAGTTCGGTGTTCGGGCCGAGGATGATGTTCGGGCCGAGGTTGAAGTTCGGGCCGAGGTCGGAGTTCGGGCCGAGGTTGAAGTTCGGGCCGAGGTTGAAGTTCGGGCCGAAAATGAAGTTCGGGCCGAGGATGAAGTTCGGGCCGAGGTCGGAGTTCGGGCCGAGGTTGATGTTCGGGCCGAGGTTGAAGTTCGGGCCGAAAATGAAGTTCGGGCCGGGAACAGTGAAGAGTTCGGGCCGAACTTGTTCTTGGCAGTGACGATCGAACCAACTATTTTGGTTACTCGTGGGCGTGAAAGGGACACCCGAGCTTAAAGTTATGAATGTTTTAGTATAGCACCTTTTGTCACACAATCTTGGATATTGAAGAGTTCGGGCCGAAGAGGGATGTTCGGGCCGAAGTGGTGTTCGGGCCGAAGTGGTGTTCGGGCCGAAGTTCGGTGTTCGAGCCGAGGTTGGAGTTCGGGCCAAGGTTGGAGTTCGGGCCGAGGTTGCAGTTCGGGCCGAGGTTGAAGTTCGGTCCGAAAATGAAGTTCGGGCCGGGAACAGTGAAGAGTTCGGGCCGAACTTGTTCTTGGCAGTGACGAACGAACCAGCTATTTTGGTTACTCGTGGGCATGAAACGGACACCCGAGCTGAAAGTTATGAATGTTTTAGTATAGCACCTTTTGTCACACAATCTTGGATATTGAAGAGTTCGGGCCGAAGAGGGATGTTCGGGCCGATGTGGTGTTCTGGGCGAAGTGGGATGTTCGGGCCGTAGTGGTGTTAGGGCCGAAGTGGTGTTCGGGCCGAAGTGGTGTTCGGGCCGAAGTGGTGTTCGGGCCGTAGTTCGGTGTTCGGGCCGAGGATGATGTTCGGGCCGAGGTTGGAGTTCGGGCCGAGGTGGAAGTTCGGGCCGAGGTTGAAGTTCGGGCCGAGGTGGAAGTTCGGGCCGAAGTGGTGTTCGGGCCGAAGTGGGATGTTCGGGCCGAGGATGATGTTCGGGCCGAGGTTGAAGTTCGGGCCGAGGTCGGAGTTCGGGCCGAGGTTGAAGTTCGGGCCGAAAATAAAGTTTGGGCCAGGAACAGTGAAGAGTTCGGGTCGAACTTGTTCTTGGCAGTGACGAACGAACCAGCTATTTTTGTTACTCGTGGACGTGAAACGGACACCCGAGCTGAAAGTTATTAATGTTTTAGTATAGCGCCTTTTGTCACACAATCTTGGATATTGAAGAGTTCGGGCCAAAGAGGGATGTTCGGGCCGAAGTGGTGTTCGGGCCGAAGTGGGATGTTCGGGCTGAAGTGGTGTGCGGGCCAAAGTGGTGTTCGGGCCGAAGTTCGGTGTTCGGGCCGAGGATGATGTTCGGGCCGAGGATGAAGTTCGGGCCGAGGTCGGAGTTCGGGCCGAGGTTGAAGTTCGGGCCGAGGTTGAAGTTCGGGCCGAAAATGAAGTTCGGGCCGGGAACAGTGAAGAGTTTGGGCCGAACTTGTTCTTGGCAGTGACGAACGAACCAGCTATTTTGGTTACTCGTGGGCGTGAAACGGACACCCGAGCTGAAAGTTATGAATGTTTTAGTATAGCACATTTTTCACACAATCTTGGATATTGAAGAGTTCGGGCCGAAGAGGGATGTTCGGGCCGAAGTGGTGTTCGGGCCGAAGTGGGATGTTCGGGCCTAAGTGGGATGTTCGGGCCGAAGTGGTGTTCGGGCCGAAGTTCGGTGTTCGGGCCGAGGTTGAAGTTCGGGCCGAGGTAGGAGTTCGGGACGAGGTCGAAGTTCGGGACGAGGTTGAAGTTCGGGCCGAGGTTGAAGTTCGAGCCGAAAATGAAGTTCGGGCCGGGAACAGTGAAGAGTTCGGGCCGAACTTGTTCTTGGCAGTGACGAACGAACCAGCTATTTTGGTTACTCGTGGGTGTGAAACGGACACCCGAGCTGAAAGTTATGAATGTTTTAGTATAACACCTTTTGTCACACAATCTTGGATATTGAAGAGTTCGGGCAGAAGAGGGATGTTCGGGCCGAAGTGGTGTTCGGGCCGAAGTGGGATGTTCGGGCCGAAGTGGTGTTCGGCCCGAAGTTCGGTGTTCGGGCCGAGGATGAAGTTCGGGCCGAGGTCGGAGTTCGGGCCGAGGTTAAAGTTCGGGCCGAGGTTGAAGTTCGGGCCGAAAATGAAGTTCGGGCCGGGAACAGTGAAGAGTTCGGGCTGAACTTGTTCTTGCCAGTGACGAACGAACCATCTATTTTGGTTACTCGTGGGCGTGAAACGGTCACCCGAGCTGAAAGTTATGAATGTTTTAGTATAGCATCTTTTGTCACACAATCTTTGATATTGAAGAGTTCGGGCCGAAGAGGGATGTTCGGGCCGAAGTGGTGTTCGGGCCGAAGTGGGATGTTCGGGCCGAAGTGGTGTTCGGGCCGAAGTGGTGTTCGGGCCGAAGTGGTGTTCGGGCCGAAGTTCGGTGTTCGGGCCGAGGATGATGTTCGGGCCGAGGTTGAAGTTCGGGCCGAGGTCGGAGTTCGGGCCGAGGTTGAAGTTCGGGCCGAAAATAAAGTTTGGGCCGGGAACAGTGAAGAGTTCGGGTCGAACTTGTTCTTGGCAGTGACGAACGAACCAGCTATTTTGGTTACTCGTGGACGTGAAACGGACACCCGAGCTGAAAGTTATTAATGTTTTAGTATAGCGCCTTTTGTCACACAATCTTGGATATTGAAGAGTTCGGGCCAAAGAGGGATGTTCGGGCCGAAGTGGTGTTCAGGCCGAAGTGGGATGTTCGGGCTGAAGTGGTGTTCGGGCCAAAGTGGTGTTCGGGCCGAAGTTCGGTGTTCGGGCCGAGGATGATGTTCGGGCCGAGGTCGGAGTTCGGGCCGAGGTTGAAGTTCGGGCCGAGGTTGAAGTTCGGGCCGAAAATGAAGTTCGGGCCGAGGATGAAGTTCGGGCCGAGGTCGGAGTTCGGGCCGAGGTTGATGTTCGGGCCGAGGTTGAAGTTCGGGCCGAAAATGAAGTTCGGGCCGGGAACAGTGAAGAGTTCGGGCCGAACTTGTTCTTGGCAGTGACGATCGAACCAACTATTTTGGTTACTCGTGGGCGTGAAAGGGACACCCGAGCTTAAAGTTATGAATGTTTTAGTATAGCACCTTTTGTCACACAATCTTAGATATTGAAGAGTTCGGGCCGAAGAGGGATGTTCGGGCCGAAGTGGGATGTTCGGGCCGAAGTGGTGTTCGGGCCGAAGTGGTGTTCGGGCCGAAGTTCGGTGTTCGAGCCGAGGTTGGAGTTCGGGCCGAGGTTGGAGTTCGGGCCGAGGTTGAAGTTCGGGCCGAGGTTGAAGTTCGGTCCGAAAATGAAGTTCGGGCCGGGAACAGTGAAGAGTTCGGGCCGAACTTGTTCTTGGTAGTGACGAACGAACCAGCTATTTTGGTTACTCGTGGGCATGAAACGGACACCCGAGCTGAAAGTTATGAATGTTTTAGTATAGCACCTTTTGTCACACAATCTTGGATATTGAAGAGTTCGGGCCGAAGAGGGATGTTCGGGCCGATGTGGTGTTCGGGGCGAAGTGGGATGTTCGGGCCGTAGTGGTGTTCGGGCCGAAGTGGTGTTCGGGCCGAAGTGGTGTTCGGGCCGTAGTTCGGTGTTCGGGCCGAGGATGATGTTCGGGCCGAGGTTGGAGTTCGGGCCGAGGTTGAAGTTCGGGCCGAGGTTGAAGTAAGGGCCGGGAACAGTGAAGAGTTCGGGCCGAACTTGTTCTTGGGAGTGACGAACGAACCAGCTATTTTGGTTACTCGTGGGCGTGAAATGGACACCCGAGCTGAAAGTTATGAATGTTTTAGTATAGCACATTTTTCACACAATCTTGGATATTGAAGAGTTCGGGCCGAAGAGGGATGTTCGGGCCGAAGTGGTGTTTGGGCCGAAGTGGGATGTTCGGGCCTAAGTGGGATGTTCGGGCCGAAGTGGTGTTCGGGCCGAAGTTCGGTGTTCGGGCCGAGGTTGAAGTTCAGGCCGAGGTCGGAGTTCGGGACGAGGTCGAAGTTCGGGACGAGGTTGAAGTTCGGGCCGAGGTTGAAGTTCGAGCCGAAAATGAAGTTCGGGCCGGGAACAGTGAAGAGTTCGGGCCGAACTTGTTCTTGGCAGTGACGAACGAACCAGCTATTTTGGTTACTCGTGGGTGTGAAACGGACACCCGAGCTGAAAGTTATGAATGTTTTAGTATAGCACCTTTTGTCACACAATCTTGGATATTGAAGAGTTCGGGCAGAAGAGGGATGTTCGGGCCGAAGTGGTGTTCGGGCCGAAGTGGGATGTTCGGGCCGAAGTGGTGTTCGGCCCGAAGTTCGGTGTTTGCGCCGAGGATGATGTTCGGGCCGAGGTCGGAGTTCGGGCCGAGGTTAAAGTTCGGGCCGAGGTTGAAGTTCGGGCCGAAAATGAAGTTCGGGCCGGGAACAGTGAAGAGTTCGGGCCGAACTTGTTCTTGCCAGTGACGAACGAACCATCTATTTTGGTTACTCGTGGGCGTGAAACGGTCACCCGAGCTGAAAGTTATGAATGTTTTAGTATAGCATCTTTTGTCACACAATCTTTGATATTGAAGAGTTCGGGCCGAAGAGGGATGTTCGGGCCGCAGTGGTGTTCGGGCCGAAGTGGGATGATCGGGCCGAAGTGGTGTTCGGGCCGAAGTGGTGTTCGGGCCGAAGTGGTGTTCGGGCCGAAGTTCGGTGTTCGGGCCGAGGATGATGTTCGGGCCGAGGTTGAAGTTCGGGCCGAGCTCGGAGTTCGGGCCGAGGTTGAAGTTCGGGCCGAAAATAAAGTTTGGGCCGGGAACAGTGAAGAGTTCGGGTCGAACTTGTTCTTGGCAGTGACGAACGAACCAGCTATTTTTGTTACTCGTGGACGTGAAACGGACACCCGAGCTGAAAGTTATTAATGTTTTAGTATAGCGCCTTTTGTCACACAATCTTGGATATTGAAGATTTCGGGCCAAAGAGGGATGTTCGGGCCGAAGTGGTGTTCGGGCCGAAGTGGGATGTTCGGGCTGAAGTGGTGTTCGGGCCAAAGTGGTGTTCGGGTCGAAGTTCGGTGTTCGGGCCGAGGATGATGTTCGGGCCGAGGTCGGAGTTCGGGCCGAGGTTGAAGTTCGGGCCGAGGTTTAAGTTCGGGCCGAAAATGAAGTTCGGGCCGGGAACAGTGAAGAGTTTGGGCCGAACTTGTTCTTGGCAGTGACGAACGAACCAGCTATTTTGGTTACTCGTGGGCGTGAAACGGACACCCGAGCTGAAAGTTATGAATGTTTTAGTATAGCACCTTTTGTCACAGAATCTTGGATATTGAAGAGTTCGGGCCGAAAAGGGATGTTCGGGCCGAAGTGGTGTTCGGGCCGAAGTGGGATGTTCGGGCCGAAGTGGTGTTCGGCCCGAAGTTCGGTGTTCGGGCCGAGGATGAAGTTCGGGCCGAGGTCGGAGTTCGGGCCGAGGTTGAAGTTCGGGCCGAGGTTGAAGTTCGGGCCGGGAACAGTGAAGAGTTCGGGCCGAACTTGTTCTTGGCAGTGACGAACAAACCAGCTATTTTGGTTACTCGTGGGCGTGAAACGGACACCCGAGCTGAAAGTTATGAATGTTTTAGTATAGCACCTTTTGTCACACAATCTTTGATATTGAAGAGTTCAGGCCGAAGTGGTGTTCGGATCGAAGTGGGATGTTCGGGCCGAAGTGGTGTTCGGGCCAAAGTTCGGTGTTCGGGCCGAGGATGATGTTCGGGCCGAGGTTGAAGTTCGGGCCGAGGTCGGAGTTCGGGCCGAGGAGAAGTTCGGGCCGAGGTTGAAGTTCGGGCCGAAAATGAAGTTCGGGCCGGGAACAGTGAAGAGTTCGGGTCGAACTTGTTCTTGGTAGTGACGAATGAACCAGCTATTTTGGTTACTCGTGGACGTGAAACGGACACCCGAGCTGAAAGTTATGAATGTTTTAGTATAGCGCCTTTTGTCACACAATCTTGGATATTGAAGAGTTCGGGCCAAAGAGGGATGTTCGGGCCGAAGTGGTGTTCGGGCCGAAGTGGGATGTTCGGGCCGAAGTGGTGTTCGGGCCAAAGTGGTGATCGGGCCGAAGTTCGGTGTTCGGGCCGAGGATGATGTTCGGGCCGAGGTTGAAGTTCGGGCCGAGGTCGGAGTTCGGGCCGAGGTTGAAGTTCGGGCCGAGGTTGAAGTTCTGGACGAAAATGAAGTTCGGGCCGTGAACAGTGAAGAGTTTGGGCTGAACTTGTTCTTGGCAGTGACGAACGAACCAGCTATTTTGGTTACTCGTGGGCGTGAAACGGACACCCGAGCTGAAAGTTATGAATGTTTTAGTATAGCACCTTTTGTCACACAATCTTGGATATTGAAGAGTTCGGGCCGAAGAGGGATGTTCGGGCCGAAGTGGTGTTCGGGCCGAAGTGGGATGTTCGGGCCGAAGTGGTGTTCGGCCCGAAGTTCGGTGTTCGGGCCGAGGATGAAGTTCGGGCCGAGGTCGGAGTTCGGGCCGAGGTTGAAGTTCGGGCCGAGGTTGAAGTTCGGGCCGAGGTTGAAGTTCGGTCCTAAAATGCAGTTCGGGCCGGGAACAGTGAAGAGTTCGGGCCGAACTTGTTCTTGGCAGTGACGAATGAACCAACTATTTTGGTTACTCGTGGGCGTGAAACGGACACCCGAGCTGAAAGTTATGAATGTTTTAGTATAGCACCTTTTGTCACACAATCTTGGATATTGAAGAGTTCGGGCCGAAGAGGGATGTTCGGGCCGATGTGGTGTTCGGGCCGAAGTGGGATGTTCGGGCCGTAGTGGTGTTCGGGCCGAAGTGGTGTTCGGGCCGAAGTGGTGTTCGGGCCGAATTTCGGTGTTCGGGCCGAGGATGATGTTCGGGCCGAGGTTGGAGGTCGGGCCGAGGTTGAAGTTCGGGCCGAGGTCGGAGTTCGGGACGAGGTCGAAGTTCTGGACGAGGTTGAAGTTCGGGCCGAGGTTGAAGTTCGAGCCGAAAATGAAGTTCGGGCCGGGAACAGTGAAGAGTTCGGGCCGAACTTGTTCTTGGCGGTGACGAACGAACCAGCTCATTTGGTTACTCGTGGGTGTGAAACGGACACCCGAGCTGAAATTTATGAATGTTTTAGTATAGTACCTTTTGTCACACAATCTTGGATATTGAAGAGTTCAGGCAGAAGAGGGATGTTCGGTCCGAAGTGGTGTTCGGGCCGAAGTGGGATGTTCGGGCCGAAGTGGTGTTCGGCCCGAAGTTCGGTGTTCGGATCGAGGATGAAGTTCGGGTCGTGGTCGGAGTTCGGGCCGAGGTTGAAGTTCGGGCCGAGGTTGAAGTTCGGGCCGAAAATGAAGTTCGGGCCGGGAACAGTGAAGAGTTCGGGCCGAACTTGTTCTTGCCAGTGACCAACGAACGAGCTATTTTGGTTACTCGTGGGCGTGAAACGGTCACCCGAGCTGAAAGTTATGAATGTTTTAGTATAGCACCTTTTGTCACACAATCTTTGATATTGAAGAGTTCGGGCCGAAGAGGGATGTTCGGGCCGAAGTGGTGTTCGGGCCGAAGTGGGATGTTCGGGCCGAAGTGGTGTTCGGGCCGAAGTGGTGTTCGGGCCGAAGTTCGGTGTTCGGGCTGAGGATGATGTTCGGGCCGAGGTTGAAGTTCGGGCCGAGGTCGGAGTTCGGGCCGAGGTTGAAGTTCGGGCCGAGGTTGAAGTTCGGGCCGAAAATGAAGTTCGGGCCGGGAACAGTTAAGAGTTCGGGTCGAACTTGTTCTTGGCAGTGACGAACGAACCAGCTATTTTGGTTACTCGTGGACGTGAAACGGACACCCGAGCTGAAAGTTATGAATGTTTTAGTATAGCGCCTTTTGTCACACAATCTTGGATATTGAAGAGTTCGGGCCGAAGAGGGATGTTCCGGCCGAAGTGGTGTTCGGGCCGAAGTGGGATGTTCGGGCCTAAGTGGGATGTTCGGGCCGAAGTTCGGTGTTCGGGCCGAGGTTGAAGTTCGGGCCGAGGTCGGAGTTCGGGACGAGGTCGAAGTTCGGGACGAGGTTGAAGTTCGGGCCGAGGTTGAAATTCGAGCCGAAAATGAAGTTCGGGCCGGGAACAGTGAAGAGTTCGGGCCGAACTTGTTCTTGGCAGTGACGAACGAACCAGCTATTTTGGTTACTCGTGGGTGTGAAACGGACACCCGAGCTGAAAGTTATGAATGTTTTAGTATAGCACCTTTTGTCACACAATCTTGGATATTGAAGAGTTCGGGCAGAAGAGGGATGTTCGGGCCGAACTGGTGTTCGGGCCGAAGTGGGATGTTCGGGCCGAAGTGGTGTTCGGCCCGAAGTTCGGTGTTCGGGCCGAGGATGAAGTTCGGGCCGAGGTCGGAGTTCGGGCCGAGGTTGAAGTTCGGGCCGAGGTTGAAGTTCGGGCCGAAAATGAAGTTCGGGCCGGGAATAGTGAAGAGTTCGGGCCGAACTTGTTCTTCCCAGTGACGAACGAAACATCTATTTTGGTTACTCGTGGGCGTGAAACGGTCACCCGAGCTGAAAGTTATGAATGTTTTAGTATAGCATCTTTTGTCACACAATCTTTGATATTGAAGAGTTCGGGCCGAAGAGGGATGTTCGGGCCGAAGTGGTGTTCGGGCCGAAGTGGGATGTTCGGGCCGAAGTGGTGTTCGGGCCGAAGTGGTGTTCGGGCCGAAGTGGTGTTCGGGCCGAAGTTCGGTGTTCGGGCCGAGGATGATGTTCGGGCCGAGGTTGAAGTTCGGGCCGAGGTCGGAGTTCGGGCCGAGGTTGAAGTTCGGGCCAAAAATAAAGTTCGGGCCGGGAACAGTGAAGAGTTCGGGTCGAACTTGTTCTTGGCAGTGACGAACGAACCAGCTATTTTGGTTACTCGTGGACGTGAAACGGACACCCGAGCTGGAAGTTATTAATGTTTTAGTATAGCGCCTTTTGTCACAAAATCTTGGATATTGAAGAGTTCGGGCCAAAGAGGGATGTTCGGGCCGAAGTGGTGTTCGGGCCGAAGTGGGATGTTCGGGCTGAAGTGGTGTTCGGGCCAAAGTGGTGTTCGGGCCGAAGTTCGGTGTTCGGGCCGAGGATGATGTTCAGGCCGAGGTTGAAGTTCGGGCCGAGGTCGGAGTTCGGGCCGAGGTTGAAGTTCTTGGCAGTGACGAACGAACCAGCTATTTTGGTTACTCGTGGGCGTGAAACGGACACCCGAGCTGAAAGTTTTGAATGTTTTAGTATAGCACCATTTGTCACACAATCTTGGATATTGAAGAGTTCGGGCCGAAGAGGGATGTTCGGGCCGAAGTGGTGTTTGGGCCGAAGTGGGATGTTCGGGCCGAAGTGGTGTTCGGGCCGAAGTTCGGTGTTCGGGCAGAGGATGAAGTTCGGGCCGAGGTCGGAGTTCGGGCCGAGGTTGATGTTCGGGCCGAGGTTGAAGTTCGGGCCGAAAATGAAGTTCGGGCCGGGAACAGTGAAGAGTTCGGGCCGAACTTGTTCTTGGCAGTGACGATCGAACCAACTATTTTGGTTACTCATGGGCGTGAAAGGGACACCCGAGCTTAAAGTTATGAATGTTTTAGTATAGCACCTTTTGTCACACAATCTTGGATATTGAAGAGTTCGGGCCGAAGAGGGATGTTCGGGCCGAAGTGGTGTTCGGGCCGAAGATCGGTGTTCGAGCCGAGGTTGGAGTTCGGGCCGAGGTTGGTGTTCGGGCCGAGGTTGAAGTTCGGGCCGAGGTTGAAGTTCGGTCCGAAAATGAAATTCGGGCCGGGAACAGTGAAGAGTTCGGGCCGAACTTGTTCTTGGCAGTGACGAACGAACCAGCTATTTTGGTTACTCGTGGGCATGAAACGGACACCCGAGCTGAAAGTTATGAATGTTTTAGTATAGCACCTTTTGTCACACAATCTTGGATATTGAAGAGTTCGGGCCGAAGAGGGATGTTCGGGCCGATGTGGTGTTCGGGCCGAAGTGGGATGTTCGGGCCGTAGTGGTGTTCGGGCCGAAGTGGTGTTCGGGCCGAAGTGGTGTTCGGGCCGAAGTTCGGTGTTCGGGCCGAGGATGATGTTCGGGCCGAGGTTGGAGTTCGGGCCGAGGTTGAAGTTCGGGCCGAGGTTGAAGTTCGGGCCGAGGTTGAAGTTCGGGCCGGGAATAGTGAAGAGTTCGGGCCGAACTTGTTCTTGGCAGTGACGAACGAACCAGCTATTTTGGTTACTCGTGGGCGTGAAACGGACACCCGAGCTGAAAGTTATGAATGTTTTAGTATAGCACATTTTTCACACAATCTTGGATATTGAAGAGTTCGGGACGAAGAGGGATGTTCGGGCCGGAGTGGTGTTCGGGCCGAAGTGGGATGTTCGGGCCTAAGTGGGATGTTCGGGCCGAGGTTGAAGTTCGGGCCGAGGTCGGAGTTCGGGACGAGGTCGGAGTTCGGGACGAGGTCGCAGTTCGGGACGAGGTTGAAGTTCGGGCCGAGGTTGAAGTTCGAGCCGAAAATGAAGTTCGGGCCGGGAACAGTGAAGAGTTCGGGCCGAACTTGTTCTTGGCAGTGACGAACGAACCAGCTATTTTGGTTACTCGTGGGTGTGAAACGGACACCCGAGCTGAAAGTTATGAATGTTTTAGTATAGCACCTTTTGTCACACAATCTTGGATATTGAAGAGTTCGGGCAGAAGAGGGATGTTCGGGCCGAAGTGGTGTTCGGGCCGAAGTGGGATGTTCGGGCCGAAGTGGTGTTCGGCCCGAAGTTCGGTGTTCGGGCCGAGGATGAAGTTCGGGCCGAGGTCGGAGTTCGGGCCGAGGTTAAAGTTCGTGCCGAGGTTGAAGTTCGGGCCGAAAATGAAGTTCGGGCCGGGAACAGTGAAGAGTTCGGGCCGAACTTGTTCTTGCCAGTGACGAACGAACCAGCTATTTTGGTTACTCGTGGGCGTGAAACGGTCACCCGAGCTGAAAGTTCTGAATGTTTTAGTATAGCATCTTTTGTCACACAATCTTTGATATTGAAGAGTTCGGGCCGAAGAGGGATGTTCGGGCCGAAGTGGTGTTCGGGCCGAAGTGGGATGTTCGAGCCGAAGTGGTGATCGGGCCGAAGTGGTGTTCGGGCCGAAGTGGTGTTCGGGCCGAAGTTCGGTGTTCGGACCGAGGATGATGTTCGGGCCGAGGTTGAAGTTCGGGCCGAGGTCGGAGTTCGGGCCGAGGTTGAAGTTCGGGCCGAAAATAAAGTTCGGGCCGGGAACAGTGAAGAGTTCGGGTCGAACTTGTTCTTGGCAGTGACGAACGAACCAGCTATTTTGGTTACTCGTGGACGTGAAACGGACACCCGAGCTGAAAGTTATTAATGTTTTAGTATAGCGCCTTTTGTCACACAATCTTGGATATTGAAGAGTTCGGGCCAAAGAGGGATGTTCGGGCCGAAGTGGTCTTCGGGCCGAAGTGGGATGTTCGGGCTGAAGTGGTGTTCGGGCCAAAGTGGTGTTCGGGCCGAAGATCGGTGTTCGGGCCGAGGATGATGTTCGGGCCAAGGTTGAAGTTCGGGCCGAGGTCGGAGTTCGGGCCGAGGTTGAAGTTCGGGCCGAGTTTGAAGTTCGGGCCGAAAATGAAGTTCGGGCCGGGAACAGTGAAGAGTTTGGGCCGAACTTGTTCTTGGCAGTGACGAACGAACCAGCTATTTTGGTTACTCGTGGGCGTGAAACGGACACCCGAGCTGAAAGTTATGAATGTTTTAGTATAGCACCATTTGTCACACAATCTTGGATATTGGAGAGTTCGGGCCGAAGAGGGATGTTCGGGCCGAAGTGGTGTTCGGGCCGAAGTGGGATGTTCGGGCCGAAGTGGTGTTCGGGCCGAAGTTCGGTGTTCGGGCCGAGGATGAAGTTCGGGCCGAGGTCGGAGTTCGGGCCGAGGATGATGTTCGGGCCGAGGTTGAAGTTCGGGCCGAAAATGAAGTTCGGGCCGGGAACAGTGAAGAGTTCGGGCCGAACTTGTTCTTGGCAGTGACGATCGAACCAACTATTTTGGTTACTCGTGGGCGTGAAAGGGACACCCGAGCTTAAAGTTAAGAATGTTTTAGTATAGCACCTTTTGTCACACAATCTTGGATATTGAAGAGTTCGGGACGAAGAGGGATGTTCGGGCCGAAGTGGGATGTTCGGGCCGAAGTGGTGTTCGGGCCGAAGTGGTGTTCGGGCTGAAGTTCGGTGTTCGAGCCGAGGTTGGAGTTCGGGCCGAGGTTGGAGTTCGGGCCGAGGTTGAAGTTCGGGCCGAGGTTGAAGTTCGGTCCGAAAATGAAGTTCGGGCCGGGAACAGTGAAGAGTTCGGGCCGATCTTGTTCTTGGCAGTGACGAACAAACCAGCTATTTTGGTTACTCGTGGGCATGAAACGGACACCCGAGCTGAAAGTTATGAATGTTTTAGTATAGCACCTTTTGTCACACAATCTTGGATATTGAAGAGTTCGGGCCGAAGAGGGATGTTCGGGCCGAAGTGGTGTTCGGGCCGAAGTGGGATGTTCGGGCCGAAGTGGTGTTCGGGGCGAAGTTCGGTGTTCGGGCCGAGGATGAAGTTCGGGCCGAGGTCAGAGTTCGGGCCGAGGTTGAAGTTCGGGCCGAGGTTGAAGTTCGGGCCGAAAATGAAGTTCGTGCCGGGAACAGTGAAGAGCTCGGGCCGAACTTGTTCTTGGCAGTGACGAACGAACCAACTATTTTGGTTACTCGTGGGCGTGAAACGGACACCCCAGCTGAAAGTTATGAATGTTTTAGTATAGCACCTTTTGTCACACAATCTTGGATATTGAAGAGTTCGGTCCGAAGAGGGATGTTCGGGCCGAAGTGGTGTTCGGGCCGAAGTGGGATGTTCGGGCCGAAGTGGTGTTCTGGCCGAAGTGGTGTTCGGGCCGAAGTTCGGTGTTCGGGCCGAGGATGATGTTCGGGCCGAGGTTGGAGTTCGGGCCGAGGTCGGAGTTCGGGCCGAGGTCGGAGTTCGGGCCGAGGTTGAAGTTCCGGCCAAAAATTAAGTTCGGGCCGGGAACAGTGAAGAGTTCGGGTCGAACTTGTTCTTGGTAGTGACGAACGAACCAGCTATTTTGGTTACTCGTGGACGTGAAACGGACACCCGAGCTGAAAGTTATTAATGTTTTAGTATAGCGCCTTTTGTCACACAATCTTGGATATTGAAGAGTTCGGGCCAAAGAGGGATGTTCGGGCCGAAGTGGTGTTCGGGCCGAAGTGGGATGTTCGGGCTGAAGTGGTGTTCGGGCCAAAGTGGTGTTCGGGCCGAAGTTCGGTGTTCGGGCCGAGGATGATGTTCAGGCCGAGGTTGAAGTTCGGGCCGAGGTCGGAGTTCGGGCCGAGGTTGAAGTTCTTGGCAGTGACGAACGAACCAGCTATTTTGGTTACTCGTGGGCGTGAAACGGACACCCGAGCAGAAAGTTATGAATGTTTTAGTATAGCACCATTTGTCACACAATCTTGGATATTGAAGAGTTCGGGCCGAAGAGGGATGTTCGGGCCGAAGTGGTGTTCGGGCCGAAGTGGGATGTTCGTGCCGAAGTGGTGTTCGGGCCGAAGTTCGGTGTTCGGGCTGAGGATGAAGTTCGGGCCGAGGTCGGAGTTCGGGCCGAGGTTGATGTTCGGGCCGAGGTTGAAGTTCGGGCCGAAAATGAAGTTCGGGCCGGGAACAGTGAAGAGTTCGGGCCGAACTTGTTCTTGGCAGTGACGATCGAACCAACTATTTTGGTTACTCGTGGGCGTGAAAGGGACACCCGAGCTTAAAGTTATAAATGTTTTAGTATAGCACCTTTTGTCACACAATCTTGGATATTGAAGAGTTCGGGCCGAAGAGGGATGTTCGGGCCGAAGTGGTGTTCGGGCCGAAGTGGTGTTCGGGCCGAAGTTCGGTGTTCGAGCCGAGGTTGGAGTTCGGGACGAGGTTGGAGTTCGGGCCGAGGTTGAAGTTCGGGCCGAGGTTGAAGTTCGGTCCGAAAATGAAGTTCGGGCCGGGAACAGTGAAGAGTTCGGGCCGAACTTGTTCTTGGCAGTGACGAACGAACCAGCTATTTTGGTTACTCGTGGGCATGAAACGGACACCCGAGCTGAAAGTTATGAATGTTTTAGTATAGCACCTTTTGTCACACAATCTTGGATATTGAAGAGTTCGGGCCGAAGAGGGATGTTCGGGCCGATGTGGTGTTCGGGCCGAAGTGGGATGTTCGGGCCGTAGTGGTGTTCGGGCCGAAGTGGTGTTCGGGCCGAAGTGGTGTTCGGGCCGAAGTTCGGTGTTCGGGCCGAGGATGATGTTCGGGCCGAGGTTGGAGTTCGGGCCTAGGTTGAAGTTCGGGCCGAGGTTGAAGTTCGGGCCGAGGTTGAAGTTCGGGCCGGGAACAGTGACGAGTTCGGGCCGAACTTGTTCTTGGCAGTGACGAACGAACCAGCTATTTTGGTTACTCGTGGGCGTGAAACGGACACCCGAGCTGAAAGTTATGAATGTTTTAGTATAGCACCTTTTGTCACACAATCTTGGATATTGAAGAGTTCGGTCCGAAGAGGGATGTTCGGGCCGAAGTGGTGTTCGGGCCGAAGTGGGATGTTCGGGCTGAAGTGGTGTTCGGGCCGAAGTGGTGTTCGGGCCGAAGTTCGGTGTTCGGGCCGAGGATGATGTTCGGGCCGAGGTTGGAGTTCGGGCCGAGGTCGGAGTTCGGGCCGAGGTCGGAGTTCGGGCCGAGGTTGAAGTTCCGGCCGAAAATTAAGTTCGGGCCGGGAACAGTGAAGAGTTCGGGTCGAACTTGTTCTTGGTAGTGACGAACGAACCAGCTATTTTGGTTACTCGTGGACGTGAAACGGACACCCGAGCTGAAAGTTATTAATGTTTTAGTATAGCGCCTTTTGTCACACAATCTTGGATATTGAAGAGTTCGGGCCAAAGAGGGATGTTCGGGCCGAAGTGGTGTTCGGGCCGAAGTGGGATGTTCGGGCTGAAGTGGTGTTCGGGCCAAAGTGGTGTTCGGGCCGAAGTTCGGTGTTCGGGCCGAGGATGATGTTCAGGCCGAGGTTGAAGTTCGGGCCGAGGTCGGAGTTCGGGCCGAGGTTGAAGTTCTTGGCAGTGACGAACGAACCAGCTATTTTGGTTACTCGTGGGCGTGAAACGGACACCCGAGCAGAAAGTTATGAATGTTTTAGTATAGCAGCATTTGTCACACAATCTTGGATATTGAAGAGTTCGGGCCGAAGAGGGATGTTCGGGCCGAAGTGGTGTTCGGGCCGAAGTGGGATGTTCGGGCCGAAGTGGTGTTCGGGCCGAAGTTCGGTGTTCGGGCTGAGGATGAAGTTCGGGCCGAGGTCGGAGTTCGGGCCGAGGTTGATGTTCGGGCCGAGGTTGAAGTTCGGGCCGAAAATGAAGTTCGGGCCGGGAACAGTGAAGAGTTCGGGCCGAACTTGTTCTTGGCAGTGACGATCGAACCAGCTATTTTGGTTACTCGTGGGCATGAAACGGACACCCGAGCTGAAAGTTATGAATGTTTTAGTATAGCACCTTTTGTCACACAATCTTGGATATTGAAGAGTTCGGGCCGAAGAGGGATGTTCGGGCCGATGTGGTGTTCGGGCCGAAGTGGGATGTTCGGGCCGTAGTGGTGTTCGGGCCGAAGTGGTGTTCGGGCCGAAGTGGTGTTCGGGCCGAAGTTCGGTGTTCGGGCCGAGGATGATGTTCGGGCCGAGGTTGGAGTTCGGGCCTAGGTTGAAGTTCGGGCCGAGGTTGAAGTTCGGGCCGAGGTTGAAGTTCGGGCCGGGAACAGTGACGAGTTCGGGCCGAACTTGTTCTTGGCAGTGACGAACGAACCAGCTATTTTGGTTACTCGTGGGCGTGAAACGGACACCCGAGCTGAAAGTTATGAATGTTTTAGTATAGCACCTTTTGTCACACAATCTTGGATATTGAAGAGTTCGGTCCGAAGAGGGATGTTCGGGCCGAAGTGGTGTTCGGGCCGAAGTGGGATGTTCGGGCTGAAGTGGTGTTCGGGCCGAAGTGGTGTTCGGGCCGAAGTTCGGTGTTCGGGCCGAGGATGATGTTCGGGCCGAGGTTGGAGTTCGGGCCGAGGTCGGAGTTCGGGCCGAGGTCGGAGTTCGGGCCGAGGTTGAAGTTCCGGCCGAAAATTAAGTTCGGGCCGGGAACAGTGAAGAGTTCGGGTCGAACTTGTTCTTGGTAGTGACGAACGAACCAGCTATTTTGGTTACTCGTGGACGTGAAACGGACACCCGAGCTGAAAGTTATTAATGTTTTAGTATAGCGCCTTTTGTCACACAATCTTGGATATTGAAGAGTTCGGGCCAAAGAGGGATGTTCGGGCCGAAGTGGTGTTCGGGCCGAAGTGGGATGTTCGGGCTGAAGTGGTGTTCGGGCCAAAGTGGTGTTCGGGCCGAAGTTCGGTGTTCGGGCCGAGGATGATGTTCAGGCCGAGGTTGAAGTTCGGGCCGAGGTCGGAGTTCGGGCCGAGGTTGAAGTTCTTGGCAGTGACGAACGAACCAGCTATTTTGGTTACTCGTGGGCGTGAAACGGACACCCGAGCAGAAAGTTATGAATGTTTTAGTATAGCAGCATTTGTCACACAATCTTGGATATTGAAGAGTTCGGGCCGAAGAGGGATGTTCGGGCCGAAGTGGTGTTCGGGCCGAAGTGGGATGTTCGGGCCGAAGTGGTGTTCGGGCCGAAGTTCGGTGTTCGGGCTGAGGATGAAGTTCGGGCCGAGGTCGGAGTTCGGGCCGAGGTTGATGTTCGGGCCGAGGTTGAAGTTCGGGCCGAAAATGAAGTTCGGGCCGGGAACAGTGAAGAGTTCGGGCCGAACTTGTTCTTGGCAGTGACGATCGAACCAACTATTTTGGTTACTCGTGGGCGTGAAAGGGACACCCGAGCTTAAAGTTATAAATGTTTTAGTATAGCACCTTTTGTCACACAATCTTGGATATTGAAGAGTTCGGGCCGAAGAGGGATGTTCGGGCCGAAGTGGTGTTCGGGCCGAAGTGGTGTTCGGGCCGAAGTTCGGTGTTCGAGCCGAGGTTGGAGTTCGGGACGAGGTTGGAGTTCGGGCCGAGGTTGAAGTTCGGGCCGAGGTTGAAGTTCGGTCCGAAAATGAAGTTCGGGCCGGGAACAGTGAAGAGTTCGGGCCGAACTTGTTCTTGCCAGTGACGAACGAACCAGCTATTTTGGTTACTCGTGGGCATGAAACGGACACCCGAGCTGAAAGTTATGAATGTTTTAGTATAGCACCTTTTGTCACACAATCTTGGATATTGAAGAGTTCGGGCCGAAGAGGGATGTTCGGGCCGATGTGGTGTTCGGGCCGAAGTGGGATGTTCGGGCCGTAGTGGTGTTCGGGCCGAAGTGGTGTTCGGGCCGAAGTTCGGTGTTCGGGCCGAGGATGATGTTCGGGCCGAGGTTGGAGTTCGGGCCGAGGTTGAAGTTCGGGCCGAGGTTGAAGTTCGGGCCGAGGTTGAAGTTCGGGCCGGGAACAGTGACGAGTTCGGGCCGAACTTGTTCTTGGCAGTGACGAACGAACCAGCTATTTTGGTTACTCGTGGGCGTGAAACGGACACCCGAGCTGAAAGTTATGAATGTTTTAGTATAGCACATTTTTCACACAATCTTGGATATTGAAGAGTTCGGGCCGAAGAGGGATGTTCGGGCCGAAGTGGTGTTCGGGCCGAAGTGGGATGTTCGGGCCTAAGTGGGATGTTCGGGCCGAAGTTCGGTGTTCGGGCCGAGGTTGAAGTTCGGGCCGAGGTCGGAGTTCGGGACGAGGTCGAAGTTCAGGACGAGGTTGAAGTTCGGGCCGAGGTTGAAGTTCGAGCCGAAAATGAAGTTCGGGCCGGGAACAGTGAAGAGTTCGGGCCGAACTTGTTCTTGGCAGTGACGAACGAACCAGCTATTTTGGTTACTCATGGGCGTGAAAGGGACACCCGAGCTTAAAGTTATGAATGTTTTAGTATAGCACCTTTTGTCACACAATCTTGGATATTGAAGAGTTCGGGCCGAAGAGGGATGTTCGGGCCGATGTGGTGTTCGGGCCGAAGTGGGATGTTCGGGCCGTAGTGGTGTTCGGGCCGAAGTGGTGTTCGGGCCGAAGTGGTGTTCGGGCCGAAGTTCGGTGTTCGGGCCGAGGATGATGTTCGGGCCGAGGTTGGAGTTCGGGCCGAGGTTGAAGTTCGGGCCGAGGTTGAAGTTCGGGCCGAGGTTGAAGTTCGGGCCGGGAACAGTGACGAGTTCGGGCCGAACTTGTTCTTGGCAGTGACGAACGAACCAGCTATTTTGGTCACTCGTGGGCGTGAAACGGTCACCCGAGCTGAAAGTTATGAATGTTTTAGTATAGCACCATTTGTCACACAATCTTGGATATTGAAGAGTTCGGGCCGAAGAGGGATGTTCGGGCCGAAGTAGTGTTCGGGCCGAAGTGGGATGTTCGGGCCGAAGTGGTGTTCGGGCCGAAGTTCGGTGTTCGGGCTGAGGATGAAGTTCGGGCCGAGGTCGGAGTTCGGGCCGAGGTTGATGTTCGGGCCGAGGTTGAAGTTCGGGCCGAAAATGAAGTTCGGGCCGGGAACAGTGAAGAGTTCGGGCCGAACTTGTTCTTGGCAGTGACGATCGAACCAACTATTTTGGTTACTCGTGGGCGTGAAAGGGACACCCGAGCTTAAAGTTATGAATGTTTTAGTATAGCACCTTTTGTCACACAATCTTGGATATTGAAGAGTTCGGGACGAAGAGGGATGTTCGGGCCGAAGTGGGATGTTCGGGCCGAAGTGGTGTTCGGGCCGAAGTGGTGTTCGGGCCGAAGTTCGGTGTTCGAGCCGAGGTTGGAGTTCGGGCCGAGGTTGGAGTTCGGGCCGAGGTTGAAGTTCGGGCCGAGGTTGAAGTTCGGTCCGAAAATGAAGTTCGGGCCGGGAACAGTGAAGAGTTCGGGCCGAACTTGTTCTTGGCAGTGACGAACGAACCAGCTATTTTGGTTACTCGTGGGCATGAAACGGACACCCGAGCTGAAAGTTATGAATGTTTTAGTATAGCACCTTTTGTCACACAATCTTGGATATTGAAGAGTTCGGGCCGAAGAGGGATGTTCGGGCCGAAGTGGTGTTCGGGCCGAAGTGGGATGTTCGGGCCGAAGTGGTGTTCGGGGCGAAGTTCGGTGTTCTGGCCGAGGATGAAGTTCGGGCCGAGGTCAGAGTTCGGGCCGAGGTTGAAGTTCGGGCCGAGGTTGAAGTTCGGGCCGAAAATGAAGTTCGTGCCGGGAACAGTGAAGAGCTCGGGCCGAACTTGTTCTTTGCAGTGACGAACGAACCAACTATTTTGGTTACTCGTGGGCGTGAAACGGACACCCCAGCTGAAAGTTATGAATGTTTTAGTATAGCACCTTTTGTCACACAATCTTGGATATTGAAGAGTTCGGGCCGAAGAGGGATGTTCGGGCCGAAGTGGTGTTCGGGCCGAAGTGGGATGTTCAGGCCGAAGTGGTGTTCGGGCCGAAGTGGTGTTCGGGCCGAAGTTCGGTGTTCGGGCCGAGGATGATGTTCGGGCCGAGGTTGGAGTTCGGGCCGAGGTCGGAGTTCGGGCCGAGGTCGGAGTTCGGGCCGAGGTTGAAGTTCCGGCCGAAAATTAAGTTCGGGCCGGGAACAGTGAAGAGTTCGTGCCGAACTTGTTCTTGGCAGTGACGAACGAACCAACTATTTTGGTTACTCGTGGGCGTGAAACGGACACCCGAGCTCAAAGTTATGAATGTTTTAGTATAGCACCTTTTGTCACACAATCTTGGATATTGAAGAGTTCGGGCCGAAGTGGGATGTTCGGGCCGAAGTGGTGTTCGGGCCGAAGTGGGATGTTCGGGCCGAAGTGGTGTTCGGGCCGAAGTTCGGTGTTCGGGCCGAGGATGAAGTTCGGGCCGAGGTCGGAGTTCGGGCCGAGGTTGAAGTTCGGGCCGAGGTTGAAGTTCGGGCCGAAAATGAAATTCGGGCCGGGAACAGTGAAGAGTTCGGGCCGAACTTGTTCTTGGCAGTGACGAACGAACCAGCTATTTTGGTTACTCGTGGACGTGAAACGGACATCCGAGGTGAATGTTAGGAATGTTTTAGTATAGCGCCTTTTGTCACACAATCTTGGATATTGAAGAGTTCGGGCGAAAGAGGGATGTTCGGGCCGAAGTGTTGTTCGGGCTGAAGTGGGATGTTCGGGCCGAAGTGGTGTTCGGGCCGAAGTGGTGTTCGAGCCGAAGTTCGGTGTTCGGGCCGAGGATGATGTTCGGGCCGAGGTTGAAGTTCGGGCCGAGGTCGGAGTTCGGGCCGAGGTCGGAGTTCGGGCCGAGGTTGAAGTTCGGACCGAGGTTGAAGTTCGGGCCGAAAATGAAGTTCGGGCCGGGAACAGTGAAGAGTTCGGGCCGAACTTGTTCTTGGCAGTGACGAACGAACCAGCTATTTTGGTTACTCGTGGCCGTGAAACGGACACCCGAGCTGAAAGTTATGAATGTTTTAGTATAGCACCTTTTGTCACACAATCTTGGATATTGAAGAGTTCGGGCCGAAGAGGGAGGTTCGGGCCGAAGTGGTGTTCGGACCGAAGTGGGATGTTCGGGCTGAAGTGGTGTTCCGGCCGAAGTGGTGTTCGGGCCGAAGTTCGGTGTTCGGGCCGAGGATGATGTTCGGTCCGAGGTTGGAGTTCGGGGCGAGGTCGGAGTTCGGGCCGAGGTTGCAGTTCGGGCCGAGGTTGAAGTTCGGGCCGAAAATGAAGTTCGGGCCGGGAATAGTGAAGAGTTCGGGCCGAACTTGTTCTTGGCAGTGACGAACGAACCAGCTATTTTGGTTACTCGTGGGCGCGAAACGGACACCCGAGCTGAAAGTTATGAATGTTTTAGTATAGCACCTTTTGTCACACAATCTTGGATATTGAAGAGTTCGGGCCGAAGAGGGAGGTTCGGGCCGAAGTGGTGTTCGGACCGAAGTGGGATGTTCGGGCTGAAGTGGTGTTCCGGCCGAAGTGGCGTTCGGGCCGAAGTTCGGTGTTCGGGCCGAGGATGATGTTCGGGCCGAGGTTGGAGTTCGGGCCGAGGTCGGAGTTCGGGCCGAGGTTGCAGTTCGGGCCGAGGTTGAAGTTCGGGCCGAAAATGAAGTTCGGGCCGGGAATAGTGAAGAGTTCGGGCCGAACTTGTTCTTGGCAGTGACGAACGAACCAGCTATTTTGGTTACTCGTGGGCGCGAAACGGACACCCGAGCTGAAAGTTATGAATGTTTTAATATAGCACCTTTTGTCACACAATCTTGGATATTGAAGAGTTCGGGCCGAAGAGGAATGTTCGGGCCGAAGTGGTGTTGGGGCCGAAGTGGGATGTTCAGCCGAAGTGGTGTTAGGGCCGAAGTGGTGTTCGGGCCGAAGTTCGGTGTTCGGGCCGAGGATGATGTCGGGCCGAGGTTGAAGTTCGGGCCGAGGTCGGAGTTCGGGCCGAGGTTGAAGTTCGGGCCGAAAATGAAGTTCGGCCCGGGAACAGTGAAGAGTTTGGGACGAACTTGTTCTTGGCAGTGACGAACGAACCAGCTATTTTGGTTACTCGTGGGCGTGAAACGGACACCCGAGCTGAAAGTTATGAATGTTTTAGTATAGCACCTTTTGTCACACAATCTTGGATATTGAAGAGTTCGGGCCGAAGAGGGATGTTCGGGCCGAAGTGGTGTTCGGACCGAAGTGGTGTTCGGGCCGAAGTGGTGTTCGGGCCGAAGTTCGGTGTTCGGGCCGAGGATGATGTTCGGGCCGAGGTTGAAGTTCGGGCCGAGGTCGGAGTTCGGGACGAGATCGAAGTTCGGGCTGAGGTTGAAGTTCGGGCCGGGAACAGTGAAGAGTTCAGGCCGAACTTGTTCTTGGCAGTGACGAACGAACCAGCTATTTTGGTTACTCGTGGGCGTGAAACGGACACCCGAGCTGAAAGTTATGAATGTTTTAGTATAGCACATTTTGTCACACAATCTTGGATATTGAAGAGTTCGGGCCAAAGAGGGATGTTCGGGCCGAAGTGGTGTTCGGGCCGAAATGGGATGTTCGGGCCGAAGTGGGATGTTCGGGCCGTAATGGTGTTCGGGCCGAGGATGATGTTCGGGCCAAGGTTAGAGTTCGGGCCGAGGTTGGAGTTCAGGCCGAGGTCGGAGTTCGGGCCGAGGTCGGAGTTCGGGCCGAGGTTGAAGTTCCGGCCGAAAATTAAGTTCGGGCCGGGAACAGTGAAGAGTTCGTGCCGAACTTGTTCTTGGCAGTGACGAACCAACTATTTTGGTTACTCGTGGGCGTGAAACGGACACCCGAGCTCAAAGTTATGAATGTTTTAGTATAGCACCTTTTGTCACACAATCTTGGATATTGAAGAGTTCGGGCCGAAGAGGGATGTTCGGGCCGAAGTGGTGTTCGGGCCGAAGTGGGATGTTCGGGCCGAAGTGGTGTTCGGGCCGAAGTTCGGTGTTCGGGCCGAGGATGAAGTTCGGGCCGAGGTTGAAGTTCGGGCCGAAAACGAAATTCGGGCCGGGAACAGTGAAGAGTTCTGGCCGAACTTGTTCTTGGCAGTGACGAACGAACCAGCTATTTTGGTTACTCGTGGACGTGAAACGGACATCCGAGCTGAAAGTTAGGAATGTTTTAGTATAGCGCCTTTTGTCACACAATCTTGGATATTGAAGAGTTCGGGCCAAAGAGGGATGTTCGGGCCGAAGTGTTGTTCGGGCTGAAGTGGGATGTTCGGGCCGAAGTGGTGTTCGGGCCGAAGTGGTGTTCGAGCCGAAGTTCGGTGTTCGGGCCGAGGATGATGTTCGGGCCGAGGTTGAAGTTCGGGCCGAGGTCGGAGTTCGGGCCGAGGTCGGAGTTCGGGCCGAGGTTGAAGTTCGGACCGAGGTTGAAGTTCGGGCCGAAAATGAAGTTCGGGCCGGGAACAGTGAAGAGTTCGGGCCGAACTTGTTCTTGGCAGTGACGAACGAACCAGCTATTTTGGTTACTCGTGGCCGTGAAACGGACACCCGAGCTGAAAGTTATGAATGTTTTATTATAGCACCTTTTGTCACACAATCTTGGATATTGAAGAGTTCGGGCCGAAGAGGGAGGTTCGGGCCGAAGTGGTGTTCGGACCGAAGTGGGATGTTCGGGCTGAAGTGGTGTTCCGGCCGAAGTGGTGTTCGGGCCGAAGTTCGGTGTTCGGGCCGAGGATGATGTTCGGTCCGAGGTTGGAGTTCGGGGCGAGGTCGGAGTTCGGGCCGAGGTTGCAGTTCGGGCCGAGGTTGAAGTTCGGGCCGAAAATGAAGTTCGGGCCGGGAAAAGTGAAGAGTTCGGGCCGAACTTGTTCTTGGCAGTGACGAACGAACCAGCTATTTTGGTTACTCGTGAGCGCGAAACGGACACCCGAGCTGAAAGTTATGAATGTTTTAGTATAGCACCTTTTGTCACACAATCTTGGATATTGAAGAGTTCGGGCCGAAGAGGGAGGTTCGGGCCGAAGTGGTGTTCGGACCGAAGTGGGATGTTCGGGCTGAAGTGGTGTTCCGGCCGAAGTGGCGTTCGGGCCGAAGTTCGGTGTTCGGGCCGAGGATGATGTTCGGGCCGAGGTTAGAGTTCGGGCCGAGGTCGGAGTTCGGGCCGAGGTTGCAGTTCGGGCCGAGGTTGAAGTTCGGGCCGAAAATGAAGTTCGGGCCGGGAATAGTGAAGAGTTCGGGCCGAACTTGTTCTTGGCAGTGACGAACGAACCAGCTATTTTGGTTACTCGTGGGCGCGAAACGGACACCCGAGCTGAAAGTTATGAATGTTTTAGTATAGCACCTTTTGTCACACATTCTTGGATATTGAAGAGTTCGGGCCGAAGAGGAATGTTCGGGCCGAAGTGGTGTTCGGGCCGAAGTGGGATGTTCGGCCGAAGTGGTGTTAGGGCCGAAGTGGTGTTCGGGCCGAAGTTCGGTGTTCGGGCCGAGGATGATGTTCGGGCCGAGGTTGAAGTTCGGGCCGAGGTCGGAGTTCGGGCCGAGGTTGAAGTTCGGGCCGAGGTTGAAGTTCGGGCCGAAAATGAAGTTCGGCCCGGGAACAGTGAAGAGTTTGGGACGAACTTGTTCTTGGCAGTGACGAACGAACCAGCTATTTTGGTTACTCGTGGGCGTGAAACGGACACCCGAGCTGAAAGTTATGAATGTTTTAGTATAGCACCTTTTGTCACACAATCTTGGATATTGAAGAGTTCGGGCCGAAGAGGGATGTTCGGGCCGAAGTGGTGTTCGGACCGAAGTGGTGTTCGGGCCGAAGTGGTGTTCGGGCCGAAGTTCGGTGTTCGTGCCGAGGATGATGTTCGGGCCGAGGTTGAAGTTCGGGCCGAGGTCGGAGTTCGGGACGAGATCGAAGTTCGGGCTGAGGTTGAAGTTCGGGCCGGGAACAGTGAAGAGTTCAGGCCGAACTTGTTCTTGGCAGTGACGAACGAACCAGCTATTTTGGTTACTCGTGGGCGTGAAACGGACACCCGAGCTGAAAGTTATGAATGTTTTAGTATAGCACATTTTGTCACACAATCTTGGATATTGAAGAGTTCGGGCCGAAGAGGGATGTTCGGGCCGAAGTGGTGTTCGGGCCGAAATGGGATGTTCGGGCCGAAGTGGGATGTTCGGGCCGTAATGGTGTTCGGGCCGAGGATGATGTTCGGGCCGAGGTTAGAGTTCGGGCCGAGGTTGGAGTTCGGGCCGAGGTCGGAGTTCGGGCCGAGGTCGGAGTTCGGGCCGAGGTTGAAGTTCGGGCCGAAAATGAAGTTCGGGCCGGGAACAGTGAAGAGTTCGGGCCGAACTTGTTCTTAGCAGTGACGAACGAACCAGCTATTTTGGTTACTCGTGGGCGTGAAACGGACACCCGAGCTGAAAGATATGAATGTTTTAGTATAGCACCTTTTGTCACACAATCTTGGATATTGAAGAGTTCGGGTCGAAGAGGGATGTTCGGGCCGAAGTGGTGTTCGGGCCGAAGTGGGATGTTCGGCCGAAGTGTTGTTCGGGCCGAAGTGGTGTTGGGGCCGAAGTTCGGTGTTCGGGCCAAGGATTATGTTCGGGCCGAGGTTGAAGTTCGGGCCGAGGTCGGAGTTCTGGCCGAGGTTGAAGTTCGGGCCGAGGTTGAAGTTCGGGCCGAAAATGAAGTTCGGCCCGGGAACGGTGAAGAGTTCGGGCCGAACTTGTTCTTGGAAGTGACGAACGAACCAGCTATTTTGGTTACTCGTGGGCGTGAAACGGACACCCGAGCTGAAAGTTATGAATGTTTTAGTATAGCACCTTTTGTCACACAATCTTGGATATTGACGAGTTCGGGCCGTAGAGGGATGTTCGGGCCGAAGTGGTGTTCGGGCCGAAGTGGGATGTTCGGGCCGAAGTGGTGTTCGGGCCGAAGTTCGGTGTTCGGGCCGAGGATGAAGTTCGGGCCGAGGTCGGAGTTCGGGCCGAGGTTGAAGTTCGGGCCGAGGTTGAAGTTCGGGCCGAAAATGAAGTTCGTGCCGGGAACAATGAAGAGTTCGGGCCGAACTTGTTCTTGGCAGTGACGAACGAACCAGCTATTTTGGTTACTCGTGGGCGTGAAACGGACACCCGAGCTGAAAGTTATGAATGTTTTAGTATAACACCTTTTGTCACACAATCTTGGATATTGAAGAGTTCGGGCCGAAGAGGGATGTTCGGGCCGAAGTGGTGTTCGGGCCGAAGTGGTGTTCGGGCCGAAGTTCGGTGTTCGGGCCGAGGATGATGTTCGGGCCAAGGTTGAAGATCGGGCGGAGGTCGGAGTTCGGGACGAGGTCGAAGTTCGGGCTGAGGTTGAAGTTCGGGCCGAGAACAGTGAAGAGTTCGGGCCGAACTTGTTCTTGGCAGTGACGAACGAACCAGCTATTTTGGTTACTCGTGGGCGTGAAACGGACACCCGAACTGAAAGTTATGAATGTTTTCGTATAGCATATTTTGTCACACAATCTTGGATATTGTAGAGTTCGGGCCGAAGAGGGATGTTCGGGCCGAAGTGGTGTTCGGGCCGAAGTGGGATGTTCGGGCCGAAGTGGGATTTTCGGGCCGAAGTGGTGTTCGGGCCGAAGTGGTGTTCGGGCAGAAGTTCGGTGTTCGGGCCGAGGATGATGTTCGGGCCGAGGTTAGAGTTCGGGCCGAGGTTGGAGTTCGGGCCGAGGTTGGATTTCTGGCCGAGGTCGGAGTTCGGGCCGAGGTCGGAGTTCTGGCCGAGGTTGAAGTTCGGGCCAAAAATGAAGTTCGGGCCGGGAACAGTGAAGAGTTCGGGCCGAACTTGTTCTTGGCAGTGACGAACGAACCAGCTATTTTGGTTACTCGTGGGCGTGAAACGGACACCCGAGCTGAAAGTTATGAATGTTTTAGTATAGCACCTTTTGTCACACAATCTTGGATATTGAAGAGTTCGGGCCGAAGAGGGATGTTCGGGCCGAAGTGGTGTTCGGGCCGAAGTGGGATGTTCGGGCCGAAGTGGTGTTCGGGCCGAAGTGGTGTTCGGGCCGAAGTGGTGTTCGGCCGAAGTTCGGTGTTCGGGCCGAGGATGATGTTCGGGCCGAGGTTGAAGTTCGGGCCGAGGTCGGAGTTCGGGACGAGGTCGAAGTTCGGGCTGAGGTTGAAGTTCGGGCCGGGAACAGTGAAGAGTTCGGGCCGAACTTGTTCTTGGCAGTGACGAACGAACCAGCTATTTTGGTTACTCGTGGGCGTGAAACGGACACCCGAGCTGAAAGTTATGAATGTTTTAGTATAGCACATTTTGTCACACAATCTTGGATATTGAAAAGTTCGGGCCGAAGAGGGATGTTCGGGCCGAAGTGGTGTTCGGGCCGAAGTGGTGTTCGGGCCGAAGTGGGATGTTCGGGCCGAAGTGGGATGTTCGGGCCGAAATGGTGTTCGGGCCGAAGTTCGGTGTTCGGGCCGAGGATGATGTTCGGACCGAGGTTAGAGTTCGGGCCTAGGTTGGAGTTCGGGCCGAGGTCGGAGTTCGGGCCGAGGTTGAAGTTCGGGCCGAAAATGAAGTTCGGGCCGGGAACAGTGAAGAGTTCGGGCCGAACTTGTTCTTGGCAGTGACGAACGAACCAGCTATTTTGGTTACTCGTGGGCGTGAAACGGACTCCCGAGCTGAATGTTATGAATGTTTTAGTATTGCACCTTTTGTCACACAATCTTGGATATTGAAGAGTTCGGGCCGAAGAGGGATGTTCGGGCCGAAGTGGTGTTCGGGCCGAAGTGGGATGTTCGACCGAAGTGGTGTTCGGGCTGAAGTTCGGTGTTCGGGCCGAGGATGATGTTCGGGCCGAGGTTGAAGTTCGGGCCGAGGTCGGAGTTCGGGCCGTGGTTGAAGTTCGGGCCGAGGTTGAAGTTCGGGCCGGGAACAGTGAAGAGTTCGGGCCGAACTTGTTCTTGGCAGTGACGAACGAACCAGCTATTTTGGTTACTCGTGGGCGTGAAACGGACACCCGAGCTAAAAGTTATGAATGTCTTAGTACAGCACCTTTTGTCACACAATCTTGGATATTGAAGAGTTCGGGCCGAAGAGGGATGTTCGGGCCGAAGTGGTGTTCGGGCCGAAGTTTGGTGTTCGGGCCGAGGATGATGTTCGGGCCGAGGTTGAAGTTCGGGCCGAGGTCGGAGTTCGGGACGAGGTCGAAGTTCGGGCTGAGGTTGAAGTTCGGGCCGGGAACAGTGAAGAGTTCGGGCCGAACTTGTTCTTGGCAGTGACGAACGAACCAGCTATTTTGGTAACTCGTGGGTGTGAAACGGACACCCGAACTGAAAGTTATGAATGTTTTCGTATAGCACATTTTGTCACACAATCTTGGATATTGAAGAGTTCGGGCCGAAGAGGGATGTTCGGGCCGAAGTGGTGTTCGGGCCGAAGTGGGATGTTCGGGCCGAAGTGGGATGTTCGGGCCGAAGTGGTGTTCGGGCCGAAGTGGTGTTCGGGCTGAAGTTCGGTATTCGGGTCGAGGATGATGTTCGGGCCGAGGGTAGAGTTCTGGCCGAGGTCGGAGTTTGGGCCGAGGTCGGAGTTCGGGCCGAGGTTGAAATTCGGGCCGAAAATGAAATTCGGGCCGGGAACAGTGAAGAGTTCGGGCCGAACATGTTCTTGGCAGTGACGAACGAACCAGCTATTTTGGTTACTCGTGGGCGTGAAACGGACACCCGAGCTGGAAGTTATGAATGTTTTAGTATAGCACCTTTTGTCACACAATCTTGGATATTGAAGAGTTCGGGCCGAAGAGGTATGTTCGGGCCGAAGTGGTGTTCGGGCCGAAGTGGGATGTTCAGCCGAAGTGGTGTTAGGGCCGAAGTGGTGTTCGGGCCGAAGTTTGGTGTTTGGGCCGAGGATGATGTTCGGGCCGAGGTTGAAGTTCGGGCCGAGGTCGGAGTTCGGGACGAGGTCGAAGTTCGGGCTGAGGTTGAAGTTCGGGCCGGGAACAGTGAAGAGTTCGGGCCGAACTTGTTCTTGGCAGTGACGAACGAACCAGCTATTTTGGTTACTCGTGGGCGTGAAACGGACACCCGAACTGAAAGTTATGAATGTTTTCGTATAGCACATTTTGTCACACAATCTTGGATATTGAAGAGTTCGGGCCGAAGAGGGATGTTCGGGCCGAAGTGGTGTTCGGGCCGAAGTGGGATGTTCGGGCCGAAGTGGGATGTTCGGGCCGAAGTGGTGTTCGGGCTGAAGTTCGGTATTCGGGTCGAGGATGATGTTCGGGCCGAGGGTAGAGTTCTGGCCGAGGTCGGAGTTTGGGCCGAGGTCGGAGTTCGGGCCGAGGTTGAAGTTCGGGCCGAAAATGAAGTTCGGGCCGGGAACAGTGAAGAGTTCGGGCCGAACTTGTTCTTGGCAGTGACGAACGAACCAGCTATTTTGGTTACTCGTGGGCGTGAAACGGACACCCGAGCTGGAAGTTATGAATGTTTTAGTATAGCACCTTTTGTCACACAATCTTGGATATTGAAGAGTTCGGGCCGAAGAGGAATGTTCGGGCCGAAGTGGTGTTCGGGCCGAAGTGGGATGTTCAGCCGAAGTGGTGTTAGGGCCGAAGTGGTGTTCGGGCTGAAGTTCGGTGTTCGGGCCGAGGATGATGTTCGGGCCGAAGTTGAAGTTCGGGCCGAGGTCGGAGTTCGGGCCGAGGTTGAAGTTCGGGCCGAGGTTGAAGTTCGGGCCGGGAACAGTGAAGAGTTCGGGCCGAACTTGTTCTTGGCAGTGACGAACGAACCAGCTATTTTGGTTACTCGTGGTCGTGAAACGGACACCCGAGCTGAAAGTTATGAATGTTTTAGTATAGCACATTTTGTCACACAATCTTGGATATTGAAAAGTTCGGGCCGAAGAGGGATGTTCGGGCCGAAGTGGTGTTCCGGCCGAAGTGGTGTTCGGGCCGAAGTGGGATGTTCGGGCCGAAGTGGGATGTTCGGGCCGAAATGGTGTTCGGGCCGAAGTTCGGTGTTCGGGCCGAGGATGATGTTCGGGCCGAGGTTATAGTTCGGGCCTAGGTTGGAGTTCGGGCCGAGGTCGGAGTTCGGGCCGAGGTCGGAGTTCGGGCCGAGGTTGAAGTTCGGGCCGAAAATGAAGTTCGGGCCGGGAACAGTGAAGAGTTCGGGCCGAACTTGTTCTTGGCAGTGACGAACGAACCAGCTATTTTGGTTACTCGTGGGCGTGAAACGGACTCCCGAGCTGAATGTTATGAATGTTTTAGTATAGCACCTTTTGTCACACAATCTTGGATATTGAAGAGTTCGGGCCGAAGAGGGATGTTCGGGCCGAAGTGGTGTTCGGGCCGAAGTGGGATGTTCGACCGAAGTGGTGTTCGGGCCGAAGTTCGGTGTTCGGGCCGAGGATGATGTTCGGGCCGAGGTTGAAGTTCGGGCCGAGGTCGGAGTTCGGTCCGTGGTTGAAGTTCGGGCCGAGGTTGAAGTTCGGGCCGGGAACAGTGAAGAGTTCGGGCCGAACTTGTTCTTGGCAGTGACGAACGAACCAGCTATTTTGGTTACTCGTGGGCTTGAAACGGACACCCGAGCTGAAAGTTATGAATGTTTTAGTATAGACCTTTTGTCACACAATCGTGGATATTGACGAGTTCGGGCCGCAGAGGGATGATCGGGCCGAAGTGGTGTTCGGGCCGAAGTGGGATGTTCGGGCCGAAGTTCGGTGTTCGGGCCGAGGATGAAGTTCGGGCCGAGGTCGGAGTTCGGGCCGAGGTTGAAGTTCGGGCCGAGGTTGAAGTTCGGGCCGAAAATGAAGTTCGGGCCGGGAACAGTGAAGAGTTCGGGCCGAACTTGTTCTAGGCAGTGACGAACGAACCAACTATTTTTGTTACTCGTGGGCGTGAAACGGACACCCGAGCTGAAAGTTATGAATGTCTTAGTACAACACCTTTTGTCACACAATCTTGGATATTGAAGAGTTCGGGCCGAAGAGGAATGTTCGGGCCGAAGTGGTGTTCGGGCCGAAGTGGGATGTTCAGCCGAAGTGGTGTTAGGGCCGAAGTGGTGTTCGGGCCGAAGTTTGGTGTTCGGGCCGAGGATGATGTTCGGGCCGAGGTTGAAGTTCGGGCCGAGGTCGGAGTTCGGGACGAGGTCGAAGTTCGGGCTGAGGTTGAAGTTCGGGCCGGGAACAGTGAAGAGTTCGGGCCGAACTTGTTCTTGGCAGTGACGAACGAACCAACTATTTTGGTTACTCGTGGGCGTGAAACGGACACCCGAACTGAAAGTTATGAATGTTTTCGTATAGCACATTTTGTCACACAATCTTGGATATTGAAGAGTTCGGGCCGAAGAGGGATGTTCGGGCCGAAGTGGTGTTCGGGCCGAAGTGGGATGTTCGGGCCGAAGTGGGATGTTCGGGCCGAAGTGGTGTTCGGGCCGAAGTGGTGTTCGGGCCGAAGTGGTGTTCGGGCTGAAGTTTGGTATTCGGGTCGAGGATGATGTTCGGGCCGAGGGTAGAGTTCTGGCCGAGGTCGGAGTTTGGGCCGAGGTCGGAGTTCGGGCCGAGGTTGAAGTTCGGGCCAAAAATGAAGTTCGGGCCAGGAACAGTGAAGAGTTCGGGCCGAACTTGTTCTTGGCAGTGACGAACGAACCAGCTATTTTGGTTACTCGTGGGCGTGAAACGGACACCCGAGCTGGAAGTTATGAATGTTTTAGTATAGCACCTTTTGTCACACAATCTTGGATATTGAAGAGTTCGGGCCGAAGAGGAATGTTCGGGCCGAAGTGGTGTTCGGGCCGAAGTGGGATGTTCAGCCGAAGTGGTGTTAGGGCCGAAGTGGTGTTCGGGCCGAAGTTCGGTGTTCGGGCCGAGGATGATGTTCGGGCCGAGGTTGAAGTTCGGGCCGAGGTCGGAGTTCGGGCCGAGGTTGAAGTTCGGGCCGGGAACAGTGAAGAGTTCGGGCCGAACTTGTTCTTGGCAGTGACGAACGAACCAACTATTTTGGTTACTCGTGGGCGTGAAACGGACACCCGAGCTAAAAGTTATGAATGTTTTAGTATAGCACCTTTTGTCACACAATCTTGGATATTGAAGAGTTCGGGCCGAAGAGGAATGTTCGGGCCGAAGTGGTGTTCGGGCCGAAGTGGGATGTTCGGCCGAAGTGGTGTTAGGGCCGAAGTGGTGTTTGGACCGAAGTTCGGTGTTCGGGCCGAGGATGATGTTCGGGCCGAGGTTGAAGTTCGGGCCGAGGTCGGAGTTCGGGCCGAGGTTGAAGTTCGGGCCGAGGTTGAAGTTCGGGCCGAAGTTGAAGTTCGGGCCGGGAACAGTGAAGAGTTCGGGCCGAACTTGTTCTTGGCAGTGACGAACGAACCAGCTATTTTGGTTACTCGTGGGCGTGAAACGGACACCCGAGCTGAAAGTTATGAATGTTTTAGTATAGCACCTTTTGTCACACAATCTTGGATATTGACGAGTTCGGGCCGAAGAGGGATGTTCGGGCCGAAGTGGTGTTCGGGCCGAAGTGGGATGTTCGGGCCGAAGTGGTGTTCGGGCCGAAGTTCGGTGTTTGGGCCGAGGATGAAGTTCGGGCCGAGGTCGGAGTTCGGGCCGAGGTTGAAGTTCGGGCCGAGGTTGAAGTTCGGGCCAAAAATGAAGTTCGGGCCGGGAACAGTGAAGAGTTCGGGCCGAACTTGTTCTTGGCAGTGACGAACCAGCTATTTTGGTTACTCGTGGGCGTGAAACGGACACCCGAGCTGAAAGTTATGAATGTTTTTGTATAGCACCTTTTGTCACACAATCTTGGATATTGAAGAGTTCGGGCCGAAGAGGGATGTTCGGGCCGAAGTGGTGTACGGGCCGAAGTGGGATGTTCGGGCCGAAGTGGTGTTCGGGCCGAAGTGGTGTTCGGGCCGAAGTTTGGTGTTCGGGCCGAGGATGATGTTCGGGCCGAGGTTGAAGTTCGGGCCGAGGTCGGAGTTCGGGAAGAGGTCGAAGTTCGGGCTGAGGTTGAAGTTCGGGCCGGGAACAGTGAAGAGTTCGGGCCGAACTTGTTCTTGGCAGTGACGAACGAACTAGCTATTTTGGTTACTCGTGGGCATGAAACGGACACCCGAACTGAAAGTTATGAATGTTTTCGTATAGCACATTTTGTCACACAATCTTGGATATTGAAGAGTTCGGGCCGAAGAGGGATGTTCGGGCCGAAGTGGTGTTCGGGCCGAAGTGGGATGTTCGGGCCGAAGTGGGATGTTCGGGCCGAAGTGGTGTTCGGGCTGAAGTTCGGTATTCGGGCCGAGGATGATGTTCGGGCCGAGGTCGGAGTTCGGGCCGAGGTTGAAGTTCGGGCCGAAAATGAAGTTCTGGCCGGGAACAGTGAAGAGTTCGGGCCGAACTTGTTCTTGGCAGTGACGAACGAACCAGCTATTTTGGTTACTCGTGGGCGCGAAACGGACACCCGAGCTGAAAGTTATGAATGTTTTAGTATAGCACCTTTTGTCACACAATCTTGGATATTGAAGAGTTCGGGCCGAAGAGGGAGGTTCGGGCCGAAGTGGTGTTCGGACCGAAGTGGGATGTTCGGGCTGAAGTGGTGTTCCGGCCGAAGTGGTGTTCGGGCCGAAGTTCGGTGTTCGGGCCGAGGATGATGTTCGGACCGAGGTTGGAGTTCGGGCCGAGGTCGGAGTTCGGGCCGAGGTTGCTGTTCGGGCCGAGGTTGAGGTTCGGGCCAAAAATGAAGTTCGGGCCGAGAATAGTGAAGAGTTCGGGCCGAACTTGTTCTTGGCAGTGACGAACGAACCAGCTATTTTGGTTACTCGTGGGCGCGAAACGGACACCCGAGCTGAAATTTATGAATGTTTTAGTATAACACCTTTTGTCACACAATCTTGGATATTGACGAGTTCGGGCTGAAGAGGAATGTTCGGGCCGAAGTGGTGTTCGGGCCGAAGTGGGATGTTCGGCCGAAGTGGTGTTAGGGCCGAAGTGGTGTTCGGGCCGAAGTTCGGTGTTCGGCCCGAGGATGATGTTCGGGCCGAGGTTGAAGTTCGGGCCGAGGTCGGAGTTCGGGCCGAGGTTGAAGTTCGGGCCGAGGTTGAAGTTCGGGCCGAAAATGAGGTTCGGCCCGGGAACAGTGAAGAGTTTGGGCCGAACTTTTTCTTGGCAGTGAAGAACGAACCAGCTATTTTGGTTACTCGTGGGCGTGAAACGGACACCCGAGCTGAAAGTTATGAATGTTTTAGTATAGCACCTTTTGTCACACAATCTTGGATATTGACGAGTTCGGGCCGAAGAGGGATGTTCGGGCCAAAGTGGTGTTTGGGCCGAAGTGGGATGTTCGGGCCGAAGTGGTGTTCGGGCCGAAGTTCGGTGTTCGGGCCGAGGATGAAGTTCGGGCCGAGGTCGGAGTTCGGGCCGAGGTTGAAGTTCGGGCCGAGGTTGAAGTTCGGGCCGAAAATGAAGTTCGGGCCGGGAACAGTGAAGAGTTCGGGCCGAACTTGTTCTTGGCAGTGACGAACCAACCAGCTATTTTGGTTACTCGTGGGCGTGAAACCGACACCCGAGCTGAAAGTTATGAATGTTTTAGTATAGCACCTTTTGTCACACAATCTTGGATATTGAAGAGTTCGGGCCGAAGAGGGATGTTCGGGCCGAAGTGGTGTTCGGGCCGAAGTGGTGTTCGGGCCGAAGTGGTGTTCGGGCCGAAGTTCGGTGTTCGGGCCGAGGATGATGTTCGGCCGAGGTTGAAGTTCGGGCCGAGGTCGGAGTTCGGGACGAGATCGAAGTTCGGGCTGAGGTTGAAGTTCGGGCCGGGAACAGTGAAGAGTTCAGGCCGAACTTGTTCTTGGCAGTGACGAACGAACCAGCTATTTTGGTTACTCGTGGGCGTGAAACGGACACCCGAGCTGAAAGTTATGAATGTTTTAGTATAGCACATTTTGTCACACAATCTTGGATATTGAAGAGTTCGGGCCGAAGAGGGATGTTCGGGCCGAAGTGGTGTTCGGGCCGAAATGGGATGTTCGGGCCGAAGTGGGATGTTCGGGCCGAAATGGTGTTCGGGCCGAAGATCGGTGTTCGGGCCGAGGATGATGTTCGGGCCGAGGTTAGAGTTCGGGCCGAGGTTGGAGTTCGGGCCGAGGTCGGAGTTCGGGCCGAGGTCGGAGTTCGGGCCGAGGTTGAAGTTCGGGCCGAAAATGAAGTTCGGGCCGGGAACAGTGAAGAGTTCTGGCCGAACTTGTTCTTGGCAGTGACGAACGAACCAGCTATTTTGGTTACTCGTGGGTGTGAAACGGACACCCGAGCTGAAAGTTATGAATGTTTTAGTATAGCACCTTTTGTCACACAATCTTGGATATTGAACAGTTCGGGCCGAAGAGGGATGTTCGGGCCGAAGTGGTGTTCGGGCCGAAGTGGGATGTTCGGCCGAAGTGGTGTTCGGGCCGAAGTGGTGTTCGGGCCGAAGTTCGGTGTTCGGGCCGAGGATTATGTTCGGGCCGAGGTTGAAGTTCGGGCCGAGGTCGGAGTTCGGGACGAGGTCGAAGTTCGGGCTGAGGTTGAAGTTCGGGTCGGGAACAGTGAAGAGTTCGGGCCGAACTTGTTCTTGGCAGTGACGAACGAACAGCTATTTTGGTTACTCGTGGGCGTGAAACGGACACCCGAACTGAAAGTTATGAATGTTTTCGTATAGCACATTTTGTCACACAATCTTGGATATTGAAGAGTTCGAGCCGAAGAGGGATGTTCGGGCCGAAGTGGTGTTCGGGCCGAAGTGGGATGTTCGGGCCGAAGTGGGATTTTCGGGCCGAAGTGGTGTTCCGGGCGAAGTGGTGTTCGGGCTGAAGTTCGGTGTTCGGGCCGAGGATGATGTTCGGGCCGAGGTTAGAGTTCGGGCCGAGGTTGGAGTTCGGGCCGAGGTTGGATTTCGGGCCGAGGTCGGAGTACGGGCCGAGGTCGGAGTTCGGGCCGAGGTTGAAGTTCGGGCCGAAAATGAAGTTCGGGCCGGGAACAGTGAAGAGTTCGGGCCGAACTTGTTCTTGGCGGTGACGAACGAACCAACTATTTTGGTTACTCGTGGGCGTGAAACGGACACCCGAGCTGAAAGTTATGAATATTTTAGTATAGCACCTTTTGTCACACAATCTTGGATATTGAAGAGTTCGGGCCGAAGAGGGATGTTCGGGCCGAAGTGGTGTTCGGGCCGAAGTGGGATGTTCGGGCCGAAGTGGTGTTCGAGCCGAAGTGGTGTTCGGGCCGAAGTGGTGTTCGGGCCGAAGTTCGGTGTTCGGGCCGAGGATGATGTTCGGGCCGAGGTTGAAGTTCGGGCCAAGGTCGGAGTTCGGGACGAGGTCGAAGTTCGGGCTGAGGTTGAAGTTCGGGCCGGGAACAGTGAAGAGTTCGGGCCGAACTTGTTCTTGGCAGTGACGAACGAACCAGCTATTTTGGTTACTCGTGGGCGTGAAACGGACACCCAAGCTGAAAGTTATGATTGTTTTAGTATAGCACATTTTGTCACACAATCTTGGATATTGAAGAGTTCGGGCCGAAATGGGATGTTCGGGCCGAAGTGGGATGTTCGGGCCGAAATGGTGTTCGGGCCGAAGTTCGGTGTTCGGGCCGAGGATGATGTTCGGGCCGAGGTTAGAGTTCGGGCCGAGGTTGGAGTTCGGGCCGAGGTCGGAGTTCGGGCCGAGGTCGGAGTTCGGGCCGAGGTTGAAGTTCGGGCCGAAAATGAAGTTCGGGTCGGGAACAGTGAAGAGTTCGGGCCGAACTTGTTCTTGGCAGTGACGAACGAACCAGCTATTTTGGTTACTCGTGGGTGTGAAACGGACACCCGAGCTGAAAGTTATGAATGTTTTAGTATAGCACATTTTGTCACACAATCTTGGATATTGAAGAGTTCGGGCCGAAGAGGGATGTTCGGGCCGAAGTGGTGTTCGGGCCGAAATGGGATGTTCGGGCCGAAGTGGGATGTTCGGGCCGAAATGGTGTTCGGGCCGAAGTTCGGTGTTCGAGCCGAGGATGATGTTCGGGCCGAGGTTAGAGTTCGGGCCGAGGTTAGAGTTCGGGCCGAAGTGGTGTTCGGGCCGAAGTGGGATGTACGGCCGAAGTGGTGTTAGGTCCGAAGTGGTGTTCGGGCTGAAGTTCGGTGTTCGGGCCGAGGATGATGTTCGGGCCGAGGTTGAAGTTCGGGCCGAGGTCGGAGTTCGAACCGAGGTTTAAGTTCGGGCCGAGGTTGAAGTTCGGGCCGAGGTTGAAGTTCGGGCCGGGAACAGTGAAGAGTTCGGGCCGAACTTGTTCTTGGCAGTGACGAACGAACCATCTATTTTGGTTACTCGTGGGCGTGAAACGGACACCCGTGCTGAAAGTTATGAATGTTTTAGTATAGCACCTTTTGTCACACAATCTTGGATATTGACGAGTTCGGGCCGAAGAGGGATGTTCGGGCCGAAGTGGTGTTCGGGCCGAAGTGGGATGTTCGGGCCGAAGTGGTGTTCCGGCCGAAGTTCGGTGTTCGGGCCGAGGATGAAGTTCGGGCCGAGGTCGGAGTTCGGACCGAGGTTGAAGTTCGGGCCGAGGTTGAAGTTCGGGCCGAAAATGAAGTTCAGGCTGGGAACAGTGAAGAGTTCGGGCCGAACTTGTTCTTGGCAGTGACGAACCAACTATTTTGGTTACTCGTGGGCGTGAAACGGACACCCGAGCTGAAAGTTATGAATGTTTTAGTATAGCACCTTTTGTCACACAATCTTGGATATTGAAGAGTTCGGGCCGAAGAGGGATGTTCGGGCCGAAGTGGTGTTCGGGCCGAAGTGGGATGTTCGGGCCGAAGTGGTGTTCGGGCCGAAGTGGTGTTCGGGCCGAAGTTTGGTGTTCGGGCCGAGGATGATGTTCGGGCCGAGGTTGAAGCTCGGGCCGAGGTCGGAGTTCGGGACGAGGTCGAAGTTCGGGCTGAGGATGAAGTTCGGGCCGGGAACAGTGAAGAGTTCGGGCCGAACTTGTTCTTGGCAGTGACGAACGAACCAGCTATTTTGGTTACTCGTGGGCGTGAAACGGACACCCGAACTGAAAGTTATGAATGTTTTCGTATAGCACATTTTGTCACACAATCTTGGATATTGAAGAGTTCGGGCCGAAGAGGGATGTTCGGGCCGAAGTGGTGTTCGGGCCGAAGTGGGATGTTCGGGCCGAAGTGGGATGTTCGGGCCGAAGTGGTGTTCGGGCCGAAGTGGTGTTCGGGCTGAAGTTCGGTATTCGGGCCGAGGATGATGTTCGGGCCGAGGGTAGAGTTCGGGCCGAGGTTGGAGTTCGGGCCGAGGTTGGAGTTCGGGCCGAGGTTGAAGTTCGGGCCGAGGTTGAAGTTCGGGCCGAAAATGAAGTTCGGGCCGGGAACAGTGAAGAGTTCGGGCCGAACTTGTTCTTGGCAGTGACGAACGAACCAGCTATTTTGGTTACTCATGGGCGTGAAACGGACACCCGAACTGAAAGTTATGAATGTTTTAGTATAGCACATTTTGTCACACAATCTCGGATATTGAAGAGTTCGGGCCGAAGAGGAATGTTCGGGCCGAAGTGGGATGTTCGGCCGAAGTGGTGTTAGGTCCGAAGTGGTGTTCGGGCTGAAGTTCGGTGTTCGGGCCGAGGATGATGTTCGGGCCGAGGTTGAAGTTCGGGCCGAGGTCGGAGTTCGAGTCGAGGTTTAAGTTCGGGCCGAGGTTGAAGTTCGGGCCGAGGTTGAAGTTCGGGCCGGGAACAGTGTAGAGTTCGGGCCGAACTTGTTCTTGGCAGTGACGAACGAACCATCTATTTTGGTTACTCGTGGGCGTGAAACGGACACCCGTGCTGAAAGTTATGAATGTTTTAGTATAGCACCTTTTGTCACACAATCTTGGATATTGACGAGTTCGGCCCGAAGAGGGATGTTCGGGCCGAAGTGGTGTTCGGGCCGAAGTGGGATGTTCGGGCCGAAGTGGTGTTCCGGCCGAAGTTCGGTGTTCGGGCCGAGGATGAAGTTCGGGCCGAGGTCGGAGTTCGGACCGAGGTTGAAGTTCGGGCCGAGGTTGAAGTTCGGGCCGAAAATGAAGTTCAGGCCGGGAACAGTGAAGAGTTCGGGCCGAACTTGTTCTTGGCAGTGACGAACCAGCTATTTTGGTTACTCGTGGGCGTGAAACGGACACCCGAGCTGAAAGTTATGAATGTTTTAGTATAGCACCTTTTGTCACACAATCTTGGATATTGAAGAGTTCGGCCCGAAGAGGGATGTTCGGGCCGAAGTGGTGTTCGGGCCGAAGTGGGATGTTCGGGCTGAAGTGGTGTTCGGGCCGAAGTGGTGTTCGGGCCGAAGTTTGGTGTTCGGGCCGAGGATGATGTTCGGGCCGAGGTTGAAGTTCGGGCCGAGGTCGGAGTTCGGGACGAGGTCGAAGTTCGGGCTGAGGTTGAAGTTCGGGCCGGGAACAGTGAAGAGTTCGGGCCGAACTTGTTCTTGGCAGTGACGAACGAACCAGCTATTTTGGTTACTCGTGGGCGTGAAACGGACACCCGAACTGAAAGTTATGAATGTTTTCGTATAGCACATTTTGTCACACAATCTTGGATATTGAAGAGTTCGGGCCGAAGATGGATGTTCGGGCCGAAGTGGTGTTCGGGCCGAAGTGGGATGTTCGGGCCGAAGTGGGATGTTCGGGCCGAAGTGGGATGTTCGGGCCGAAGTGGTGTTCGGGCCGAAGTGGTGTTCGGGCTGAAGTTCGGTATTCGGGCCGAGGATGATGTTCGGGCCGAGGGTAGAGTTCGGGCCGAGGTTGGAGTTCGGGCCGAGGTTGGAGTTTGGGCCGAGGTTGAAGTTCGGGCCGAGGTTGAAGTTCGGGCCGAAAATGAAGTTCGGGCCGGGAACAGTGAAGAGTTCGGGCCGAACTTGTTCTTGGCAGTGACGAACGAACCAGCTATTTTGGTTACTCGTGGGCGTGAAACGGACACCCGAACTGAAAGTTATGAATGTTTTAGTATAGCACATTTTGTCACACAATCTTGGATATTGAAGAGTTCGGGCCGAAGAGGGATGCTCGGGCCGAAGTGGTGTTCGGGCCGAAGTGGGATGTTCGGGCCGAAGTGGGATGTTCGGGCCGAAGTGGTGTTCGGGCCGAAGTGGTGTTCGGGCCGAAGTTCGGTGTTCGGGCCGAGGATGATGTTCGGGCCGAGGTTAGAGTTCGGGCCGAGGTTGGAGTTCGGGCCAAGGTTGGAGTTCTGGCCGAGGTCGGAGTTCGGGCCGAGGTCGGAGTTCGGGCCGAGGTTGAAGTTCGGGCCGAAAATGAAGTTCGGGCCGGGAACATTGAAGAGTTCGGGCCGAACTTGTTCTTGGCAGTGACGAACGAACCAGCTATTTTGGTTACTCGTGGGCGTGAAACGGACACCCGAGCTGAAAGTTATAATGTTTTAGTATAGCACCTTTTGTCACACAGTCTTGGATATTGAAGAGTTCGGGCCGAAGAGGGATGGTCGGGCCGAAGTGGTGTTCAGGCCGAAGTGGGATGTTCGGGCCGAAGTGGTGTTCGGGCCGAAGTGGTGTTCGGACCGAAGTGGTGTTCGGGCCGAAGTTCGGTGTTCTGGCCGAGGATGATGTTCGGGCCGAGGTTGAAGTTCGGGCCGAGGTCGGAGTTCGGGACGAGGTCGAAGTTCAGGCTGAGGTTGAAGTTCGGGCCGGGAACAGTGAAGAGTTCGGGCCGAACTTGTTCTTGGCAGTGACGAACGAACCAGCTATTTTGGTTACTCGTGGGCGTGAAACGGACACCCGAGTTGAAAGTTATGAATGTTTTAGTATATCACCTTTTGTCACACAATCTTGGATATTGAAGAGTTCGGGCCGAAGAGGGATGTTCGGGCCGAAGTGGTGTTCGGGCCGAAGTGGGATGTTCGGGCCGAAGTGGTGTTCGGGCCGAAGTGGTGTTCGGGCCGAAGTTTGGTGTTCGGGCCGAGGTTGAAGTTCGGGCCGAGGTCGGAGTTCGGGACGAGGTCGAAGTTCGGGCTGAGGTTGAAGTTCGGGCCGGGAACAGTGAAGAGTTCGGGCCGAACTTGTTCTTGGCAGTGACGAACGAACCAGCTATTTTGGTTACTCGTGGGCGTGAAACGGACACCCGAGCTGAAAGTTATGAATGTTTTAGTATATCACCTTTTGTCACACAATCTTGGATATTGAAGAGTTCGGGCCGAAGAGGGATGTTCGGGCCGAAGTGGTGCTCGGGCCGAAGTGGGATGTTCGGGCCGAAGTGGTGTTCGGGCCGAAGTGGTGTTCGGGCTGAAGTTTGGTGTTCGGGCCGAGGATGATGTTCGGGCCGAGGTTGAAGTTCGGGCCGAGGTCGGAGTTCGGGACGAGGTCGATGTTCGGGCTGAGGTTGAAGTTCGGGCCGGGAACAGTGAAGAGTTCGGGCCGAACTTGTTCTTGGCAGAGACGAACGAACCAGCTATTTTGGTTACTCGTGGGCGTGAAACGGACACCCGAACTGAAAGTTATGAATGTTTTCGTATAGCACATTTTGTCACACAATCTTGGATATTGAAGAGTTCGGGCCGAAGAGGGATGTTCGGGCCGAAGTGGTGTTCGGGCCGAAGTGGGATGTTCGGGCCGAAGTGGGATGTTCGGGCCGAAGTGGTGTTCGGGCCGAAGTGGTGTTCGAGCTGAAGTTCGGTGTTCGGGCCGAGGATGATGTTCGGGCTGAGGTTAGAGTTCGGGCCGAGGTTGGAGTTCGGGCCGAGGTTGGAGTTCTGGCCGAGGTCGGAGTTCGGGCCGAGGTCGGAGTTCGGGCCGAGGTTGAAGTTCGGGCCGAAAATGAAGTTCGGGCCGGGAACAGTGAAGAGTTCGGGTCGAACTTGTTCTTGGCAGTGACGAACGAACCAGCTATTTTGGTTACTCGTGGGCGTGAAACGGACACCCGAGCTGAAAGTTATGAATGTTTTAGTATAGCACCGTTTGTCACACAATCTTGGATATTGAAGAGTTCGGGCCGAAGAGGGATGTTCGGGCCGAAGTGGTGTTCTGGCCGAAGTGGGATGTTCGGGCCGAAGTGGTGTTCGGGCCGAAGTTCGGTGTTCGGGCCGAGGATGAAGTTCGGGCCGAGGTCGGAGTTCGGGCCGAGGTTGAAGTTCGGGCCGAGGTTGAAGTTCGGTCCGAAAATGAAGTTCGGGCCGGGAACAGTGAAGAGTTCTGGCCGAACTTGTTCTTGGCAGTGACGAACGAACCAGCTATTTTGGTTACTCGTGGGCGTGAAACGGACACCCGAGCTGAAAGTTATGAAAGTTTTAGTATAGCACCTTTTGTAACACAATCTTGGATATTGAAGAGTTCGGGCCGAAGAGGGATGTTCGGGCCGAAGTGGTGTTCGGGCCGAAGTGGGATGTTCGGGCCGAAGTGGTGTTCGGGCCGAAGTGGTGTTCGGACCAAAGTTCGGTGTTAGGGCCGAGGATGATGTTCGGGCCGAGGTTGGAGTTCGGGCCGAGGTTGGAGTTCCGGCCGAGGTTGAAGTTCAGGCCGAAAATGAAGTTCGGGCCGGGAACAGTGAAGAGTTCGGGCCGAACTTATTCTTGGCAGTGACGAACGAACCAGCTATTTTGGTTACTCGTGGGCGTGAAACGGACACCCGAGCTGAAAGTTATGAACGTTTTAGTATAGCACCTTTTGTCACACAATCTTGGATATTGAAGAGTTCGGGCCGAAGAGGGATGTTCGGGCCGAAGTAGTGTTCGGGCCGAAGTGGGATGTTCGGGCCGAAGTGGTGTTCGGGCCGAAGTTCGGTGTTCGGGCCGAGGATGATGTTCGGGCCGAGGTTGAAGTTCGGGCCGAGGTCGGAGTTCGGGACGAGGTCGAAGTTCGGGCCAAGGTTGAAGATCGGGCCGGGAACAGTGAAGAGTTCGGGCCGAACTTGTTCTTGGCAGTGACGAACGAACCAGCTATTTTGGTTACTCGTGGGCGTGAAACTGACACCCGAGCTGAAAGTTATGATTGTTTTAGTATAGCACCTTTTGTCATACAATCTTGGATATTGAAGAGTTCGGGCCGAAGAGGGATGTTCGGGCCGAAGTGGTGTTCGGGCCGAAGTGGGATGTTCGGGCTGAAGTGGTGTTCGGGCCGAAGTGGTGTTCGGGCCGAAGTTCGGTGTTCGGGCCGAGGATGATGTTCGGGTCGAGGTTGAAGTTCGGGCCGAGGTCGGAGTTCGGGATGAGGTCGAAGTTCGGGCCGAGGTCGGAGTTCGGGCCGAGATTGAAGTTCGGGCAGGGAACAGTGAAGAGTTCGGGCCGAACTTGTTCTTGGCAGTGACGAACGAACCAGCTATTTTGGTTACTCGTGGGCGTGAAACGGACACCCGAACTGAAAGTTATGAATGTTTTTGTATAGCACATTTTGTCACACAATCTTGGATATTGAAGAGTTCGGCCGAAGAGGGATGTTCGGGCCGAAGTGGTGTTCGGGCCGAAGTGGGATGTTCGGGCCGAAGTGGGATGTTCGGGCCGAAGTGGTGTTCGGGCCGAAGTGGTGTTCGGGCCGAAGTTCGGTGTTCGGGCCGAGGATGATGTTCGGGCCGAGGTTAGAGTTCGGGCCGAGGTTGGAGTTCGGGCCGAGGTCGGAGTTCGGGCTGAGGTCGGAGTTCGGGCCGAGTTTGAAGTTCGGGCCGAAAATGAAGTTCGGGCCGAAAATGAAGTTCGGGCCGGGAACAGTGAAGAGTTCGGGCCGAACTTGTTCTTGGCAGTGACGAACGAACCAGCTATATTTGTTACTCGTGGGCGTGAAACGGACACCCGAGCTGAAAGTTATGAATGTTTTTAGTATAGCACATTTTGTCACATAATCTTGGATATTGAAGAGTTCGGGCCGAAGAGGGATGTTCGGGCCGAAGTGGTGTTCGGGCCGAAGTGGGATGTTCGGGCCGAAGTGGTGTTCGGGCCGAAGTTCGGTGTTCGGGCCGAGGATGAAGTTCGGGCCGAGGTCGGAGTTCGGGCCGAGGTTGAAGTTCGGGCCGAAAATGAAGTTCGGGCCGGGAACAGTGAAGAGTTCAGGTCGAACTTGTTCTTGGCAGTGACGAACGAACCAACTATTGGTTACTCGTGGGCGTGAAACGGACACCCGAGCTGAAAGTTATGAAAGTTTTAGTATAGCACCTTTTGTCACACAATCTTGGATATTGAAGAGTTCGGGCCGAAGAGGGATGTTCGGGCCGAAGTGGTGTTCGGGCTGAAGTGGGATGTTCGGGCCGAAGTGGTGTTCGGGCCGAAGTGGTGTTCGGGCCAAAGTTCAGTGTTCGGGCCGAGGATGATGTTCGGGCCGAGGTTGGAGTTCGGGCCGAGGTTGGAGTTCGGGCCGAGGTTGAAGTTCGGGCCGAGGTTGAAGTTCGGGCCGAAAATGAAGTTCGGGCCGGGAACAGTGAAGAGTTCGGGCCGAACTTGTTCTTGGCAGTGACGAACGAACCAGCTATTTTGGTTACTCGTGGGCGTGAAATGGACACCCGAGCTGAAAGTTATGAACGTTTTAGTATAGCACCTTTTGTCACACAATCTTGGATATTGAAGTGTTCGGGCCGAACAGGAATGTTCGGGCCGAAGTAGTGTTCGGGCCGAAGTGGGATGTTCGGGCCAAAGTGGTGTTCGGGCTGAAGTTCGGTGTTCGGGCCGAGGATGATGTTCGGGCCGAGGTTGAAGTTCGGGCTGAGGTCGGAGTTCGGGACGAGGTCGAAGTTCGGGCCGAGGTTGAAGTTATGAATGTTTTAGTATATCACCTTTTGTCACACAATCTTGGATATTGAAGAGTTCGGGCCGAAGAGGGATGTTCGGGCCGAAGTGGTGTTCGGGCCGAAGTGGTGTTCGGGCCGAAGTGGGATGTTCGGGCCGAAGTGGTGTTCGGGCCGAAGTGGTGTTCGGGCCGAAGTTTGGTGTTCGGGCCGAGGATGATGTTCGGGCCGAGGTTGGAGTTCGGGCCGAGGTCGGAGTTCGGGACGAGGTCGATGTTCGGGCCGAGGTTGAAGTTCGGGCCGGGAACAGTGAAGAGTTCGGGTCGAACTTGTTCTTGGCAGTGACGAACGAACCAGCTATTTTGGTTACTCGTGGGCGTGAAACGGACACCCGACCTGAAAGTTATGAATGTTTTCGTATAGCACATTTTGTCACAAAATCTTGGATATTGAAGAGTTCGGGCCGAAGAGGGATGTTCGGGCCGAAGTGGTGTTCGGGCCGAAGTGGGATGTTCGGGCCGAAGTGGGATGTTCGGGCCGAAGTGGTGTTCGGGCCGAAGTGGTGTTCGAGCTGAAGTTCGGTGTTCGGGCCGAGGATGATGTTCGGGCCGAGGTTAGAGTTCGGGCCGAGGTTGGAGTTCGGGCCGAGGTCGGAGTTCGGGCCGAGGTCGGAGTTCGGGCCGAAAATGAAGTTCGGGCCGGGAACAGTGAAGAGTTCGGGTCGAACTTGTTCTTGGCAATGACGAACGAACCAGCTATTTTGGTTACTCGTGGGCGTGAAACGGACACCCGAGCTGAAAGTTATGAATGTTTTAGTATAGCACCTTTTGTCACACAATCTTGGATATTGAAGAGTTCGGGCCGAAGAGGGATGTTCCGGCCGAAGTGGTGTTCGGGCCGAAGTGGTGTTCGGGCCGAAGTTCGGTGTTCGGGCCGAGGATGAAGTTCGGGCCGAGGTCGGAGTTCGGGCCGAGGTCGGAGTTCGGGCCGAGGTTGAAGTTCGGGCCGAGGTTGGAGTGGGATGTTCGGGCCGAAGTGGGATATTCGGGCCGAAGTGGTGTTCGGGCCGAAGTTCGGTGTTCGGGCTGAGGATGAAGTTCGGGCCGAGGTCGGAGTTCGGGCCGAGGTTGAAGTTCGGGCCGAGGTTGGAGGTCGGGCCGAGGTTGGAGTTCTGGCCGAGGTCGGAGTTCGGGCCGAGGTCGGAGTTCGGGCCGAGGTTGAAGTTCGGGCCGAAAATGAAGTTCGGGCCGGGAACGGTGAAGAGTTCTGGCCGAACTTGTTCTTGGCAGTGACGAACGAACCAGCTATTTTGGTTACTCGTGGGCGTGAAACGGACACCCGAGCTGAAAGTTATGAAAGTTTTAGTATAGCACCTTTTGTCACACAATCTTGGACATTGAAGAGTTCAGGCCGAAGAGGGATGTTCGGGCCGAAGTGATGTTCGGGCCGAAGTGGGATCTTCGGGCCGAAGTGGTGTTCGGGCCGAAGTGGTGTTCGGACCAAAGTTCGGTGTTCGGGCCGAGGATGATGTTCGGGCCGAGGTTGGAGTTCGGGCCGAGGTTGGAGTTCGGGCCGAGGTTGAAGTTCAGGCCGAAAATGAAGTTCGGGTCGGGAACAGTGAAGAGTTCGGGCCGAACTTATTCTTGGCAGTGACGAACTAACCAGCTATTTTGGTTACTCGTGGGCGTGAAACGGACACCCGAGCTGAAAGTTATGAATGTTTTAGTATAGCACCTTTTGTCATACAATCTTGGATATTGAAGAGTTCGGGCCGAAGAGGGATGTTCGGGCCGAAGTGGTGTTCGGGCCGAAGTGGGATGTTCGGGCTGAAGTGGTGTTCGGGCCGAAGTGGTGTTCGGGCCGAAGTTCGGTGTTCGGGCCGAAGTTCGGTGTTCGGGCCGAGGATGATGTTCGGGCCGAGGTTGAAGTTCGGGCCGAGGTCGGAGTTCGGGACGAGGTCGAAGTTCGGGCCGAGGTCGGAGTTCGGGCCGAGATTGAAGTTTGGGCAGGGAACAGTGAAGAGTTCGGGCCGAACTTGTTCTTGGCAGTGACGAACTAACCTGCTATTTTGGTTACTCGTGGGCGTGAAACGGACACCCGAACTGAAATTTATGAATGTTTTTGTATAGCACATTTTGTCACACAATCTTGGATATTGAAGAGTTCGGGCCGAAGAGGGATGTTCGGGCCGAAGTGGTGTTCGGGCCGAAGTGGGATGTTCGGGCCGAAGTGGGATGTTCGGGCCGAAGTGGTGCTCGGGCCGAAGTGGTGTTCGGGCCGAAGTTCGGTGTTCGGGCCGAGGATGGTGTTCGGGCCGAGGTTGGAGTTCGGGCCGAGGTTGGAGTTCGGGCCGAGGTTGGAGTTCGGGCCGAGGTCGGAGTTCGGGCCGAGGTCGGAGTTCGGGCCGAGGTCGGAGTTCGGGCCGAGGTTGAAGTTCGGGCCGAAAATGAAGTTCGGGCCGGGAACAGTGAAGAGTTCGGGCCGAACTTGTTTTTGGCAGTGACGAACGAACCAGCTATATTTGTTACTCGTGGGCGTGAAACGGACACCCGAGCTGAAAGTTATGAATGTTTTTAGTATAGCACCTTTTGTCACATAATCTTGGATATTGAAGAGTTCGGGCCGAAGAGGGATGTTCGGGCCGAAGTGGTGTTCGGGCCGAAGTGGGATTTTCGGGCCGAAGTTCGGTGTTCGGGCCGAGGATGAAGTTCGGGCCGAGGTCGGAGTTCGGGCCGAGGTTGAAGTTCGGCCCGAAAATGAAGTTCGGGCCGGGAACAGTGAAGAGTTCAGGTCGAACTTGTTCTTGGCAGTGACGAACGAACCAGCTATTTTGGTTACTCGTGGGCGTGAAACGGACACCCGAGCTGAAAGTTATGAAAGTTTTAGTATAGCACCTTTTGTCACACAATCTTGGATATTGAAGAGTTCGGGCCGAAGTGGTGTTCGGGCCGAAGTGGGATGTTCGGGCCGAAGTGGTGTTCGGGCCGAAGTGGTGTTCGGGCCAAAGTTCGGTGTTCGGGCCGAGGTTGATGTTCGGGCCGAGGTTGGAGTTCGGGCCGAGGTTGGAGTTCGGGCCGAGGTTGAAGTTCGGGCCGAGGTTGAAGTTCGGGCCGAAAATGAAGTTCGGGCCGAACAGTGAAGAGTTCGGGCCGAACTTGTTCTTGGCAGCGACGAACGAACCAGCTATTTTGGTTACTCGTGGGCGTGAAATGGACACCCGAGCTGAAAGTTATGAACGTTTTAGTATAGCACCTTTTGTCACACAATCTTGGATATTGAAGTGTTCGGGCCGAACAGGGATGTTCGGGCCGAAGTAGTGTTCGGGCCGAAGTGGGATGTTCGGGCCGAAGTGGTGTTCGGGCCGAAGTTCGGTGTTCGGGCCGAGGATGATGTTCGGGCCGAGGTTGAAGTTCGGGCCGAGGTCGGAGTTCGGGACGAGGTCGAAGTTCGGGCCGAGGTCGGAGTTCGGGCCGAGATTGAAGTTCGGGCAGGGAACAGTGAAGAGTTCGGGCCGAACTTGTTCTTGGCAGTGACGAACTAACCAGCTATTTTGGTTACTCGTGGGCGTGAAACGGACACCCGAACTGAAAGTTATGAATGTTTTTGTATAGCACATTTTGTCACACAATCTTGGATATTGAAGAGTTCGGGCCGAAGAGGGATGTTCGGGCCGAAGTGGTGTTCGGGCCGAAGTGGGATGTTCGGGCCGAAGTGGGATGTTCGGGCCGAAGTGGTGCTCGGGCCGAAGTGGTGTTCGGGCCGAAGTTCGGTGTTCGGGCCGAGGATGATGTTCGGGCCGAGGTTAGAGTTCGGGCCGAGGTTGGAGTTCGGGCCGAGTTTGGAGTTCGGGCCGAGGTCGGAGTTCGGGCCGAGGTCGGAGTTCGGGCCGAGGTTGAAGTTCGGGCCGAAATTGAAGTTCGGGCCGGGAACAGTGAAGAGTTCGGGCCGAACTTGTTCTTGGCAGTGACGAACGAACCAGCTATATTTGTTACTCGTGGGCGTGAAACGGACACCCGAGCTGAAAGTTATGAATGTTTTTAGTATAGCACATTTTGTCACATAATCTTGGATATTGAAGAGTTCGGGCCGAAGAGGGATGTTCGGGCCGAAGTGGTGTTCGGGCCGAAGTGGGATTTTCGGGCCGAAGTTCGGTGTTCGGGCCGAGGATGAAGTTCGGGCCGAGGTCGGAGTTCGGGCCGAGGTTGAAGTTCGGCCCGAAAATGAAGTTCGGGCCGGGAACAGTGAAGAGTTCAGGTCGAACTTGTTCTTGGCAGTGACGAACGAACCAGCTATTTTGGTTACTCGTGGGCGTGAAACGGACACCCGAGCTGAAAGTTATGAAAGTTTTAGTATAGCACCTTTTGTCACACAATCTTGGATATTGAAGAGTTCGGGCCGAAGTGGTGTTCGGGCCGAAGTGGGATGTTCGGGCCGAAGTGGTGTTCGGGCCGAAGTGGTGTTCGGGCCAAAGTTCGGTGTTCGGGCCGAGGTTGATGTTCGGGCCGAGGTTGGAGTTCGGGCCGAGGTTGGAGTTCGGGCCGAGGTTGGAGTTCGGGCCGAGGTTGAAGTTCGGGCCGAAAATGAAGTTCGGGCCGAACAGTGAAGAGTTCGGGCCGAACTTGTTCTTGGCAGCGACGAACGAACCAGCTATTTTGGTTACTCGTGGGCGTGAAATGGACACCCGAGCTGAAAGTTATGAACGTTTTAGTATAGCACCTTTTGTCACACAATCTTGGATATTGAAGTGTTCGGGCCGAACAGGGATGTTCGGGCCGAAGTAGTGTTCGGGCCGAAGTGGGATGTTCGGGCCGAAGTGGTGTTCGGGCCGAAGTTCGGTGTTCGGGCCGAGGATGATGTTCGGGCCGAGGTTGAAGTTCGGGCCGAGGTCGGAGTTCGGGACGAGGTCGGAGTTCGGGACGAGGATGAAGTTCGGGCCGAAAATGAAGTTCGGGCCGGGAACAGTGAAGAGTTCGGGTCGAACTTGTTCTTGGCAATGACGAACGAACCAGCTATTTTGGTTACTCGTGGGCGTGAAACGGACACCCGAGCTGAAAGTTATGAATGTTTTAGTATAGCACCTTTTGTCACACAATCTTGGATATTGAAGAGTTCGGGCCGAAGAGGGATGTTCGGGCCGAAGTGGTGTTCGGGCCGAAGTGGGATGTTCGGGCCGAAGTGGTGTTCGGGCCGAAGTTCGGTGTTCGGGCCGAGGATGAAGTTCGGGCCGAGGTCGGAGTTCGGGCCGAGGTTGAAGTTCGGGCCGAGGTTGAAGTTCGGGCCGAGGTTGGAGTGGGATGTTCGGGCCGAAGTGGGATATTCGGGCCGAAGTGGTGTTCGGGCCGAAGTTCGGTGTTCGGGCTGAGGATGAAGTTCGGGCCGAGGTCGGAGTTCGGGCCGAGGTTGAAGTTCAGGCCGAGGTTGGAGGTCGGGCCGAGGTTGGAGTTCTGGCCGAGGTCGGAGTTCGGGCCGAGGTCGGAGTTCGGGCCGAGGTTGAAGTTCGGGCCGAAAATGAAGTTCGGGCCGGGAACAGTGAAGAGTTCTTGCCGAACTTGTTCTTGGCAGTGACGAACGAACCAGCTATTTTGGTTACTCGTGGGCGTGAAACGGACACCCGAGCTGAAAGTTATGAAAGTTTTAGTATAGCACCTTTTGTCACACAATCTTGGACATTGAAGAGTTCGGGCCGAAGAGGGATGTTCGGGCCGAAGTGGTGTTCGGGCCGAAGTGGGATCTTCGGGCCGAAGTGGTGTTCGGGCCGAAGTGGTGTTCGGACCAAAGTTCGGTGTTCGGGCCGAGGATGATGTTCGGGCCGAGGTTGGAGTTCGGGCCGAGGTTGGAGTTCGGGCCGAGGTTGAAGTTCAGGCCGAAAATGAAGTTCGGGCCGGGAACAATGAAGAGTTCGGGCCGAACTTATTCTTGGCAGTGACGAACTAACCAGCTATTTTGGTTACTCGTGGGCGTGAAACGGACACCCGAGCTGAAAGTTATGAATGTTTTAGTATAGCACCTTTTGTCATACAATCTTGGATATTGAAGAGTTCGGGCCGAAGAGGGATGTTCGGGCCGAAGTGGTGTTCGGGCCGAAGTGGGATGTTCGGGCTGAAGTGGTGTTCGGGCCGAAGTGGTGTTCGGGCCGAAGTTCGGTGTTCGGGCCGAAGTTCGGTGTTCGGGCCGAGGATGATGTTCGGGCCGAGGTTGAAGTTCGGGCCGAGGTCGGAGTTCGGGACGAGGTCGAAGTTCGGGCCGAGGTCGGAGTTCGGGCCGAGATTGAAGTTCGGGCAGGGAACAGTGAAGAGTTCGGGCCGAACTTGTTCTTGGCAGTGACGAACTAACCAGCTATTTTGGTTACTCGTGGGCGTGAAACGGTCACCCGAACTGAAAGTTATGAATGTTTTTGTATAGCACATTTTGTCACACAATCTTGGATATTGAAGAGTTCGGGCCGAAGAGGGATGTTCGGGCCGAAGTGGTGTTCGGGCCGAAGTGGGATGTTCGGGCCGAAGTGGTGCTCGGGCCGAAGTGGTGTTCGGGCCGAAGTTCGGTGTTCGGGCCGAGGATGATGTTCGGGCCGAGGTTAGAGTTCGGGCCGAGGTTGGAGTTCGGGCCGAGTTTGGAGTTCGGGCCGAGGTCGGAGTTCGGGCCGAGGTCGGAGTTCGGGCCGAGGTTGAAGTTCGGGCCGAAAATGAAGTTCGGGCCGGGAACAGTGAAGAGTTCGGGCCGAACTTGTTCTTGGCAGTGACGAACGAACCAGCTATATTTGTTACTCGTGGGCGTGAAACGGACACCCGAGCTGAAAGTTATGAATGTTTTTAGTATAGCACCTTTTGTCACATAATCTTGGATATTGAAGAGTTCGGGCCGAAGAGGGATGTTCGGGCCGAAGTGGTGTTCGGGCCGAAGTGGGATTTTCGGGCCGAAGTTCGGTGTTCGGGCCGAGGATGAAGTTCGGGCCGAGGTCGGAGTTCGGGCCGAGGTTGAAGTTCGGCCCGAAAATGAAGTTCGGGCCGGGAACAGTGAAGAGTTCAGGTCGAACTTGTTCTTGGCAGTGACGAACGAACCAGCTATTTTGGTTACTCGTGGGCGTGAAACGGACACCCGAGCTGAAAGTTATGAAAGTTTTAGTATAGCACCTTTTGTCACACAATCTTGGATATTGAAGAGTTCGGGCCGAAGTGGTGTTCGGGCCGAAGTGGGATGTTCGGGCCGAAGTGGTGTTCGGGCCGAAGTGGTGTTCGGGCCAAAGTTCGGTGTTCGGGCCGAGGTTGATGTTCGGGCCGAGGTTGGAGTTCGGGCCGAGGTTGGAGTTCGGGCCGAGGTTGAAGTTCGGGCCGAGGTTGAAGTTCGGGCCGAAAATGAAGTTCGGGCCGAACAGTGAAGAGTTCGGGCCGAACTTGTTCTTGGCAGCGACGAACGAACCAGCTATTTTGGTTACTCGTGGGCGTGAAATGGACACCCGAGCTGAAAGTTATGAACGTTTTAGTATAGCACCTTTTGTCACACAATCTTGGATATTGAAGTGTTCGGGCCGAACAGGAATGTTCGGGCCGAAGTAGTGTTCGGGCCGAAGTGGGATGTTCGGGCCGAAGTGGTGTTCGGGCCGAAGTTCGGTGTTCGGGCCGAAGTTCGGTGTTCGGGCCGAGGATGATGTTCGGGCCGAGGTTGAAGTTCGGGCCGAGGTCGGAGTTCGGGACGAGGTCGAAGTTCGGGCCGAGGTCGGAGTTCGGGCCGAGATTGAAGTTCGGGCAGGGAACAGTGAAGAGTTCGGGCCGAACTTGTTCTTGGCAGTGACGAACTAACCAGCTATTTTGGTTACTCGTGGGCGTGAAACGGACACCCGAACTGAAAGTTATGAATGTTTTTGTATAGCACATTTTGTCACACAATCTTGGATATTGAAGAGTTCGGGCCGAAGAGGGATGTTCGGGCCGAAGTGGTGTTCGGGCCGAAGTGGGATGTTCGGGCCGAAGTGGGATGTTCGGGCCGAAGTGGTGCTCGGGCCGAAGTGGTGTTCGGGCCGAAGTTCGGTGTTCGGGCCGAGGATGATGTTCGGGCCGAGGTTAGAGTTCGGGCCGAGGTTGGAGTTCGGGCCGAGTTTGGAGTTCGGGCCGAGGTCGGAGTTCGGGCCGAGGTCGGAGTTCGGGCCGAGGTTGAAGTTCGGGCCGAAAATGAAGTTCGGGCCGGGAACAGTGAAGAGTTCGGGCCGAACTTGTTCTTGGCAGTGACGAACGAACCAGCTATATTTGTTACTCGTGGGCGTGAAACGGACACCCGAGCTGAAAGTTATGAATGTTTTTAGTATAGCACATTTTGTCACATAATCTTGGATATTGAAGAGTTCGGGCCGAAGAGGGATGTTCGGGCCGAAGTGGTGTTCGGGCCGAAGTGGGATTTTCGGGCCGAAGTTCGGTGTTCGGGCCGAGGATGAAGTTCGGGCCGAGGTCGGAGTTCGGGCCGAGGTTGAAGTTCGGCCCGAAAATGAAGTTCGGGCCGGGAACAGTGAAGAGTTCAGGTCGAACTTGTTCTTGGCAGTGACGAACGAACCAGCTATTTTGGTTACTCGTGGGCGTGAAACGGACACCCGAGCTGAAAGTTATGAAAGTTTTAGTATAACACCTTTTGTCACACAATCTTGGATATTGAAGAGTTCGGGCCGAAGTGGTGTTCGGGCCGAAGTGGGATGTTCGGGCCGAAGTGGTGTTCGGGCCGAAGTGGTGTTCGGGCCAAAGTTCGGTGTTCGGGCCGAGGTTGATGTTCGGGCCGAGGTTGGAGTTCGGGCCGAGGTTGGAGTTCGGGCCGAGGTTGAAGTTCGGGCCGAGGTTGAAGTTCGGGCCGAAAATGAAGTTCGGGCCGAACAGTGAAGAGTTCGGGCCGAACTTGTTCTTGGCAGCGACGAACGAACCAGCTATTTTGGTTACTCGTGGGCGTGAAATGGACACCCGAGCTGAAAGTTATGAACGTTTTAGTATAGCACCTTTTGTCACACAATCTTGGATATTGAAGTGTTCGGGCCGAACAGGGATGTTCGGGCCGAAGTAGTGTTCGGGCCGAAGTGGGATGTTCGGGCCGAAGTGGTGTTCGGGCCGAAGTTCGGTGTTCGGGCCGAGGATGATGTTCGGGCCGTGGTTGAAGTTCGGGCCGAGGTCGGAGTTCGGGACGAGGTCGAAGTTCGGGCTGAGGTTGAAGTTCGGGCCGGGAACAGTGAAGAGTTCGGGCCGAACTTGTTCTTGGCAGTGACGAACGAACCAGCTATTTTGGTTACTCGTGGGCGTGAAACGGACACCCGAGCTGAAAGTTATGAATGTTTTAGTATATCACCTTTTGTCACACAATCTTGGATATTGAAGAGTTCGGGCCGAAGAGGGATGTTCGGGCCGAAGTGGTGTTCGGGCCGAAGTGGGATGTTCGGGCCGAAGTGGGATGTTCGGGCCGAAGTGGTGTTCGGGCCGAAGTGGTGTTCGGGCCGAAGTTCGGTGTTCGGGCCGAGGATGATGTTCGGGCCGAGGTCGGAGTTCGGGCCGAGGTCGAAGTTCGGGCTGAGGTTGGAGTTTGGGCCGGGAACAGTGAAGAGTTCGGGCCGAACTTGTTCTTGGCAGTGACGAACGAACCAGCTATTTTGGTTACTTGTGGGCGTGAAACGGACACCCGAACTGAAAGTTATGAATGTTTTCGTATAGCACATTTTGTCACACAATCTTGGATATTGAAGAGTTCGGGCCGAAGAGGGATGTTCGGGCCGAAGTGGTGTTCGGGCCGAAGTGGGATGTTCGGGCCGAAGTGGGATGTTCGGGCCGAAGTGGTGTTCGGGCCGAAGTGGTGTTCGAGCTGAAGTTCGGTGTTCGGGCCGAGGATGATGTTCGGGCCGAGGTTAGAGTTCGGGCCGAGGTTGGAGTTCGGGCCGAGGTTGGAGTTCTGGCCGAGGTCGGAGTTCGGGCTGAGGTTGAAGTTCGGGCCAAAAATGAAGTTCGGGCCGGGAACAGTGAAGAGTTCGGGTCGAACTTGTTCTTGGCAGTGACGAACGAACCAGCTATTTTGGTTACTCGTGGGCGTGAAACGGACACCCGAGCTGAAAGTTATGAATGTTTTAGTATAACACCTTTTGTCACACAATCTTGGATATTGAAGAGTTCGGGCCGAAGAGGGATGTTCGGGCCGAAGTGGTGTTCGGGCCGAAGTGGGATATTCGGGCCGAAGTTCGGTGTTCGGGCCGAGGATGATGTTCGGGCCGAGGTTGAAGTTCGGGCCGAGGTCGGAGTTCGGGACGAGGTCGAAGTTCGGGCCGAGGTTGAAGTTCGGGCCGGGAACAATGAAGAGTTCGGGCCAAACTTGTTCTTGGCAGTGCCGAACGAACCAGCTATTTTAGTTACTCGTGGGCGTGAAACGGACACCCGAGCTGAAAGTTATGAATGTTTTAGTATAGCACCTTTTGTCATACAATCTTGGATATTGAAGAGTTCGGGCCGAAGAGGGATGTTCGGGGCGAAGTGGTGTTCGGGCCGAAGTGGGATGTTCGGGCTGAAGTGGTGTTCGGGCCGAAGTGGTGTTCGGGCCGAAGTTCGGTGTTCGGGCCGAGGATGATGTTCGGGCCGAGGTTGAAGTTCGGGCCGAGGTCGGAGTTCGGGACGAGGTCGAAGTTCGGGCCGAGGTCGGAGTTCGGGCCGAGATTGAAGTTCGGGCAGGGAACAGTGAAGAGTTAGGGCCGAACTTGTTCTTGGCAGTGACGAACGAACCAGCTATTTTGGTTACTCGTGGGCGTGAAACGGACACCCGAACTGAAAGTTATGAATGTTTTTGTATAGCACATTTTGTCACACAATCTTGGATATTGAAGAGTTCGGGCCGAAGAGGGATGTTCGGGCCGAAGTGGTGTTCGGGCCGAAGTGGGATGTTCGGGCCGAAGTGGGATGTTCGGGCCGAAGTGGTGTTCGGGCCGAAGTGGTGTTCGGGCCGAAGTTCGGTGTTCGGGCCGAGGATGATGTTCGGGCCGAGGTTAGAGTTCGGGCCGAGGTGGGAGTTCGGGCCGAGGTTGGAGTTCGGGCCGAGGTCGGAGTTCGGTCCGAGGTCAGAGTTCGGGCCGAGGTTGAAGTTCGGGCCGAAAATGAAGTTCGGGCCGGGAACAGTGAAGAGTTCGGGCCGAACTTGTTCTTTGCAGTGACGAATGAACCAGCTATATTTGTTACTCGTGGGCGAGAAACGGACACCCGAGCTGAAAGTTATGAATGTTTTAGTATAGCACCTTTTGTCACTTAATCTTGGATATTGAAGAGTTCGGGCCGAAGAGGGATGTTCGGGCCGAAGTGGTGTTCGGGCCGAAGTGGGATGTTCGGGCCGAAGTGGGATGTTCGGGCCGAAGTGGTGTTCGGGCCGAAGTGGTGTTCGGGCCGAAGTTCGATGTTCGGGCCGAGGATGATGTTCGGGCCGAGGTCGGAGTTCGGGCCGAGGTCGAAGTACGGGCTGAGGGTGGAGTTCGGGCCGGGAACAGTGAAGAGTTCGGGCCGAACTTGTTCTTGGCAGTGACGAACGAACCAGCTATTTTGGTTACTCGTGGGCGTGAAACGGACACCCGAACTGAAAGTTATGAATGTTTTCGTATAGCACATTTTGTCACACAATCTTGGATATTGAAGAGTTCGGGCCGAAGAGGGATGTTCGGGCCGAAGTGGTGTTCGGGCTGAAGTGGGATGTTCGGGCCGAAGTGGGATGTTCGGGCCGAAGTGGTGTTCGGGCCGAAGTGGTGTTCGACCTGAAGTTCGGTGTTCGGGCCGAGGATGATGTTCGGGCCGAGGTTAGAGTTCGGGCCGAGGTTGGAGTTCGGGCCGAGGTTGGAGTTCTGGCCGAGGTCGGAGTTCGGGCTGAGGTTGAAGTTCGGGCCGAAAATGAAGTTCGGGCCGGGAACAGTGAAGAGTTCGGGTCGAACTTGTTCTTGGCAGTGACGAACGAACCAGCTATTTTGGTTACTCGTGGGCGTGAAACGGACACCCGAACTGAAAGTTATGAATGTTTTTGTATAGCACATTTTGTCACACAATCTTGGATATTGAAGAGTTCGGGCCGAAGAGGGATGTTCGGGCCGAAGTGGTGTTCGGGCCGAAGTGGGATGTTCGGGCCGAAGTTCGGTGTTCGGGCCGAGGATGATGTTCGGGCCGAAGTTCGGTGTTCGGGCCGAGGATGATGTTCGGGCCGAGGTTAGAGTTCGGGCCGAGGTGGGAGTTCGGGCCGAGGTTGGAGTTCGGGCCGAGGTCGGAGTTCGGGCCGAGGTCGGAGTTCGGGCCGAGGTTGATGTTCGGGCCGAAAATGAAGTTCGGGCCGGGAACAGTGAAGAGTTCGGGCCGAACTTGTTCTTGGCAGTGACGAACGAACCAGCTATATTTGTTACTCGTGGGCGAGAAACGGACACCCGAGCTGAAAGTTATGAATGTTTTAGTATAGCACCTTTTGTCACTTAATCTTGGATATTGAAGAGTTCGGGCCGAAGAGGGATGTTCGGGCCGAAGTGGTGTTCGGGCCGAAGTGGGATGTTCGGGCCGAAGTGGTGTTCGGGCCGAAGTTCGGTGTTCGGGCCGAGGATGAAGTTCGGGCCGAGGTCGGAGTTCGGGCCGAGGTTGAAGTTCGGGCCGAGGTCGGAGTTCGGGACGAGGTCGAAGTTCGGGCTGAGGTTGAAGTTCGGGCCGGGAACAGTGAAGAGTTCGGGCCGAACTTGTTCTTGGCAGTGACGAACGAACCAGCTATTTTGGTAACTCGTGGGCGTGAAACGGACACCCGAACTGAAAGTTATGAATGTTTTCGTATAGCACATTTTGTCACACAATCTTGGATATTGAAGAGTTCGGGCCGAAGAGGGATGTTCGGGCCGAAGTGGTGTTCGGGCCGAAGTGGGATGTTCGGGCCGAAGTGGGATGTTCGGGCCGAAGTGGTGTTCGGGCCGAAGTGGTGTTCGAGCTGAAGTTCGGTGTTCGGGCCGAGGATGATGTTCGGGCCGAGGTTAGAGTTCGGGGCGAGGTTGGAGTTCGGGCCGAGGTTGGAGTTCTGGCCGAGGTCGGAGTTCGGGCCGAGGTCGGAGTTCGGGCCGAGGTTGAAGTTCGGGCCGAAAATGAAGTTCGGGCCCGGAACAGTGAAGAGTTCGGGTCGAACTTGTTCTTGGCAGTGACGAACGAACCAGCTATTTTGGTTACTCGTGGGCGTGAAACGGACACCCGAGCTGAAAGTTATGAATGTTTTAGTATAGCACCTTTTGTCACACAATCTTGGATATTGAAGAGTTCGGGCCGAAGAGGGATGTTCGGGCCGAAGTGGTGTTCGGGCCGAAGTGGGATGTTCGGGCCGAAGTGGTGTTCGGGCCGAAGTTCGGTGTTCGGGCCGAGGATGATGTTCGGGCCGAGGTTGAAGTTCGGGCCGAGGTCGGAGTTCGGGACGAGGTCGAAGTTCGGGCCGAGGTTGAAGTTCGGGCCGGGAACAGTGAAGAGTTCGGGCCGAACTTGTTCTTGGCAGTGACGAACGAACCAGCTTTTTTGGTTACTCGTGGGCGTGAAACGGACACCCGAGCTGAAAGTTATGAATGTTTAAGTATAGCACCTTTTGTCATACAATCTTGGATATTGAAGAGTTCGGGCCGAAGAGGGATGTTCGGGCCGAAGTGGTGTTCGGGCCGAAGTGGGATGTTCGGGCTGAAGTGGTGTTCGGGCCGAAGTGGTGGTCGGGCCGAAGTTTGGTGTTCGGGCCGAGGATGATGTTCGGGCCGAGGTTGAAGTTCGGGCCGAGGTCGGAGTTCGGGCCGAGGTCGAAGTTCGGGCCGAGGTCGGAGTTCGGGCCGAGATTGAAGTTCGGGCAGGGAACAGTGAAGAGTTCGGGCCGAACTTGTTCTTGGCAGTGACGAACGAACCAGCTATTTTGGTTACTCGTGGGCGTGAAACGGACACCCGAACTGAAAGTTATGAATGTTTTTGTATAGCACATTTTGTCACACAATCTTGGATATTGAAGAGTTCGGGCCGAAGAGGGATGTTCGGGCCGAAGTGGTGTTCGGGCCGAAGTGGGATGTTCGGGCCGAAGTGGGATGTTCGGGCTGAAGTGGTGTTCGGGCCGAAGTGGTGTTCGGGCCGAAGTTCGGTGTTCGGGCCGAGGATGATGTTCGGGCCGAGGTTAGAGTTCGGGCCGAGGTTGGAGTTCGGGCCGAGGTTGGAGTTCGGGCCGAGGTCGGAGTTCGGGCCGAGGTCGGAGTTCGGGCCGAGGTTGAAGTTCGGGCCGAAAATGAAGTTCGGGCCTGGAACAGTGAAGAGTTCGGGCCGAACTTGTTCTGGCAGTGACGAACGAACCAGCTATATTTGTTACTCGTGGGCGTGAAACGGACACCCGAGCTGAAAGTTATGAATGTTTTAGTATAGCACCTTTTGTCACACAATCTTGGATATTGAAGAGTTCGGGCCGAAGAGGGATGTTCGGGCCGAAGTGGTGTTCGGGCCGAAGTGGGATGTTCGGGCCGAAGTGGTGTTCGGGCCGAAGTTCGGTGTTCGGGCCGAGGATGATGTTCGGGCCGAGGTTGAAGTTCGGGCCGAGGTCGGAGTTCGGGACGAGGTCGAAGTTCGGGCCGAGGTTGAAGTTCGGGCCGGGAACAGTGAAGAGTTCGGGCCGAACTTGTTCTTGGCAGTGACGAACGAACCAGCTTTTTTGGTTACTCGTGGGCGTGAAACGGACACCCGAGCTGAAAGTTATGAATGTTTAAGTATAGCACCTTTTGTCATACAATCTTGGATATTGAAGAGTTCGGGCCGAAGAGGGATGTTCGGGCCGAAGTGGTGTTCGGGCCGAAGTGGGATGTTCGGGCTGAAGTGGTGTTCGGGCCGAAGTGGTGTTCGGGCCGAAGTTTGGTGTTCGGGCCGAGGATGATGTTCGGGCCGAGGTTGAAGTTCGGGCCGAGGTCGGAGTTCGGGCCGAGGTCGAAGTTCGGGCCGAGGTCGGAGTTCGGGCCGAGATTGAAGTTCGGGCAGGGAACAGTGAAGAGTTCGGGCCGAACTTGTTCTTGGCAGTGACGAACGAACCAGCTATTTTGGTTACTCGTGGGCGTGAAACGGACACCCGAACTGAAAGTTATGAATGTTTTTGTATAGCACATTTTGTCACACAATCTTGGATATTGAAGAGTTCGGGCCGAAGAGGGATGTTCGGGCCGAAGTGGTGTTCGGGCCGAAGTGGGATGTTCGGGCCGAAGTGGGATGTTCGGGCTGAAGTGGTGTTCGGGACGAAGTGGTGTTCGGGCCGAAGTTCGGTGTTCGGGCCGAGGATGATGTTCGGGCCGAGGTTAGAGTTCGGGCCGAGGTTGGAGTTCGGGCCGAGGTTGGAGTTCGGGCCGAGGTCGGAGTTCGGGCCGAGGTCGGAGTTCGGGCCGAGGTTGAAGTTCGGGCCGAAAATGAAGTTCGGGCCTGGAACAGTGAAGAGTTCGGGCCGAACTTGTTCTGGCAGTGACGAACGAACCATCTATATTTGTTACTCGTGGGCGTGAAACGGACACCCGAGCTGAAAGTTATGAATGTTTTAGTATAGCACCTTTTGTCACATAATCTTGGATATTGAAGAGTTCGGGCCGAAGAGGGATGTTCGGGCCGAAGTGGTGTTCGGCCCGAAGTGGGATGTTCGGGCCGAAGTGGTGTTCGGGCCGAAGTTCGGTGTTCGGGCCGAGGATGAAGTTCTGGCCGAGGTCGGAGTTCGGGCCGAGGTCGGAGTTCGGGCCGAGGTCGGAGTTCGGGCCGAGATTGAAGTTCGGGCAGGGAACAGTGAAGAGTTCGGGCCGAACTTGTTCTTGGCAGTGACGAACGAACCAGCTATTTTGGTTACTCGTGGGCGTGAAACGGACACCCGAACTGAAAGTTATGAATGTTTTTGTATAGCACATTTTGTCACACAATCTTGGATATTGAAGAGTTCGGGCCGAAGAGGGATGTTCGGGCCGAAGTGGTGTTCGGGCCGAAGTGGGATGTTCGGGCCGAAGTGGGATGTTCGGGCTGAAGTGGTGTTCGGGCCGAAGTGGTGTTCGGGCCGAAGTTCGGTGTTCGGGCCGAGGATGATGTTCGGGCCGAGGTTAGAGTTCGGGCCGAGGTTGGAGTTCGGGCCGCGGTTGGAGTTCGGGCCGAGGTCGGAGTTCGGGCCGAGGTCAGAGTTCGGGCCGAGGTTGAAGTTCGGGCCGAAAATGAAGTTCGGGCCGGGAACAGTGAAGAGTTCAGGTCGAACTTGTTCTTGGCAGTGACGAACGAACCAGCTATTTTGGTTACTCGTGGGCGTGAAACGGACACCCGAACTGAAAGTTATGAATGTTTTCGTATAGCACATTTTGTCACACAATCTTGGATATTGAAGAGTTCGGGCCGAAGAGGGATGTTCGGGCCGAAGTGGTGTTCGGGCCGAAGTGGGATGTTCGGGCCGAAGTGGGATGTTCGGGCCGAAGTGGTGTTCGGGCCGAAGTGGTGTTCGGGCCGAAGTTCGGTGTTCGGGCCGAGGATGATGTTCGGGCCGAGGTTAGAGTTCGGGCCGAGGTGGGAGTTCGGGCCGAGGTTGGAGTTCGGGCCGAGGTCGGAGTTCGGTCCGAGGTCAGAGTTCGGGCCGAGGTTGAAGTTCGGGCCGAAAATGAAGTTCGGGCCGGGAACAGTGAAGAGTTCGGGCCGAACTTGTTCTTGGCAGTGACGAATGAACCAGCTATATTTGTTACTCGTGGGCGAGAAACGGACACCCGAGCTGAAAGTTATGAATGTTTTAGTATAGCACCTTTTGTCACTTAATCTTGGATATTGAAGAGTTCGGGCCGAAGAGGGATGTTCGGGCCGAAGTGGTGTTCGGGCCGAAGTGGGATGTTCGGGCCGAAGTGGGATGTTCGGGCCGAAGTGGTGTTCGGGCCGAAGTGGTGTTCGGGCCGAAGTTCGATGTTCGGGCCGAGGATGATGTTCGGGCCGAGGTCGGAGTTCGGGCCGAGGTCGAAGTTCGGGCTGAGGTTGGAGTTCGGGCCGGGAACAGTGAAGAGTTCGGGCCGAACTTGTTCTTGGCAGTGACGAACGAACCAGCTATTTTGGTTACTCGTGGGCGTGAAACGGACACCCGAACTGAAAGTTATGAATGTTTTCGTATAGCACATTTTGTCACACAATCTTGGATATTGAAGAGTTCGGGCCGAAGAGGGATGTTCGGGCCGAAGTGGTGTTCGGGCTGAAGTGGGATGTTCGGGCCGAAGTGGGATGTTCGGGCCGAAGTGGTGTTCGGGCCGAAGTGGTGTTCGACCTGAAGTTCGGTGTTCGGGCCGAGGATGATGTTCGGGCCGAGGTTAGAGTTCGGGCCGAGGTTGGAGTTCGGGCCGAGGTTGGAGTTCTGGCCGAGGTCGGAGTTCGGGCTGAGGTTGAAGTTCGGGCCGAAAATGAAGTTCGGGCCGGGAACAGTGAAGAGTTCGGGTCGAACTTGTTCTTGGCAGTTACGAACGAACCAGCTATTTTGGTTACTCGTGGGCGTGAAACGGACACCCGAGCTGAAAGTTATGAATGTTTTAGTATAACACCTTTTGTCACACAATCTTGGATATTGAAGAGTTCGGGCCGAAGAGGGATGTTCGGGCCGAAGTGGTGTTCGGGCCGAAGTGGGATGTTCGGGCCGAAGTTCGGTGTTCGGGCCGAGGATGATGTTCGGGCCGAGGTTGAAGTTCGGGCCGAGGTCGGAGTTCGGGACGAGGTCGAAGTTCGGGCCGAGGTTGAAGTTCGGGGCGGGAACAGTGAAGAGTTCGGGCCAAACTTGTTCTTGGCAGTGACGAACGAACCAACTATTTTGGTTACTCGTGGGCGTGAAACGGACACCCGAGCTGAAAGTTATGAATGTTTTAGTATAGCACCTTTTGTCATACAATCTTGGATATTGAAGAGTTCGGGCCGAAGAGGGATGTTCGGGCTGAAGTGGTGTTCTGGCCGAAGTGGGATGTTCAGGCTGAAGTGGTGTTCGGGCCGAAGTGGTGTTCGGGCCGAAGTTCGGTGTTCGGGCCGAGGATGATGTTCGGGCCGAGGTTGAAGTTCGGGCCGAGGTCGGAGTTCGGGACGAGGTCGAAGTTCGGGCCGAGGTCGGAGTTCGGGCCGAGATTGAAGTTCGGGCAGGGAACAGTGAAGAGTTCGGGCCGAACTTGTTCTTGGCAGTGACGAACGAACCAGCTATTTTGGTTACTCGTGGGCGTGAAACGGACACCCGAACTGAAAGTTATGAATGTTTTTGTATAGCACATTTTGTCACACAATCTTGGATATTGAAGAGTTCGGGCCGAAGAGGGATGTTCGGGCCGAAGTGGTTTTCGGGCCGAAGTGGGATGTTCGGGCCGAAGTGGTGTTCGGGCCGAAGTGGTGTTCGGGCCGAAGTTCGGTGTTCGGGCCGAGGATGATGTTCGGGCCGAGGTTAGAGTTCGGGCCGAGGTGGGAGTTCGGGCCGAGGTCGGAGTTCGGGCCGAGGTCGGAGTTCGGGCCGAGGTCGGAGTTCGGGCCGAGGTTGATGTTCGTGCCGAAAATGAAGTTCGGGCCGGGAACAGTGAAGAGTTCGGGCCGAACTTGTTCTTGGCAGTGACGAACGAACCAGCTATATTTGTTACTCGTGGGCGAGAAACGGACACCCGAGCTGAAAGTTATGAATGTTTTAGTATAGCACCTTTTGTCACTTAATCTTGGATATTGAAGAGTTCGGGCCGAAGAGGGATGTTCGGGCCGAAGTGGTGTTCGGGCCGAAGTGGGATGTTCGGGCCGAAGTGGTGTTCGGGCCGAAGTTCGGTGTTCGGGCCGAGGATGATGTTCGGGCCGAGGTCGGAGTTCGGGCCGAGGTTGAAGTTCGGGCCGAGGTCGGAGTTCGGGACGAGGTCGAAGTTCGGGCTGAGGTTGAAGTTCGGGCCGGGAACAGTGAAGAGTTCGGGCCGAACTTGTTCTTGGCAGTGACGAACGAACCAGCTATTTTGGTAACTCGTGGGCGTGAAACGGACACCCGAACTGAAAGTTATGAATGTTTTCGTATAGCACATTTTGTCACACAATCTTGGATATTGAAGAGTTCGGGCCGAAGAGGGATGTTCGGGCCGAAGTGGTGTTCGGGCCGAAGTGGGATGTTCGGGCCGAAGTGGGATGTTCGGGCCGAAGTGGTGTTCGGGCCGAAGTGGTGTTCGAGCTGAAGTTCGGTGTTCGGGCCGAGGATGATGTTCGGGCCGAGGTTAGAGTTCGGGCCGAGGTTGGAGTTCGGGCCGAGGTTGGAGTTCTGGCCGAGGTCGGAGTTCGGGCCGAGGTCGGAGTTCGGGCCGAGGTTGAAGTTCGGGCCGAAAATGAAGTTCGGGCCCGGAACAGTGAAGAGTTCGGGTCGAACTTGTTCTTGGCAGTGACGAACGAACCAGCTATTTTGGTTACTCGTGGGCGTGAAACGGACACCCGAGCTGAAAGTTATGAATGTTTTAGTATAGCACCTTTTGTCACACAATCTTGGATATTGAAGAGTTCGGGCCGAAGAGGGATGTTCGGGCCGAAGTGGTGTTCGGGCCGAAGTGGGATGTTCGGGCCGAAGTGGTGTTCGGGCCGAAGTTCGGTGTTCGGGCCGAGGATGATGTTCGGGCCGAGGTTGAAGTTCGGGCCGAGGTCGGAGTTCGGGACGAGGTCGAAGTTCGGGCCGAGGTTGAAGTTCGGGCCGGGAACAGTGAAGAGTTCGGTCCGAACTTGTTCTTGGCAGTGACGAACGAACCAGCTTTTTTGGTTACTCGTGGGCGTGAAACGGACACCCGAGCTGAAAGTTATGAATGTTTAAGTATAGCACCTTTTGTCATACAATCTTGGATATTGAAGAGTTCGGGCCGAAGAGGGATGTTCGGGCCGAAGTGGTGTTCGGGCCGAAGTGGGATGTTCGGGCTGAAGTGGTGTTCGGGCCGAAGTGGTGTTCGGGCCGAAGTTTGGTGTTCGGGCCGAGCATGATGTTCGGGCCGAGGTTGAAGTTCGGGCCGAGGTCGGAGTTCGGGCCGAGGTCGAAGTTCGGGCCGAGGTCGGAGTTCGGGCCGAGATTGAAGTTCGGGCAGGGAACAGTGAAGAGTTCGGGCCGAACTTGTTCTTGGCAGTGACGAACGAACCAGCTATTTTGGTTACTCGTGGGCGTGAAACGGACACCCGAACTGAAAGTTATGAATGTTTTTGTATAGCACATTTTGTCACACAATCTTGGATATTGAAGAGTTCGGGCCGAAGAGGGATGTTCGGGCCGAAGTGGTGTTCGGGCCGAAGTGGGATGTTCGGGCCGAAGTGGGATGTTCGGGCTGAAGTGGTGTTCGGGCCGAAGTGGTGTTCGGGCCGAAGTTCGGTGTTCGGGCCGAGGATGATGTTCGGGCCGAGGTTAGAGTTCGGGCCGAGGTTGGAGTTCGGGCCGAGGTTGGAGTTCGGGCCGAGGTCGGAGTTCGGGCCGAGGTCGGAGTTCGGGCCGAGGTTGAAGTTCGGGCCGAAAATGAAGTTCGGGCCTGGAACAGTGAAGAGTTCGGGCCGAACTTGTTCTGGCAGTGACGAACGAACCAGCTATATTTGTTACTCGTGGGCGTGAAACGGACACCCGAGCAGAAAGTTATGAATGTTTTAGTATAGCACCTTTTGTCACACAATCTTGGATATTGAAGAGTTCGGGCCGAAGAGGGATGTTCGGGCCGAAGTGGTGTTCGGGCCGAAGTGGGATGTTCTGGCCGAAGTGGTGTTCGGGCCAAGTTCGGTGTTCGGGCCGAGGATGATGTTCGGGCCGAGGTTGAAGTTCGGGCCGAGGTCGGAGTTCGGGACGAGGTCGAAGTTCGGGCCGAGGTTGAAGTTCGGGCCGGGAACAGTGAAGAGTTCGGGCCGAACTTGTTCTTGGCAGTGACGAACGAACCAGCTTTTTTGGTTACTCGTGGGCGTGAAACGGACACCCGAGCTGAAAGTTATGAATGTTTAAGTATAGCACCTTTTGTCATACAATCTTGGATATTGAAGAGTTCGGGCCGAAGAGGGATGTTCGGGCCGAAGTGGTGTTCGGGCCGAAGTGGGATGTTCGGGCTGAAGTGGTGTTCGGGCCGAAGTGGTGTTCGGGCCGAAGTTTGGTGTTCGGGCCGAGGATGATGTTCGGGCCGAGGTTGAAGTTCGGGCCGAGGTCGGAGTTCGGGCCGAGGTCGAAGTTCGGGCCGAGGTCGGAGTTCGGGCCGAGATTGAAGTTCGGGCAGGGAACAGTGAAGAGTTCGGGCCGAACTTGTTCTTGGCAGTGACGAACGAACCAGCTATTTTGGTTACTCGTGGGCGTGAAACGGACACCCGAACTGAAAGTTATGAATGTTTTTGTATAGCACATTTTGTCACACAATCTTGGATATTGAAGAGTTCGGGCCGAAGAGGGATGTTCGGGCCGAAGTGGTGTTCGGGCCGAAGTGGGATGTTCGGGCCAAAGTGGGATGTTCGGGCTGAAGTGGTGTTCGGGCCGAAGTGGTGTTCGGGCCGAAGTTCGGTGTTCGGGCCGAGGATGATGTTCGGGCCGAGGTTAGAGTTCGGGCCGAGGTTGGAGTTCGGGCCGAGGTTGGAGTTCGCGCCGAGGTCGGAGTTCGGGCCGAGGTCGGAGTTCGGGCCGAGGTTGAAGTTCGGGCCGAAAATGAAGTTCGGGCCTGGAACAGTGAAGAGTTCGGGCCGAACTTGTTCTGGCAGTGACGAACGAACCAGCTATATTTGTTACTCGTGGGCGTGAAACGGACACCCGCTGAAAGTTATGAATGTTTTAGTATAGCACCTTTTGTCACATAATCTTGGATATTGAAGAGTTCGGGCCGAAGAGGGATGTTCGGGCCGAAGTGGTGTTCGGCCCGAAGTGGGATGTTCGGGCCGAAGTGGTGTTCGGGCCGAAGTTCGGTGTTCGGGCCGAAGTTCGGTGTTCGGGCCGAGGATGAAGTTCTGGCCGAGGTCGGAGTTCGGGCCGAGGTCGAAGTTCGGGCCGAGGTCGGAGTTCGGGCCGAGATTGAAGTTCGGGCAGGGAACAGTGAAGAGTTCGGGCCGAACTTGTTCTTGGCAGTGACGAACGAACCAGCTATTTTGGTTACTCGTGGGCGTGAAACGGACACCCGAACTGAAAGTTATGAATGTTTTTGTATAGCACATTTTGTCACACAATCTTGGATATTGAAGAGTTCGGGCCGAAGAGGGATGTTCGGGCCGAAGTGGTGTTCGGGCCGAAGTGGGATGTTCGGGCCGAAGTGGGATGTTCGGGCTGAAGTGGTGTTCGGGCCGAAGTGGTGTTCGGGCCGAAGTTCGGTGTTCGGGCCGAGGATGATGTTCGGGCCGAGGTTAGAGTTCGGGCCGAGGTTGGAGTTCGGGCCGAGGTCGGAGTTCGGGCCGAGGTCGGAGTTCGGGCCGAGGTCGGAGTTCGGGCCGAGGTTGAAGTTCGGGCCGAAAATGAAGTTCGGGCCGGGAACAGTGAAGAGTTCAGGTCGAACTTGTTCTTGACAGTGACGAACGAACCAGCTATTTTGGTTACTCGTGGGCGTGAAACGGACACCCGAACTGAAAGTTATGAATGTTTTCGTATAGCACATTTTGTCACACAATCTTGGATATTGAAGAGTTCGGGCCGAAGAGGGATGTTCGGGCCGAAGTGGTGTTCGGGCCGAAGTGGGATGTTCGGGCCGAAGTGGGATGTTCGGGCCGAAGTGGTGTTCGGGCCGAAGTGGTGTTCGAGCTGAAGTTCGGTGTTCGGGCCGAGGATGATGTTCGGGCCGAGGTTAGAGTTCGGGCCGAGGTTGGAGTTCGGGCCGAGGTTGGAGTTCTGGCCGAGGTCGGAGTTCTGGCCGAGGTCAGAGTTCGGGCCGAGGTCGGAGTTCGGGCCCAGGTCGGAGTTCGGGCCGAAAATGAAGTTCGGGCCGGGAACAGTGAAGAGTTCGGGTCGAACTTGTTCTTGGCAGTGACGAACGAACCAGCTATTTTGGTTACTCGTGGGCGTGAAACGGACACCCGAGCTGAAAGTTATGAATGTTTTAGTATAGCACCTTTTGTCACACAATCTTGGATATTGAAGAGTTCGGGCCGAAGAGGGATGTTCGGGCCGAAGTGGGATGTTCGGGCCGAAGTGGTGTTCGGGCCGAAGTTCGGTTTTCGGGCCGAGGATGATGTTCGGGCCGAGGTCGGAGTTCGGGACGAGGTCGAAGTTCGGGCCGAGGTTGAAGTTCGGGCCGGGAACAGTGAAGAGTTCGGGCCGAACTTGTTCTTGGCAGTGACGAACGAACCAGCTATTTTGGTTACTCGTTGGCGTGAAACGGACACCCGAGCTGAAAGTTATGAATGTTTTAGTATAGCACCTTTTGTCATACAATCTTGGATATTGAAGAGTTCGGGCCGAAGAGGGATGTTCGGGCCGAAGTGGTGTTCGGGCCGAAGTGGGATGTTCGGGCTGAAGTGGTGTTCGGGCCGAAGTGGTGTTCGGGCCGAAGTTCGGTGTTCGGGCCGAGGATGATGTTCGGGCCGAGGTTGAAGTTCGGGCCGAGGTCGGAGTTCGGGACGAGGTCGAAGTTCGGGCCGAGGTCGGAGTTCGGGCCGAGATTGAAGTTCGGGCAGGGAACAGTGTAGAGTTCGGGCCGAACTTGTTCTTGGCAGTGACGAACGAACCAGCTATTTTGGTTACTCGTGGGCGTGAAACGGACACCCGAACTGAAAGTTATGAATGTTTTTGTATAGCACATTTTGTCACACAATCTTGGATATTGAAGAGTTCGTGCCGAAGAGGGATGTTCGGGCCGAAGTGGTGTTCAGGCCGAAGTGGGATGTTCGGGCCGAAGTGGGATGTTCGGGCCGAAGTGGTGTTCGGGCCGAAGTGGTCTTCGGGCCGAAGTTCGGTGTTCGGGCCGAGGATGATGTTCGGGCCGAGGTTAGAGTTCGGGCCGAGGTTGGAGTTCGGGCCGAGGTCGGAGTTCGGGCCGAGGTCGGAGTTCGGGCCGAGGTCGGAGTTCGGGCCGAGGTTGAAGTTCGGGCCGAAAATGAAGTTCGGGCCGGGAACAGTGAAGAGTTCGGGCCGAACTTGTTCTTGGCAGTGACGAACGAAGCAACTTTATTTGTTACTCGTGGGCGTGAAACGGACACCCGAGCTGAAAGTTATGAATGTTTTAGTATAGCACCTTTTGTCACATAATCTTGGATATTGAAGAGTTCGGGCCGAAGAGGGATGTTCGGGCCGAAGTGGTGTTCGGGCCGAAGTGGGATGTTCGGGCCGAAGTGGTGCGCGGGCCGAAGTGGTGTTCGGGCCGTGGATGAAGTTCGGGCCGAGGTCGGAGTTCGGGCCGAGGTTGAAGTTCGGGCCGAAAATGAAGTTCGGGCCGGGAACAGTGAAGAGTTCAGGTCGAACTTGTTCTTGGCAGTGACGAACGAACCAGCTATTTTGGTTACTCGTGGGCGTGAAACGGACACCCGAGCTGAAAGTTATGAAAGTTTTAGTATAGCACCTTTTGTCACACAATCTTGGATATTGAAGAGTTCGGGCCGAAGAGGGATGTTCGAGCCGAAGTGGTGTTCGGGCCGAAGTGGGATGTTCGGGCCGAAGTGGTGTTCGGGCCGAAGTGGTGTTCGGGCCAAAGTTCGGTGTTCGGGCCGAGGATGATGTTCGGGCCGAGGTTGGAGTTCGGGCCGAGGTTGGAGTTCGGGCCGAGGTTGAAGTTCGGGCCGAAAATGAAGTTCGGGCCGGGAACAGTGAAGAGTTCGGGCCGAACTTGTTCTTGGCAGTGACGAACGAACCAGCTATTTTGGTTACTCGTGGGCGTGAAATGGACACCCGAGCTGAAAGTTATGAACGTTTTAGTATAGCACCTTTTGTCACACAATCTTGGATATTGAAGTGTTCGGGCCGAACAGGGATGTTCGGGCCGAAGTAGTGTTCGGGCCGAAGTGGGATGTTCGGGCCGAGGATGGTGTTCGGGCTGAAGTTCGGTGTTCGGGCCGAGGATGATGTTCGGGCCGAGGTTGAAGTTCGGGCCGAGGTCGGAGTTCGGGACGAGGTCGAAGTTCGGGCCGAGGTTGAAATTCGGGCCGGGAACAGTGAAGAGTTCGGGCCGAACTTGTTCTTGACAGTGACGAACGAACCAGCTATTTTGGTTACTCGTGGGCGTGAAACGGACACCCGAGCTGAAAGTTATGAATGTTTTAGTATAGCACTTTTTGTCACACAATCTTGGATATTGAAGAGTTCGGGCCGAAGAGGGATGTTCGGGTCGAAGTGGTGTTCGGGCCGAAGTGGGATGTTCGGGCCGAAGTGGTGTTCGGGCCGAAGTTCGGTGTTCGGGCCGAGGATGATGTTCGGGCCGAGGTTGAAGTTCGGGCCGAGGTCGGAGTTCGGGACGAGGTCGAAGTTCGGGCCGAGGTCGGAGTTCGGGCCGAGGTTGAAGTTCGGGCCGGGAACAGTGAAGAGTTCGGGCCGAAATTGTTCTTGGCAGTGACGAACGAACCAGCTATTTTGGTTACTCGTGGGCGTGAAACGGACACCCGAACTGAAAGTTATGAATGTTTTAGTATAGCACATTTTGTCACACAATCTTGGATATTGAAGAGTTCGGGCCGAAGAGGGATGTTCGGGCCGAAGTGGTGTTCGGGCCGAAGTGGGATGTTCGGGCCGAAGTGGGATGTTCGGGCCGAAGTGGTGTTCGGGCCGAAGTGGTGTTCGGGCCGAAGTTCGGTGTTCGGGCCGAGGATGATGTTCGGGCCGAGGTTAGAGTTCGGGCCGAGGTTGGAGTTCGGGCCAAGGTCGGAGTTCGGGCCGAGGCTGAAGTTCGGGCCGAAAATGAAGTTCGGGCCGGGAACAGTGAAGAGTTCGGGTCGAACTTGTTCTTGGCAGTGACGAACGAACCAGCTATTTTGGTTACTCGTGGGCGTGAAACGGACACCCGAGCTGAAAGTTATGAATGTTTTAGTATAGCACCTTTTGTCACACAATCTTGGATATTGAAGAGTTCGGGCCGAAGAGGGATGTTCGAGCCGAAGTGGTGTTCGGGCCGAAGTGGGATGTTCGGGCCGATGTGGTGTTCGGGCCGAAGTGGTGTTCGGGCCAAAGTTCGGTGTTCGGGCCGAGGATGATGTTCGGGCCGAGGTTGGAGTTCGGGCCGAGGTTGGAGTTCGGGCCGAGGTTGAAGTTCGGGCCGAGGTTGAAGTTCGGGCCGAAAATGAAGTTCGGGTCGGGAACAGTGAAGAGTTCGGGCCGAACTTGTTCTTGGCAGTGACGAACGAACCAGCTATTTTGGTTACTCGTGGGCGTGAAATGGACACCCGAGCTGAAAGTTATGAACGTTTTAGTATAGTACCTTTTGTCACACAATCTTGGATATTGAAGTGTTCGGGCCGAACAGGGATGTTCGGGCCGAAGTAGTGTTCGGGCCGAAGTGGGATGTTCGGGCCGAGGATGGTGTTCGGGCTGAAGTTCGGTGTTCGGGCCGAGGATGATGTTCGGGCCGAGGTTGAAGTTCGGGCCGAGGTCGGAGTTCGGGACGAGGTCGAAGTTCGGGCCGAGGTTGAAATTCGGGCTGGGAACAGTGAAGAGTTCGGGCCGAACTTGTTCTTGACAGTGACGAACGAACCAGCTATTTTGGTTACTCGTGGGCGTGAAACGGACACCCGAGCTGAAAGTTATGAATGTTTTAGTATAGCACTTTTTGTCACACAATCTTGGATATTGAAGAGTTCGGGCCGAAGAGGGATGTTCGGGTCGAAGTGGTGTTCGGGCCAAAGTGGGATGTTCGGGCCGAAGTGGTGTTCGGGCCGAAGTTCGGTGTTCGGGCCGAGGATGATGTGTTGGAATATGCTTCACGCGTATAACATATAGTTATATGGCTAGTTGTTTGTGAGCCTAAAGGGTCACACACTTAAACACTAAACACCATTATATAATTAGTGTAATTAGTGTAATTACATTAATTATTAATATATAAGCTATAAGCTTGTGTATAATAAGTTTAATATTAATTGTTAATATTGAAACTTTATTGTGAGCAAAATGGAAGAAACAAATGACTAGGGACTAAAGTGCAAATGGAACAATGGTTTATGGAAATCATTGATGGGTCTTTATGGCACCATTAAGAGTGTTGAATGGCTCCATAAACTCACCCTTGACCACCCATTTGGCCATCCCCAACACACACTTGTATGTGTTTTTTTGTTTCTTTTTGCTCTCAAGATTCAAGGACTAGCATCCTCCATTGGTGTTCTTGCTTGTGTTGTGTGGATTTCTTTTACAGGTATTCTAATTGAATACTTGGTTTCAATCCATCATCAAATCCATCCGAATCCACAACAAGATCAAAGGCTTCAAGGGTATGAAATGTTCATCCAATCTAGGATTTCATCGGTTGAGTTTTGCACAAAATTTGTTGCATGTTTTATTTATGTTTGTGGTTGTTTTCTTTTCTTATTAGATACAAGTAAATAAAACAATTAAAAATGGTTTTTTGACACAAACATTAAAACATCCAAACATTTAATCATCGATAATTACTAGTTAATCATTGATGATTAAACCTTTAATCTAAAATTGTTTTGAGATTAAACTAAGTTTAAATATGATTTGAAACTTAAAATAATAGTTAATCATTGATGATTAAACCTTTAGTCTAAAATTGTTTTGAGATTAAACTAAGTTTAAATACAATTTGAAATTTAAACCTTAATAATCGTTAAATGTTTTTACCGTTTATTAAACGACTTATGAAGTTATATGAATGAAGTACATGATTCATTCATATCTTAATAAAATTTTATTAATTAAAATTTAACATACCTAAAATTTAAGTCACGCCGTCCAATCGGTTGTAAATCACTTGCTTCTATTTTTGAATTCACGTGAGACGTGGTTTGAATCTAGATCCGAGGTCATTATTCTCTACGCGTGAGACCTAGAGCTGTTTTGACATGATTTCACATTGGATGACTTAATCGAGTTAACGGTGAGACCTTGACTCGAGGCGACGATGCGACAAACATGCCACTTGACCCTAGATGCTTGTTCACTAGGTGCCATGAAGTCCCATACCTCTAAGAGTTGCACTTGTAATGCAATTGTTGATCGTCACCTACCTATTGGATCTATCACCTCTAGCAGATCAACTGATGCGGTGATAGAAGCTCAATGGGATCTTAGCTTTTAATTAAAATTAATTGGGTAGTTAATTGATTAAAAGAAATTATTATTGAAAATACTATTTTTTGAACTTTGGTTGTTATACATATAACAACAACATCAAAACCTAAGTATCTCCACTCAAAAATCAGTTCTTGAAAACTGAAACTGACTAATATCAACTTTATCTTCTGATATCGAATTCTAAGGATTGTCCTTAGAGATGAGAAAGTTGATACACCTATAAGAGGCCTTACCTGAGGCACCTCCTGTCAGTGATTCTGCTGCTGTTCGTCAAGCCTTTACCGAAACGTTTAACGAACACCAAGAAGTTGCTACTCATATGCTTGTGAGCATGAACCTCGAGATTCGAAAGTACTTCGAGGAACTCACAGCATATGACATGATAAGCGAGTTGAAAATAATATTTCAACAAAAGGCAGAACTTGAACTGTTCAAAACAGTTAAAGCATTCCATGCTTGCAATCAGGAGGACGGCCAATCAGTTAGCACTTACATCTTGAATATGCAATGCTATCTTGATCCAATGGAACGTCTTGGTCACCCCTTACCACAAGTTCTTGGAATGAGCTTGATTCTTACCTCACTATCCAAGGACTATGACCAGTTTGAAAAGTGTTTTAAAAGTACATAGCATGGGGAAGACAATCGTTGAACATGCTATGGTAAAACTGGTTGAGCAAGGGTTACCCAATACTTTTCTTGCAATCAGGGAAGGTAAACCGCAAGCACAAGGCAAGAGTCTAGGTAAGGGTAAGCTAGTTTACTTTTCCAAACCTACGATTCCGCCACCTGCTAAAAAGGAGCACCCTGCAAAGGATATTTCTTGCCATCATTGCGATGAAACTGGCCATTGAAGGAGGAATTGTCCTGCCTACGTGGCAGAGTTGATGAAGGACAAATGTGTTCTAGTTAGCACATTAGGTATCTTCATTATAGAACTCCATACTTTTCGTGATAAATCTTGAGTGTATGACACTAGTTGTGGAACTCACATTTACACAAATGTGCAAGATTGAATGTGAAGTAGAAAGCTAAATGAATGGAAGCTGTGATCTTATCCTTCCTAATGCGTTAATTATTGTTTTGAATAATTGTCAATTATGCATTGTTTAGCTTTATCGTTTGTTGAATAAGGGATTATGATATCTTGTTTTATGAAAAATAACATTTTTTATTACTATTCCTTATAATAGTATGTTTGAAATTAATATGCATGATCCTAATTCAAACGATAGTTCTATATACAAATGTAGCACTCAAGAATCCAAATTGGTTTGGATTCTACTTACCTAGAGCATCGTCATCTTTTCCACATAAACAACTCGACGGGCTTCTTTACAAATGATTATGAATCATTTAAAATGCCTCTCTTGTATATTATGGAAAGATAACAAGAAAGCTTTTCTCCCATGTTGGCGAAAGAGCTAAAAATCTACTTGGACTCATACATACTGATGTATGTGGCCCTTTTAGAACTAAGACTAGGGAAGGTGCCACCTACTTTCACTGATGATATCATTCGATGTGGTTATGTTTACTTGATTAAACATCAACATGGAAGCTTTAATGATATCAGTCGCTATGGTTATGTTTACTTGATTAGACATAAACATGAAATCTTTGAAACGTTCAAAGCTTTCTAAAGTAAAAGTAGAAAATCAACTTAGCAAGACAACAAAGGCTTTCAGTCCTGATTAAGGATGAAAGTACATGAGTCAAGAGTTTCTGGATCATCCCTCACATCGTGAGATTGTCTCACAATTCACTCTTTCATATACTCCACAAGATAATGGTGGGTCTGGAAAGAGATATCGGACCCTGTATGACATGGTGCGATCTATGATGAGTCCTACTACTCTTACACTATCCTTTTGAGGGGCATGCACTGAAGTCTGCTGCTCGAATACTTGATATGGTTCCGACCAAAAGGTTAAAAAGACACCATATGAGATATGGCGTGGGAAAGTCCCTAATTTGTCTTACTTGAGGATCTGGGGTTGTGAGGATCTCGTGGAACGAGACATGCCGAACAAACTTGAGCCCATATCTATCAAGTATATCTTCGATTACTATTTTACTTCCCAACTGAGAACAATGGTTGTTACTCGGTATGCTGAGTTTCTTGAGAACAGTCTCATTTCACAAAGCAAGTGGGAGCACTATAGACTTTGACAAGATTCAAAGTGAAGATACACAACCTTCTGGTAACACTAGCAAATATCATTCTGAGGCTGGACATATAGATGTTGGACCACAGGATGATGTTGTTCCCATTCATAGATCCGCAAGGACACTTCATGCACCTGAACGATATAGATTTATGTCGATGCTGAGGAGCAAGTTTCGAGGATCATTATGAACCCCCTAACTATCAAGTTGCATTATCGAATTTTGAATTCGAAAAATGACTTGAAGCTATGAATGCGAAAATAAAATCCATGAGAGACAATCAAGTTTTGAACTTAGTTGATCTTTCTCTAAACAGTAAGACTGTTGACATGGATGAAAATATACACACCTATAAATCTCTCATAGTAGCAAAAGGTTACACTCAATCCTACTGGATTGACAATGATGAAACCTTCTCGCCTGTTACTAAAGACATTAGGATTCTTATAGCCAAAGTAGTGTACTATGACTATGAAATTTGGTTGATGATGAAATCAAAACGTTTGTTTCACCTAAAACCCAAACTGAGTATGTGTATATATGAAAGCTAGTGGGAGCGTTGTCGTTTCTCAAGTCATACATGTTGATGATATGTCACTCATGTGAAACAATATACCATGCTACAAGATGAAAATCCTGGCTTGGAAAATGTTTCGACATGATGGATTGTAGGGACACGACATACATACTTGAAGTAAAGATCTATAATGATAGATCAAAGCGGTTAATTGGTTTAAGTCAAAGTGCTTACATTGACAAAATTCTAAATGGTTTAGAGTGGTACTCCCAAACGAGGAAGTCCTCGTATGCCACACAATGTAAACTTGAGTGAGACTCAAGGACCTTCCACACCTGATGTGGTGAAGCGGATGAATGTAATCCCCTATGAATCGGCTATTGCATTCATCGTGTACGCTGTAAGGAGCACTAGGCCAAATGTAACGTCCTTAGGGGACCTTACTAGAAAATACCAACAGAATTCATGAGAGGTCACTGGATTGCTGTTAAGAACACATTGAAGTATTTTAAAGTACTGGAGATATGTTTCTTGGTCATGGTGGAGATACTGAACTGAAACTAAGTATACTTGCTATACTTATGTTGGTTTTGAAATAGGGCTTGATGACGCTAGATCCTATTCACGAAGGTTCACTACATTCGAATGATTTATCGAGATATGTGAAATTCGTACACTTAAAGTTCAAACAGATAACTAACTAGCTGACGCTTTATCGAACTCAATGTCTTGTACCAAACATCTTGAATATGAATGGAACATTGGACTTCGACAAGCTAGTAGTTTCATGTAAATCTGTTTTAGTATTTGGATAATGGAACTGTGAGCAGTTTATATTGGAATAAATTGATATATTTGATATGATCGTTTTTATATGAATATCTACTGTGTTCTATATTTGCATGTTTATATCCTTGAATATTTACTGTGTTTTATATTCTAAATTGTCCATTGTCATATTGATAATATGGGAATATTATTAAGACAAATCTGAGGGCATTGATGACATTATCTTAGTATGACTAAGGATGATGAAATCAAACTCACATGTCGCTCATAACGATGCACGATTGGACTGACCCAAACTATGAGAAATCACTTCTTGGATTTATGTCACAAGTGAATCTCACAAAGGCTTTGTCACTTATCCTCTGACTTGAGATGCAAGTTGGTTTGTGTATGTAGAGGGGCAAACTTTGATGTGGTTAAACGCTGACCTGAATAAGGCTGCTATAACAACCATTATCGGGTTTATCATTAAGCATATGACAGACACGTGCAGTCAATATAGAATTTGTTCCTCCACGTATGTGGATTAGATACTACTGGGCCCCTCGATGATTTTGAATAGATGTATGTGTGGCCACACCCAAAAGGTAATCAAGATGAATCTTGATTGGTTTTGGTAATCTATTTCATTATATAGATCGAGAAACAGAATCGTTGAAGTTTTAGATTGACATTGATCCTTGTCTAAAATTCAACATAGTATCAGTAACAAAAGGATAACTGCTTGAAAAACTTTGAACAAAGATTTTATGAAACTCCTCATATACTCCTAGGGGCATTGGCGGGTTGCTAGACTCTAACCTTTGCTTGTATAACTACTTGATGTTATCACGTGCGCAAGTGGGAGCTGTTGGAATATGCTTCACGCGTATAACATATAGTTATATGGCTAGTTGTTTGTGAGCCTAAAGGGTCACACACTTAAACACTAAACACCATTATATAATTAGTGTAATTAGTGTAATTACATTAATTATTAATATATAAGCTATAAGCTTGTGTATAATAAGTTTAATATTAATTGTTAATATTGAAACTTTATTGTGAGCAAAATGGAAGAAACAAATGACTAGGGACTAAAGTGCAAATGGAACAATGGTTTATGGAAATCATTGATGGGTCTTTATGGCACCATTAAGAGTGTTGAATGGCTCCATAAACTCACCCTTGACCACCCATTTGGCCATCCCCAACACACACTTGTATGTGTTTTTTTGTTTCTTTTTGCTCTCAAGATTCAAGGACTAGCATCCTCCATTGGTGTTCTTGCTTGTGTTGTGTGGATTTCTTTTAGAGGTATTCTAATTGAATACTTGGTTTCAATCCATCATCAAATCCATCCGAATCCACAACAAGATCAAAGGCTTCAAGGGTATGAAATGTTCATCCAATCTCTTTGATTTTCTTATAGTTTAATTGTATGATTGATATCAAGATCCGTTCATGGTGATTTGATCTTTTCCGCTGCGTTTGTTAAATGTTTTAACCGAAAATCACCATTATGATGTTCGGGCCGAGGTTGAAGTTCGGGCCGAGGTCGGAGTTCGGGACGAGGTCGAAGTTCGGGCCGAGGTCGGAGTTCGGGCCGAGGTTGAAGTTCGGGCCGGGAATAGTGAAGAGTTCGGGCCGAACTTGTTCTTGACAGTGACGAACGAACCAGCTATTTTGGTTACTCGTGGGCGTGAAACGGACACCCGAGCTGAAAGTTATGAATGTTTTAGTATAGCACCTTTTGTCACACAATCTTGGATATTGAAGAGTTCGGGCCGAAGAGGGATGTTCGAGCCGAAGTGGTGTTCGGGCCGAAGTGGGATGTTCGGGCCGATGTGGTGTTCGGGCCGAAGTGATGTTCGGGCCAAAGTTCGGTGTTCGGGCCGAGGATGATGTTCGGGCCGAGGTTGGAGTTCGGGCCGAGGTTGGAGTTCGGGCCGAGGTTGGAGTTCGGGCCGAGGTTGGAGTTCGGGCCGAGGTTGAAGTTCGGGCCGAAAATGAAGTTCGGGCCGGGAACAGTGAAGAGTTCGGGCCGAACTTGTTCTTGGCAGTGACGAACGAACCAGCTATTTTGGTTACTCGTGGGCGTGAAATGGACACCCGAGCTGAAAGTTATGAACGTTTTAGTATAGCACCTTTTGTCACACAATCTTGGATATTGAAGTGTTCGGGCCGAACAGGGATGTTCGGGCCGAAGTAGTGTTCGGGCCGAAGTGGGATGTTCGGGCCGAGGATGGTGTTCGGGCTGAAGTTCGGTGTTCGGGCCGAGGATGATGTTCGGGCCGAGGTTGAAGTTCGGGCCGAGGTCGGAGTTCGGGACGAGGTCGAAGTTCGGGCCGAGGTTGAAATTCGGGCCGGGAACAGTGAAGAGTTCGGGCCGAACTTGTTCTTGACAGTGACGAACGAACCAGCTATTTTGGTTACTCGTGGGCGTGAAACGGACACCCGAGCTGAAAGTTATGAATGTTTTAGTATAGCACTTTTTGTCACACAATCTTGGATATTGAAGAGTTCGGGCCGAAGAGGGATGTTCGGGTCGAAGTGGTGTTCGGGCCGAAGTGGGATGTTCGGGCCGAAGTGGTGTTCGGGCCGACGTTCGGTGTTCGGGCCGAGGATGATGTTCGGGCCGAGGTTGAAGTTCGGGCCGAGGTCGGAGTTCGGGACGAGGTCGAAGTTCGGGCCGAGGTCGGAGTTCGGGCCGAGGTTGAAGTTCGGGCCGGGAATAGTGAAGAGTTCGGGCCGAACTTGTTCTTGGCAGTGACGAACGAACCAGCTATTTTGGTTACTCGTGGGCGTGAAACGGACACCCGAACTGAAAGTTATGAATGTTTTAGTATAGCACATTTTGTCACACAATCTTGGATATTGAAGAGTTCGGGCCGAAGAGGGATGTTCGGGCCGAAGTGGTGTTCGGGCCGAAGTGGGATGTTAGGGCCGAAGTGGGATGTTCGGGCCGAAGTGGTGTTCGGGCCGAAGTGGTGTTCGGGCCGAAGCGGTGTTCGGGCCGAAGTTCGGTGTTCGGGCCGAGGATGATGTTCGGGCCGAGGTTGAAGTTCGGGCCGAGGTCGGAGTTCGGTACGAGGTCGAAGTTCGGGCTGAGGTTGAAGTTCGGGCCGGGAACAGTGAAGAGTTCGGGCCGAACTTGTTCTTGGCAGCGACGAACGAACCAGCTATTTTGGTTACTCGTGGGCGTGAAACGGACACCCGAGCTGAAAGTTATGAATGTTTTAGTATATCACCTTTTGTCACACAATCTTGGATATTGAAGAGTTCGGGCCGAAGAGGGATCTTCGGGCCGAAGTGGTGTTCGGGCCGAAGTGGGATGTTCGGGCCGAAGTGGTGTTCGGGCCGAAGTGGTGTTCGGGCCGAAGTTTGGTGTTCGGGCCAAGGATGATGTTCGGGCCGAGGTTGAAGTTCGGGCCGAGGTCGGAGTTCGGGACGAGGTCGAAGTTCGGGCTGAGGTTGAAGTTCGGGCCGGGAACAGTGAAGAGTTCGGGCCGAACTTGTTCTTGGCAGTGACGAACGAACCAGCTATTTTGGTTACTCGTGGGCGTGAAACGGACACCCGAACTGAAAGTTATGAATGTTTTCGTATAGCACATTTTGTCACACAATCTTGGATATTGAAGAGTTCGGGCCGAAGAGGGATGTTCGGGCCGAAGTGGTGTTCGGGCCGAAGTGGGATGTTCGGGCCGAAGTGGGATGTTCGGGCCGAAGTGGTGTTCGGGCCGAAGTGGTGTTCGAGCTGAAGTTCGGTGTTCGGGCCGAGGATGATGTTCGGGCCGAGGTTAGAGTTCGGGCCGAGGTTGGAGTTCGGGCCGAGGTTGGAGTTCTGGCCGAGGTCGGAGTTCGGGCCGAGGTCGGAGTTCGGGCCGAGGTTGAAGTTCGGGCCGAAAATGAAGTTCGGGCCCGGAACAGTGAAGAGTTCGGGTCGAACTTGTTCTTGGCAGTGACGAACGAACCAGCTATTTTGGTTACTCGTGGGCGTGAAACGGACACCCGAGCTGAAAGTTATGAATGTTTTAGTATAGCACCTTTTGTCACACAATCTTGGATATTGAAGAGTTCGGGCCGAAGAGGGATGTTCGGGCCGAAGTGGTGTTCGGGCCGAAGTGGGATGTTCGGGCCGAAGTGGTGTTCGGGCCGAAGTTCGGTGTTCGGGCCGAGGATGATGTTCGGGCCGAGGTTGAAGTTCGGGCCAAGGTCGGAGTTCGGGACGAGGTCGAAGTTCGGGCCGAGGTTGAAGTTCGGGCCGGGAACAGTGAAGAGTTCGGGCCGAACTTGTTCTTGGCAGTGACGAACGAACCAGCTATTTTGGTTACTCGTGGGCGTGAAACGGACACCCGAGCTGAAAGTTATGAATGTTTAAGTATAGCACCTTTTGTCATACAATCTTGGATATTGAAGAGTTCGGGCCGAAGAGGGATGTTCGGGCCGAAGTGGTGTTCGGGCCGAAGTGGGATGTTCGGGCTGAAGTGGTGTTCGGGCCGAAGTGGTGTTCGGGCCGAAGTTTGGTGTTCGGGCCGAGGATGATGTTCGGGCCGAGGTTGAAGTTCGGGCCGAGGTCGGAGTTCGGGCCGAGGTCGAAGTTCAGGCCGAGGTCGGAGTTCGGGCCGAGATTGAAGTTCGGGCAGGGAACAGTGAAGAGTTCGGGCCGAACTTGTTCTTGGCAGTGACGAACGAACCAGCTATTTTGGTTACTCGTGGGTGTGAAACGGACACCCGAACTGAAAGTTATGAATGTTTTTGTATAGCACATTTTGTCACACAATCTTGGATATTGAAGAGTTCGGGCCGAAGAGGGATGTTCGGGCCGAAGTGGTGTTCGGGCCGAAGTGGGATGTTCGGGCCGAAGTGGGATGTTCGGGCTGAAGTGGTGTTCGGGCCGAAGTGGTGTTCGGGCCGAAGTTCGGTGTTCGGGCCGAGGATGATGTTCGGGCCGAGGTTAGAGTTCGGGCCGAGGTTGGAGTTCGGGCCGAGGTTGGAGTTCGGGCCGAGGTCGGAGTTCGGGCCGAGGTCGGAGTTCGGGCCGAGGTTGAAGTTCGGGCCGAAAATGAAGTTCGGGCCGGGAACAGTGAAGAGTTCGGGCCGAACTTGTTCTGGCAGTGACGAACGAACCAGCTATATTTGTTACTCGTGGGCGTGAAACGGACACCCGAGCTGAAAGTTATGAATGTTTTAGTATAGCACCTTTTTGTCACATAATCTTGGATATTGAAGAGTTCAGGCCGAAGAGGGATGTTCGGGCCGAAGTGGTGTTCGGGCCGAAGTGGGATGTTCGGGCCGAAGTGGGATGTTCGGGCCGAAGTGGTGTTCGGGCCGAAGTGGTCTTCGGGCCGAAGTTCGGTGTTCGGGCCGAGGATGATGTTCGGGCCGAGGTTAGAGTTCGGGCCGAGGTTGGAGTTCGGGCCGAGGTCGGAGTTCGGGCCGAGGTCGGAGTTCGGGCCGAGGTCGGAGTTCGGGCCGAGGTTGAAGTTCGGGCCGAAAATGAAGTTCGGGCCGGGAACAGTGAAGAGTTCGGGCCGAACTTGTTCTTGGCAGTGACGAACGAACCAACTTTATTTGTTACTCGTGGGCGTGAAACGGACACCCGAGCTGAAAGTTATGAATGTTTTAGTATAGCACCTTTTGTCACATAATCTTGGATATTGAAGAGTTCGGGCCGAAGAGGGATGTTCGGGCTGAAGTGGTGTTCGGGCCGAAGTGGGATGTTCGGGCCGAAGTGGTGCGCGGGCCGAAGTGGTGTTCGGGCCGAGGATGAAGTTCGGGCCGAGGTCGGAGTTCGGGCCGAGGTTGAAGTTCGGGCCGAAAATGAAGTTCGGGCCGGGAACAGTGAAGAGTTCAGGTCGAACTTGTTCTTGGCAGTGACGAACGAACCAGCTATTTTGGTTACTCGTGTGCGTGAAACGGACACCCGAGCTGAAAGTTATGAAAGTTTTAGTATAGCACCTTTTGTCACACAATCTTGGATATTGAAGAGTTCGGGCCGAAGAGGGATGTTCGAGCCGAAGTGGTGTTCGGGCCGAAGTGGGATGTTCGGGCCGAAGTGGTGTTCGGGCCGAAGTGGTGTTCGGGCCAAAGTTCGGTGTTCGGGCCGAGGATGATGTTCGGGCCGAGGTTGGAGTTCGGGCCGAGGTTGGAGTTCGGGCCGAGGTTGAAGTTCGGGCCGAAAATGAAGTTCGGGCCGGGAACAGTGAAGAGTTCGGGCCGAACTTGTTCTTGGCAGTGACGAACGAACCAGCTATTTTGGTTACTCGTGGGCGTGAAATGGACACCCGAGCTGAAAGTTATGAACGTTTTAGTATAGCACCTTTTGTCACACAATCTTGGATATTGAAGTGTTCGGGCCGAACAGGGATGTTCGGGCCGAAGTAGTGTTCGGGCCGAAGTGGGATGTTCGGGCCGAGGATGGTGTTCGGGCTGAAGTTCGGTGTTCGGGCCGAGGATGATGTTCGGGCCGAGGTTGAAGTTCGGGCCGAGGTCGGAGTTCGGGACGAGGTCGAAGTTCGGGCCGAGGTTGAAATTCGGGCCGGGAACAGTGAAGAGTTCGGGCCGAACTTGTTCTTGACAGTGACGAACGAACCAGCTATTTTGGTTACTCGTGGGCGTGAAACGGACACCCGAGCTGAAAGTTATGAATGTTTTAGTATAGCACTTTTTGTCACACAATCTTGGATATTGAAGAGTTCGGGCCGAAGAGGGATGTTCGGTTCGAAGTGGTGTTCGGGCCGAAGTGGGATGTTCGGGCCGAAGTGGTGTTCGGGCCGAAGTTCGGTGTTCGGGCCGAGGATGATGTTCGGGCCGAGGTTGAAGTTCGGGCCGAGGTCGGAGTTCGGGACGAGGTCGAAGTTCGGGCCGAGGTCGGAGTTCGGGCCGAGGTTGAAGTTCGGGCCGGGAACAGTGAAGAGTTCGGGCCGAAATTGTTCTTGGCAGTGACGAACGAACCAGCTATTTTGGTTACTCGTGGGCGTGAAACGGACACCCGAACTGAAAGTTATGAATGTTTTAGTATAGCACATTTTGTCACACAATCTTGGATATTGAAGAGTTCGGGCCGAAGAGGGATGTTCGGGCCGAAGTGGTGTTCGGGCCGAAGTGGGATGATCGGGCCGAAGTGGGATGTTCGGGCCGAAGTGGTGTTCGGGCCGAAGTGGTGTTCGGGCCGAAGTTCGGTGTTCGGGCCGAGGATGATGTTCGGGCCGAGGTTAGAGTTCGGGCCGAGGTTGGAGTTCGGGCCAAGGTCGGAGTTCGGGCCGAGGTTGAAGTTCGGGCCGAAAATGAAGTTCGGGTCGGGAACAGTGAAGAGTTCGGGTCGAACTTGTTCTTGGCAGTGACGAACGAACCAGTTATTTTGGTTACTCGTGGGCGTGAAACGGACACCCGAGCTGAAAGTTATGAATGTTTTAGTATAGCACCTTTTGTCACACAATCTTGGATATTGAAGAGTTCGGGCCGAAGAGGGATGTTCGAGCCGAAGTGGTGTTCGGGCCGAAGTGGGATGTTCGGGCCGATGTGGTGTTCGGGCCGAGGTGGTGTTCGGGCCAAAGTTCGGTGTTCGGGCCGAGGATGATGTTCGGGCCGAGGTTGGAGTTCGGGCCGAGGTTGGAGTTCGGGCCGAGGTTGAAGTTCGGGCCGAGGTTGAAGTTCGGGCCGAAAATGAAGTTCGGGCCGGGAACAGTGAAGAGTTCGGGCCGAACTTGTTCTTGGCAGTGACGAACGAACCAGCTATTTTGGTTACTCGTGGGCGTGAAATGGACACCCGAGCTGAAAGTTATGAACGTTTTAGTATAGTACCTTTTGTCACACAATCTTGGATATTGAAGTGTTCGGGCCGAACAGGGATGTTCGGGCCGAAGTAGTGTTCGGGCCGAAGTGGGATGTTCGGGCCGAGGATGGTGTTCGGGCTGAAGTTCGGTGTTCGGGCCGAGGATGATGTTCGGGCCGAGGTTGAAGTTCGGGCCGAGGTCGGAGTTCGGGACGAGGTCGAAGTTCGGGCCGAGGTTGAAATTCGGGCCGGGAACAGTGAAGAGTTCGGGCCGAACTTGTTCTTGACAGTGACGAACGAACCAGCTATTTTGGTTACTCGTGGGCGTGAAACGGACACCCGAGCTGAAAGTTATGAATGTTTTAGTATAGCACTTTTTGTCACACAATCTTGGATATTGAAGAGTTCGGGCCGAAGAGGGATGTTCGGGTCGAAGTGGTGTTCGGGCCAAAGTGGGATGTTCGGGCCGAAGTGGTGTTCGGGCCGAAGTTCGGTGTTCGGGCCGAGGATGATGTTCGGGCCGAGGTTGAAGTTCGGGCCGAGGTCGGAGTTCGGGACGAGGTCGAAGTTCGGGCCGAGGTCGGAGTTCGGGCCGAGGTTGAAGTTCGGGCCGGGAATAGTGAAGAGTACGGGCCGAACTTGTTCTTGACAGTGACGAACGAACCAGCTATTTTGGTTACTCGTGGGCGTGAAACGGACACCCGAGCTGAAAGTTATGAATGTTTTAGTATAGCACCTTTTGTCACACAATCTTGGATATTGAAGAGTTCGGGCCGAAGAGGGATGTTCGAGCCGAAGTGGTGTTCGGGCCGAAGTGGGATGTTCGGGCCGATGTGGTGTTCGGGCCGAAGTGATGTTCGGGCCAAAGTTCGGTGTTCGGGCCGAGGATGATGTTCGGGCCGAGGTTGGAGTTCGGGCCGAGGTTGGAGTTCGGGCCGAGGTTGGAGTTCGGGTCGAGGTTGAAGTTCGGGCCGAGGTTGAAGTTCGGGCCGAAAATGAAGTTCGGGCCGGGAACAGTGAAGAGTTCGGGCCGAACTTGTTCTTGGCAGTGACGAACGAACCAGCTATTTTGGTTACTCGTGGGCGTGAAATGGACACCCGAGCTGAAAGTTATGAACGTTTTAGTATAGCACCTTTTGTCACACAATCTTGGATATTGAAGTGTTCGGGCCGAACAGGGATGTTCGGGCCGAAGTAGTGTTCGGGCCGAAGTGGGATGTTCGGGCCGAGGATGGTGTTCGGGCTGAAGTTCGGTGTTCGGGCCGAGGATGATGTTCGGGCCGAGGTTGAAGTTCGGGCCGAGGTCGGAGTTCGGGACGAGGTCGAAGTTCGGGCCGAGGTTGAAATTCGGGCCGGGAACAGTGAAGAGTTCGGGCCGAACTTGTTCTTGACAGTGACGAACGAACCAGCTATTTTGGTTACTCGTGGGCGTGAAACGGACACCCGAGCTGAAAGTTATGAATGTTTTAGTATAGCACTTTTTGTCACACAATCTTGGATATTGAAGAGTTCGGGCCGAAGAGGGATGTTCGGGTCGAAGTGGTGTTCGGGCCGAAGTGGGATGTTCGGGCCGAAGTGGTGTTCGGGTCGAAGTTCGGTGTTCGGGCCGAGGATGATGTTCGGGCCGAGGTTGAAGTTCGGGCCGAGGTCGGAGTTCGGGACGAGGTCGAAGTTCGGGCCGAGGTCGGAGTTCGGGCCGAGGTTGAAGTTCGGGCCGGGAATAGTGAAGAGTTCGGGCCGAACTTGTTCTTGGCAGTGACGAACGAACCAGCTATTTTGGTTACTCGTGGGCGTGAAACGGACACCCGAACTGAAAGTTATGAATGTTTTAGTATAGCACATTTTGTCACACAATCTTGGATATTGAAGAGTTCGGGCCGAAGAGGGATGTTCGGGCCGAAGTGGTGTTCGGGCCGAAGTGGGATGTTAGGGCCGAAGTGGGATGTTCGGGCCGAAGTGGTGTTCGGGCCGAAGTGGTGTTCGGGCCGAAGTTCGGTGTTCGGGCCGAGGATGATGTTCGGGCCGAGGTTAGAGTTCGGGCCGAGGTTGGAGTTCGGGCCAAGGTCGGAGTTCGGGCCGAGGTTGAAGTTCGGGCCGAAAATGAAGTTCGGGCCGGGAACAGTGAAGAGTTCGGGCCGAACTTGTTCTTGGCAGTGACGAACGAACCAGCTATTTTGGTTACTCGTGGGCGTGAAACGGACACCCGAGCTGAAAGTTATGAATGTTTTAGTATAGCACCTTTTGTCACACAATCTTGGATATTGAAGAGTTTCGGCCGAAGAGGGATGTTCGGGCCGACGTGGTGTTCGGGCCGAAGTGGGATGTTCGGGCCGAAGTGGTGTTCGGGCTGAAGTTCGGTGTTCGGGCCGAGGATGAAGTTCGGGCCGAGGTCGGAGTTCGGGCCGAGGTTGAAGTTCGGGCCGAGGTTGAAGTTCGGGCCGAAAATGAAGTTCGGGCCGGGAACAGTGAAGAGTTCGGGCCGAACTTGTTCTTGGCAGTGACGAACGAACCAGCTATTTTGGTTACTCGTGGGCGTGAAACGGACACCCGAGCTGAAAGTTATGAATGTTTTAGTATAGCACTTTTTGTCACACAATCTTGGATATTGAAGAGTTCGGGCCGAAGAGGGATGTTCGGGTCGAAGTGGTGTTCGGGCCGAAGTGGGATGTTCGGGCCGAAGTGGTGTTCGGGCCGAAGTTCGGTGTTCGGGCCGAGGATGATGTTCGGGCCGAGGTTGAAGTTCGGGCCGAGGTCGGAGTTCGGGACGAGGTCGAAGTTCGGGCCGAGGTCGGAGTTCGGGCCGAGGTTGAAGTTCGGGCCGGGAATAGTGAAGAGTTCGGGCCGAACTTGTTCTTGGCAGTGACGAACGAACCAGCTATTTTGGTTACTCGTGGGCGTGAAACGGACACCCGAACTGAAAGTTATGAATGTTTTAGTATAGCACATTTTGTCACACAATCTTGGATATTGAAGAGTTCGGGCCGAAGAGGGATGTTCGGGCCGAAGTGGTGTTCGGGCCGAAGTGGGATGTTAGGGCCGAAGTGGGATGTTCGGGCCGAAGTGGTGTTCGGGCCGAAGTGGTGTTCGGGCCGAAGTTCGGTGTTCGGGCCGAGGATGATGTTCGGGCCGAGGTTAGAGTTCGGGCCGAGGTTGGAGTTCGGGCCAAGGTCGGAGTTCGGGCCGAGGTTGAAGTTCGGGCCGAAAATGAAGTTCGGGCCGGGAACAGTGAAGAGTTCGGGCCGAACTTGTTCTTGGCAGTGACGAACGAACCAGCTATTTTGGTTACTCGTGGGCGTGAAACGGACACCCGAGCTGAAAGTTATGAATGTTTTAGTATAGCACCTTTTGTCACACAATCTTGGATATTGAAGAGTTTCGGCCGAAGAGGGATGTTCGGGCCGACGTGGTGTTCGGGCCGAAGTGGGATGTTCGGGCCGAAGTGGTGTTCGGGCTGAAGTTCGGTGTTCGGGCCGAGGATGAAGTTCGGGCCGAGGTCGGAGTTCGGGCCGAGGTTGAAGTTCGGGCCGAGGTTGAAGTTCGGGCCGAAAATGAAGTTCGGGCCGGGAACAGTGAAGAGTTCGGGCCGAACTTGTTCTTGGCAGTGACGAACGAACCAGCTATTTTGGTTACTCGTGGGCGTGAAACGGACACCCGAGCTGAAAGTTATGAAAGTTTTAGTATAGCACCTTTTGTCACACAATCTTGGATATTGAAGAGTTCGAGCCGAAGAGGGATGTTCGGGCCGAAGTAGTGTTCGGGCCGAAGTGGGATGTTCGGGCCGAAGTGGTGTTGGGGCCGAAGTGGTGTTCGGGCCAAAGTTCGGTGTTCGGGCCGAGGATGATGTTCGGGCCGAGGTTGGAGTTCGGGCCGAGGTTGAAGTTCGGGCCGAGGTTGAAGTTCGGGCCGAAAATGAAGTTCAGGCCGGGAAGAGTGAAGAGTTCGGGCCGAACTTGTTCTTGGCAGTGACGAACGAACCAGCTATTTTGGTTACTCGTGGGCGTGAAACGGACACCCGAGCTGAAAGTTATGAACGTTTTAGTATAGCACCTTTTGTCACACAATCTTGGATATTGAAGAGTTCGGGCCGAAGAGGGATGTTCGGGCCGAAGTAGTGTTTGGGCCGAAGTGGGATGTTCGGGCCGAAGTGGTGTTCGGGCCGAAGTGGTGTTCGGGCCGAAGTTCGGTGTTCGGGCCGAGGATGATGTTCGGGCCGAGGTTGAAGTTCGGGTCGAGGTCGGAGTTCGGGACGAGGTCGAAGTTCGGGACGAGGTCGAAGTTCGGGCCGAGGTTGAAGTTCGGGCCGGGAACAGTGAAGAGTTCGGGCCGAACTTGTTCTTGGCAGTGACGAACGAACCAGCTATTTTGGTTACTCGTGGGCGTGAGACGGACACCCGAGCTAAAAGTTATGAATGTTTTAGTATAGCACATTTTGTCACACAATCTTGGATATTGAAGAGTTCGGGCCGAAGGGGGATGTTCGGGCCGAAGTGGTGTTCGTGCCGAAGTGGGATGTTCGGGCCGAAGTGGTGTTCGGGCCGAAGTAGTGTTCGGGCCGAAGCTCGGTGTTCGGGCTGAGGATGATGTTCGGGCCGAGGTTGGAGTTCGGGCCGAGGTTGGAGTTTGGGCCGAGGTCGGAGTTCGGGCCGAGGTTGAAGTTCGGGCCAAAAATGAAGTTCGGGCCGGGAGCAGTGAAGAGTTCGGGCCGAACTTGTTCTTGGCAGTGACGAACGAACCAGCTATTTTGGTTACTCGTGGGCGTGAAACGGACACCCGAGCTGAAAGTTATGAATGTTTTAGTATAGCACCTTTTGTCACACAATCTTGGATATTGAAGAGTTCGGGTCGAAGAGCGATGTTCGGGCCGAAGTGGTGTTCGGGCCGAAGTGGGATGTTCGGGCCGAAGTGGTGTTCGGGCCGATGTTCGGTGTTCGGGCCGAGGATGATGTTCGGGCCGAGGTTGAAGTTCGGGCCGACGTCGGAGTTCGGGCCGAGGTTGAAGTTCGGGCCGAGGTTGAAGTTCGGGCCGAAAATGAAGTTCGGGCCGGCAACAGTGAAGAGTTCGGGCCGAACTTGTTCTTGGCAGTGACGAACGAACCAACTATTTTGGTTACTCGTGGGCGTGAAACGGACACCCGAGCTGAAAGTTATGAACGTTTTAGTATAGCACCTTTTGTCACACAATCTTGGTTATTGAAGAGTTCGGCCCGAAGAGGGATGTTCGGGCCGAAGTGGTGTTCGGGCCGAAGTGGGATGTTCGGGCCGAAGTGGTGTTCGGGCCGAAGTGGTGTTCGGGCCAAAGTTCGGTGTTCGGGCCGAGGATGATGTTCGGGCCGAGGTTGGAGTTCGGGCCGAGGTTGGAGTTCGGGCCGAGGTTGAAGTTCGGGCCGAGGTTGAAGTTCGGGCCGAAAATGAAGTTCGGGCCGGGAACAGTGAAGAGCTCGGGCCGAACTTGTTCTTGGCAGTGACGAACGAACCAGCTATTTTGGTTACTCGTGGGCGTGAAATGGACACCCGAGCTGAAAGTTATGAACGTTTTAGTATAGCACCTTTTGTCACACAATCTTGGATATTGAAGTGTTCGGGCCGAACAGGGATGTTCGGGCCGAAGTAGTGTTCGGGCCGAAGTGGGATGTTCGGGCCGAAGTGGTGTTCGGGCTGAAGTTCGGTGTTCGGGCCGAGGATGATGTTCGGGCCGAGGTTGCAGTTCGGGCAGAGGTCGGAGTTCGGGACGAGGTCGAAGTTCGGGCCGAGGTTGAAGTTCGGGCCGGGAACAGTGAAGAGTTCGGGCCGAACTTGTTCTTGACAGTGACGAACGAACCAGCTATTTTGGTTACTCGTGGGCGTGAAACGGACACCCGAGCTGAAAGTTATGAATGTTTTAGTATAGCACTTTTTGTCACACAATCTTGGATATTGAAGAGTTCGGGCCGAAGAGGGATGTTCGGGCCGAAGTGGTGTTCGGGCCGAAGTGGGATGTTCGGGCCGAAGTGGTGTTCGGGCCGAAGTTCGGTGTTCGCGCCGAGGATGATGTTCGGGCCGAGGTTGAAGTTCGGGCCGAGGTCGGAGTTCGGGACGAGGTCGAAGTTCGGGCCGAGGTCGGAGTTCGGGCCGAGGTTGAAGTTCGGGCCGGGAACAGTGAAGAGTTCGGGCCGAACTTGTTCTTGGCAGTGACGAACGAACCAGCTATTTTGGTTACTCGTGGGCGTGAAACGGACACCCGAACTGAAAGTTATGAATGTTTTAGTATAGCACATTTTGTCACACAATCTTGGATATTGAAGAGTTCGGGCCGAAGAGGGATGTTCGGGCCGAAGTGGTGTTCGTGCCGAAGTGGAATGTTCGGGCCGAAGTGGTGTTCGGGCCGAAGTAGTGTTCGGGCCGAAGCTCGGTGTTCGGGCCGAGGATGATGTTCGGTCCGAGGTTGGAGTTCGGGCCGAGGTTGGAGTTTGGGCCGAGGTCGGAGTTCGGGCCGAGGTTGAAGTTCGGGCCAAAAATGAAGTTCGGGCCGGGAGCAGTGAAGAGTTCGGGCCGAACTTGTTCTTGGCAGTGACGAACGAACCAGCTATTTTGGTTACTCGTGGGCGTGAAACGGACACCCGAGCTGAAAGTTATGAATGTTTTAGTATAGCACCTTTTGTCACACAATGTTGGATATTGAAGAGTTCGGGTCGAAGAGCGATGTTCGGGCCGAAGTGGTGTTCGGGCCGAAGTGGGATGTTCGGGCCGAAGTGGTGTTCGGGCCGAAGTTCGGTGTTCGGGCCGAGGATGATGTTCGAGCCGAGGTTGAAGTTCGGGCCGACGTCGGAGTTCGGGCCGAGGTTGAAGTTCGGGCCGAGGTTGAAGTTCGGGCCGAAAATGAAGTTCGGGCCGGGAACAGTGAAGAGTTCGGGCCGAACTTGTTCTTGGCAGTGACGAACGAACCAACTATTTTGGTTACTCGTGGGCGTGAAACGGACACCCGAGCTGAAAGTTATGAATGTTTTAGTATAGCACCTTTTGTCACACAATCTTGGTTATTGAAGAGTTCGGGCCGAAGAGGGATGTTCGGGCCGAAGTGGTGTTCGGGCCGAAGTGGGATGTTCGGGCCGAAATTGGATGTTCGGGCCGAAGTGGTGTTCGGGCCGAAGTTCGGTGTTCGGGCCGAGGATGATGTTCGGGCTGAGGTTGGAGTTCGGTCCGAGGTTGGAGTTCGGGCCGAGGTCGGAGTTCGGGCTGAGGTTGAAGTTCGGGCCGAAAATGAAGTTCGGGCGGGGAACAGTGAAGAGTTCGGGCCGAACTTGTTCTTGGCAGTGACGAACGGACCAGCTATTTTGGTTACTCGTGGGCGTGAAACGGACACCCGAGCTGAAAGTTATGAACGTTTTAGTATAGCACCTTTTGTCACACAATCTTGGATATTGAAGAGTTCGGCCCGAAGAGGGATGTTCGGGCCGAAGTGGTGTTCGGGCCGAAGTGGGATGTTCGGGCCGAAGTGGTGTTCGGGCCGAAGTGGTGTTCGGGCCAAAGTTCGGTGTTCGGGCCGAGGATGGTGTTCGGGCCGAGGTTGGAGTTCGGGCCGAGGTTGGAGTTCGGGCCGAGGTTGAAGTTCGGGCCGAGGTTGAAGTTCGGGCCGAAAATGAAGTTCGGGCCGGGAACAGTGAAGAGCTCGGGCCGAACTTGTTCTTGGCAGTGACGAACGAACCAGCTATTTTGGTTACTCGTGGGCGTGAAATGGACACCCGAGCTGAAAGTTATGAACGTTTTAGTATAGCACCTTTTGTCACACAATCTTGGATATTGAAGTGTTCGGGCCGAACAGGGATGTTCGGGCCGAAGTAGTGTTCGGGCCGAAGTGGGATGTTCGGGCCGAAGTGGTGTTCGGGCTGAAGTTCGGTGTTCGGGCCGAGGATGATGTTCGGGCCGAGGTTGCAGTTCGGGCAGAGGTCGGAGTTCGGGACGAGGTCGAAGTTCGGGCCGAGGTTGAAGTTCGGGCCGGGAACAGTGAAGAGTTCGGGCCGAACTTGTTCTTGACAGTGACGAACGAACCAGCTATTTTGGTTACTCGTGGGCGTGAAACGGACACCCGAGCTGAAAGTTATGAATGTTTTAGTATAGCACTTTTTGTCACACAATCTTGGATATTGAAGAGTTCGGGCCGAAGAGGGATGTTCGGGCCGAAGTGGTGTTCGGGCCGAAGTGGGATGTTCGGCCCGAAGTGGTGTTCGGGCCGAAGTTCAGTGTTCGGGCCGAGGATGATGTTCGGGCCGAGGTTGAAGTTCGGGCCGAGGTCGGAGTTCGGGACGAGGTCGAAGTTCGGGCCGAAGTCGGAGTTCGGGCCGAGGTTGAAGTTCGGGCCGGGAACAGTGAAGAGTTCGGGCCGAACTTGTTCTTGGCAGTGACGAACGAACCAGCTATTTTGGTTACTCGTGGGCGTGAAACGGACACCCGAACTGAAAGTTATGAATGTTTTAGTATAGCACATTTTGTCACACAATCTTGGATATTGAAGAGTTCGGGCCGAAGAGGGATGTTCGGGCCGAAGTGGTGTTCGGGCCGAAGTGGGATGTTCGGGCCGAAGTGGGATGTTCGGGCCGAAGTGGTGTTCGGGCCGAAGTGGTGTTCGGGCCGAAGTTCGGTGTTCGGGCCGAGGATGATGTTCGGGCCGAGGTTAGAGTTCGGGCCGACGTTGGAGTTCGCGCCGAGGTTGGAGTTCGGGCCGAGGTCGGAGTTCGGGCCGAGGTTGAAGTTCGGGCCGAAAATGAAGTTCGGGCCGGGAACAGTGAAGAGTTCGGGCCGAACTTGTTCTTGGCAGTGACGAACGAACCAGCTATTTTGGTTACTCGTGGGCGTGAAACGGACACCCGAGCTGAAAGTTATGAATGTTTTAGTATAGCACCTTTTGTCACACAATCTTGGATATTGAAGAGTTCCTGCCGAAGAGGGATGTTCGGGCCGACGTGGTGTTCGGGCCGAAGTGGGATGTTCGGGCCGAAGTGGTGTTCGGGCCGAAGTTCGGTGTTCGGGCCGAGGATGAAGTTCGGGCCGAGGTCGGAGTTCGGGCCGAGGTTGAAGTTCGGACCAAGGTTGAAGTTCGGGCCGGGAACAGTGAAGAGTTCGGGCCGAACTTGTTCTTGGCAGTGACGAACGAACCAGCTATTTTGGTTACTCGTGGGCGTGAAACGGACACCCGAGCTGAAAGTTATGAAAGTTTTAGTATAGCACCTTTTGTCACACAATCTTGGATATTGAAGAGTTCGAGCCGAAGAGGGATGTTCGGGCTGAAGTGGTGTTCGGGCCGAAGTGGGATGTTCGGGCCGAAGTGGTGTTAGTGACGAAGTGGTGTTCGGGCCAAAGTTCGGTGTTCGGGCCGAGGATGATGTTCGGGCCGAGGTTGGAGTTCGTGCCGAGGTTGAAGTTCGGACCGAGGTTGAAGTTCGGGCCGAAAATGAAGTTCAGGCCGGGAACAGTGAAGAGTTCGGGCCGAACTTGTTCTTGGCAGTGACGAACGAACCAGCTATTTTGGTTACTCGTGGGCGTGAAACGGACACCCGAGCTGAAAGTTATGAACGTTTTAGTATAGCACCTTTTGTCACACAATCTTGGATATTGAAGAGTTCGGGCCGAAGAGGGATGTTCAGGCCGAAGTAGTGTTCGGGCCGAAGTGGGATGTTCGGGCCGAAGTGGTGTTCGGGCCGAAGTTGTGTTCGGGCCGAAGTTCGGTGTTCGGGCCGGGGATGATGTTCGGGCCGAGGTTGAAGTTCGGGCCGAGGTCGGAGTTCGGGACGAGGTCGAAGTTCGGGCCGAGGTTGAAGTTCGGACCGGGAACAGTGAATAGTTCGGGCCGAACTTGTTCTTGGCAGTGACGAACGAACCAGCTATTTTGGTTACTCGTGGGCGTGTGGCGGACACCCGAGCTGAAAGTTATGAATGTTTTAGTATAGCACATTTTGTCACACAATCTTGGATATTGAAGAGTTCGGGCCGAAGGGTGATGTTCGGGCCGAAGTGGTGTTCGTGCCGAAGTGGGATGTTGGGGCCGAAGTGGTGTTCGGGCCGAAGCTCGGTGTTCGGGACGAGGATGATGTTCGGGCCGAGGTTGGAGTTCGGGCCGAGGTTGGAGTTCGGGCCGAGGTCGGAGTTCGGGCCGAGGTCGGAGTTCGGGCCGAGGTTGAAGTTCGGGCCAAAAATGAAGTTCGGGCTGGGAACAGTGAAGAGTTCGGGCCGAACTTGTTCTTGGCAGTGACGAACGAACCAGCTATTTTGGTTACTCGTGGGCGTGAAACGGACACCCGAGCTGAAAGTTATGAATATTTAGTACATCACCTTTTGTCACACAATCTTGGATATTGAAGAGTTCGGGCCGAAGAGCGATGTTCGGGCCGAAGTGGTGTTCGGGCCGAAGTGGGATGTTCGGGCCGAAGTGGTGTTCGGGCCGAAGTTCGGTGATCGGGCCGAGGATGATGTTCGGGCCGAGGTTGAAGTTCGGGCCGACGTCGGAGTTCGGGCCGAGGTTGAAGTTCGGGCCGAGGTTGAAGTTCGGGCCGAAAATGAAGTTCGGGCCGGGAACAGTGAAGAGTTCGGGCCGAACTTGTTCTTGGCAGTGACGAACGAACCAGCTATTTTGGTTACTCGTGGGCGTGAAACGGACACCTGAGCTGAAAGTTATGAATGTTTTAGTATAGCACCTTTTGTCACAAAATCTTTAATATTGAAGAGTTCGGGCCGAAGAGGGATGTTCGGGCCGAAGTGGTGTTCGGGCCGAATTGGTGTTCGGGCCGAAGTTGTGTTCGGGCCGAAGTTCGGTGTTCGGGCCGACGTTCGGTGTTCGGGCCGAGGTTGAAGTTCGGGCCGAGGTCGGAGTTTGGGACGAGGTCGAAGTTCGGGCCGAGGTTGAAGTTCGTGCCGAAAATAAAGTTCGGGCCGGGAACAGTGAAGAGTTCGGACCGAACTTGTTCTTGGCAGTGACGAACGAACCAACTATTTTGGTTACTCGTGGGCGTGAAACGGACACCCGAGCTGAAAGTTATGAATGTTTTAGTATAGCACCTTTTGTCACACAATCTTGGATATTGAAGAGTTCGGGCCGAAGAGGGATGTTCGGGCCGAAGTGGTGTTCGGGCCGAAGTGGGATGTTCGGGCCGAAGTGGGATGTTCGGGCCGAAGTGGTGTTCGGGCCGAAGTTCGGTGTTCGGGCCGAGGATGATGTTCGGGCTGAGGTTGGAGTTCGGTCCGAGGTTGGAGTTCGGGCCGAGGTCGGAGTTCGGGCTGAGGTTGAAGTTCGGGCCGAAAATGAAGTTCGGGCCGGGAACAGTGAAGAGTTCGGGCCGAACTTGTTCTTGGCAGTGACGAACGAACCAGCTATTTTGGTTACTCGTGGGCGTGAAACGGACACCCGAGCTGAAAGTTATGAATGTTTTAGTATAGCACCTTTTGTCACACAATCTTGGATATTGAAGAGTTCGGGCCGAAAAGGGATGTTCGGGCCGAAGTGGTGTTCGGGCCGAAGTGGGATGTTCGGGCCGAAGTGGTGTTCGGGCCGAAGTGGTGTTCGAGCTGAAGTTCGGTGTTCGGGCCGAGGATGATGTTCGGGCCGAGGTTGAATTTCGGGCCGAGGTCGGAGTTCGGGACGAGGTTGAAGTTCGGGCCGAGGTTGAAGTTCGGGCCGAAAATGAAGTTCGGGCCGGGAACAGTGAAGAGTTCGGGCCGAACTTGTTCTTGGCAGTGACGAACGAACCAGCTATTTTTGTTACTCGTGGGCGTGTGAAACTGACACCCGAGCTGAAAGTTATGAATGTTTTAGTATAGCACCTTTTGTCACACAATCTTGAATATTGAAGAGTTCGGGCCGAAGAGGGATGTTCGGGCCGAACTGGTGTTCGGGCCGAAGTTCGGTATTCGGGCCGAGGATGATGTTCGGGCCGAGGTTGGAGTTCGGGCCGAGGTCGGAGTTCGGGCCGAGGTCGGAGTTCGGGCCGAGGTCGGAGTTCGGGCCGAGGTCGGAGTTCGGGCCGAAAATGAAGTTCGGGCTGGGAACAGTGAAGAGTTCGGGCCGAACTTGTTCTTGGCAGTGACGAACGAACCACCTATTTTGGTTACTCGTGGGCGTGAAACGGACACCCGAGCTGAAAGGTATGAATGTTTTATTATAGCACCTTTTGTCACACAATCTTGGATATTGAAGAATTCGGGCCGAAGTGGTGTTCGGGCCGAAGTGGGATGTTCGGGCCGAAGTGGTGTTCGGGCCGAAGTTCGGTGTTTGGGCCGAGGAAGATGTTCGGGCCGAGGTTGGAGTTTGGGCTGAGGATGGAGTTCGGGCCGAGGTTGAATTTCGGGCCGAGGTTGAAGTTCGGGTCGGGAACAGTGAAGAGTTCGGGCCGAACTTGTTCTTGGCAGTGACGAACGAACCATCTATTTTGGTTACTCGTGGGCGTGAAACGGACACCCGAGCTGAAAGTTATGAATGTTTTAGTATAGCACCTTTTGTCACACAATCTTGGATATTGAAGAGTTCGGGCCGAAGAGGGATGTTCGGGCCGAAATGGTGTTCGGGCCGAAGTGGTGTTCGGGCCGAAGTGGTGTTCGGGCCGAAGTGGTGTTCGGGCCAAAGTTCGGTGTTCGGGCCGACGTTCGGTGATCGGGCCGAGGTTGAAGTTCGGGCCGAGGTCGGAGTTCGGGACGAGGTCGAAGTTCAGGCCGAGGTTGAAGTTCGGGCCGAAAATGAAGTTCGGGCCGGGAACAGTGAAGAGTTCGGGCCGAACTTGTTCTTGGCAATGACGAACGAACCAGCTATTTTGGTTACTCGTGGGCGTGAAACGGACACCCGAGCTGAAAGTTATGAATGTTTTAGTATAGCACCTTTTGTCACACAATCTTGGATATTGAAGAGTTCGGGCCGAAGAGGGATGTTCGGGCCGAGGTGGTGTTCGGGCCGAAGTGAGATGTTCGGTCCGAAGTGGGATGTTCGGGCCGAAGTGGTGTTCGGGCCGAAGTGGTGTTCGGGCCGAAGTGGTGTTCGGGCCGAAGTTCGGTGTTCGGGCCGAGGATGATGTTCGGGCCGAGGTTGGAGTTCGGGCCGAGGTTGGAGTTCGGGCCGACGTCGGAGTTCGGGCCGAGGTCGGAGTTCGGGCCGAAAATGAAGTTCGGGCCGGGAACAATGAAGAGTTCGGGCCGAACTTGTTCTTGGCAGTGACGAACGAACCAGCTATTTTCGTTACTCGTGGGCGTGAAACGGACACCCGAGCTGAAAGTTACGAATGTTTTAGTATAGCACCTTTTGTCACACAATCTTGGATATTGAAGAATTCGGGCCGAAGAGGGATGTTAGGGCCGAAGTGGTGTTCGGGCCGAAGTGGGATGTTCGGGCCGAAGTGGTGTTCGGGCCGAAGTGGTGTTCGGGACGAAGTGGTGTTCGGGCCGAAGTTCGGTGTTCGGGCCGAGGATGATGTTCGGGCCGAGGTTGGAGTTCGGGCCGAGGTTGAAGTTCGGGCCGAAAATGAAGTTCGGGCCGGGAACAGTGAAGAGTTCGGGCCGAACTTGTTCTTGGCAGTGACGAACGAACCAGCTATTTTTGTTACTCGTGGGCGTGTGAAACTGACACCCGAGCTGAAAGTTATGAATGTTTTAGTATAGCACCTTTTGTCACACAATCTTGAATATTGAAGAGTTCGGGCCGAAGAGGGATGTTCGGGCCGAACTGGTGTTCGGGCCGAAGTTCGGTGTTCGGGCCGAGGATGATGTTCGGGCCGAGGTTGGAGTTCGGGCCGAGGTTGGAGTTCGGGCCGAGGTCGGAGTTCGGGCCGAGGTCGGAGTTCGGGCCGAAAATGAAGTTCGGGCTGGGAACAGTGAAGAGTTCGGGCCGAACTTGTTCTTGGCAGTGACGAATGAACCACCTATTTTGGTTACTCGTGGGCGTGAAACGGACACCCGAGCTGAAAGGTATGAATGTTTTATTATAGCACCTTTTGTCACACAATCTTGGATATTGAAGAATTCGGGCCGAAGAGGGATGTTCGGGCCGAAGTGGTGTTCGGGCCGAAGTGGGATGTTCGGGCCGAAGTGGTGTTCGGGCCGAAGTTCGGTGTTTGGGCCGAGGATGATGTTCGGGCCGAGGTTGGAGTTTGGGCCGAGGATGGAGTTCGGGCCGAGGTTGAATTTCGGGTCGAGGTTGAAGTTCGGGCCGAAAATGAAGTTCGGGCCGGGAACAGTGAAGAGTTCGGGCCGAACTTGTTCTTGGCAGTGACGAACGAACCATCTATTTTGGTTACTCGTGGGCGTGAAACGGACACCCGAGCTGAAAGTTATGAATGTTTTAGTATAGCACCTTTTGTCACACAATCTTGGATATTGAAGAGTTCGGGCCGAAGAGGGATGTTCGGGCCGAAGTGGTGTTCGGGCTGAAGTGGGATGTTCGGGCCGAAGTGGGATGTTCGGGCCGAAGTGGTGTTCGGGCCGAAGTTCGGTGTTCGGGCCGAGGATGATGTTCGGGCTGAGGTTGGAGTTCGGTCCGAGGTTGGAGTTCGGGCCGAGGTCGGAGTTCGGGCTGAGGTTGAAGTTCGGGCCGAAAATGAAGTTCGGGCCGGGAACAGTGAAGAGTTCGGGCCGAACTTGTTCTTGGCAGTGACGAACGAACCAGCTATTTTGGTTACTCGTGGGCGTGAAACGGACACCCGAGCTGAAAGTTATGAATGTTTTAGTATAGCACCTTTTGTCACACAATCTTGGATATTGAAGAGTTCGGGCCGAAAAGGGATGTTCGGGCCGAAGTGGTGTTCGGGCCGAAGTGGGATGTTCGGGCCGAAGTGGTGTTCGGGGCGAAGTGGTGTTCGAGCTGAAGTTCGGTGTTCGGGCCGAGGATGATGTTCGGGCCGAGGTTGAATTTCGGGCCGAGGTCGGAGTTCGGGACGAGGTTGAAGTTCGGGCCGAGGTTGAAGTTCGGGCCGAAAATGAAGTTCGGGCCGGGAACAGTGAAGAGTTCGGGCCGAACTTGTTCTTGGCAGTGACGAACGAACCAGCTATTTTTGTTACTCGTGGGCGTGTGAAACTGACACCCGAGCTGAAAGTTATGAATGTTTTAGTATAGCACCTTTTGTCACACAATCTTGAATATTGAAGAGTTCGGGCCGAAGAGGGATGTTCGGGCCGAACTGGTGTTCGGGCCGAAGTTCGGTGTTCGGGCCGAGGATGATGTTCGGGCCGAGGTTGGAGTTCAGGCCGAGGTTGGAGTTCGGGCCGAGGTCGGAGTTCGGGCCGAGGTCGGAGTTCGGGCCGAGGTCGGAGTTCGGGCCGAAAATGAAGTTCGGGCTGGGAACAGTGAAGAGTTCGGCCCGAACTTGTTCTTGGCAGTGACGAACGAACCACCTATTTTGGTTACTCGTGGGCGTGAAACGGACACCCGAGCTGAAAGGTATGAATGTTTTATTATAGCACCTTTTGTCACACAATCTTGGATATTGAAGAATTCGGGCCGAAGAGGGATGTTCGGGCCGAAGTGGTGTTCGGGCCGAAGTGGGATGTTCGGGCCGAAGTGTTGTTCGGGCCGAAGTTGGAGTTTGGGCCGAGGATGGAGTTCGGGCCGAGGTTGAATTTCGGGCCGAGGTTGAAGTTCGGGCCGAAAATGAAGTTCGGGCCGGGAACAGTGAAGAGTTCGGGCCGAACTTGTTCTTGGCAGTGACGAACGAACCATCTATTTTGGTTACTCGTGGGCGTGAAACGGACACCCGAGCTGAAAGTTATGAATGTTTTAGTATAGCACCTTTTGTCACACAATCTTGGATATTGAAGAGTTCGGGCCGAAGAGGGATGTTCGGGCCGAAGTGGTGTTCGGGCCGAAGTGGTGTTCGGGCCGAAGTGGTGTTCGGGCCGAAGTGGTGTTCGGGCCAAAGTTCGGTGTTCGGGCCGACGTTCGGTGATCGGGCCGAGGTTGAAGTTCGGGCCGAAAATGAAGTTCGGGCCGGGAACAGTGAAGAGTTCGGGCCGAACTTGATCTTGGCAATGACGAACGAACCAGCTATTTTGGTTACTCGTGGGCGTGAAACGGACACCCGAGCTGAAAGTTATGAATGTTTTAGTATAGCACCTTTTGTCACACAATCTTGGATATTGAAGAGTTCGGGCCGAAGAGGGATGTTCGGGCCGAAGTGGTGTTCGGGCCGAAGTGAGATGTTCGGGCCGAAGTGGGATGTTCGGGCGGAAGTGGTGTTAAGGCCGAAGTGGTGTTCGGGCCGAAGTGGTGTTCGGGCCGAAGTTCGGTGTTCGGGCCGAGGATGATGTTCGGGCCGAGGTTGGAGTTCGGGCCGAGGTTGGAGTTCGGGGCGAGGTAGGAGTTCGGGCCGAGGTCGGAGTTCGGGCCGAGGTCGGAGTTCGGGCCGAGGTCGGAGTTCGGGCCGAAAAAGAAGTTCGGGCCGGGAACAATGAAGAGTTCGGGCCGAACTTGTTCTTGGCAGTGACGAACGAACCAGCTATTTTCGTTACTCGTGGGCGTGAAACGGACACCCGAGCTGAAAGTTATGAATGTTTTAGTATAGCACCTTTTGTCACACAATCTTGGATATTGAAGAATTCGGGCCGAAGAGGGATGTTCGGGCCGAAGTGGTGTTCGGGCCGAAGTGGGATGTTCGGGCCGAAGTGGTGTTCGGGCCGAAGTGGTGTTCGGGACGAAGTGGGATGTTCGGGCCGAAGTGGTGTTCGGGCCGAAGTTCGGTGTTCGGGACGAAGTGGTGTTCGGGCCGAAGTGGAGTTCGGGCCGAGGTTAGAGTTCGGGCCGAGGTCGGAGTTCGGGCCGAGGTCGGAGTTCGGGCCGAGGTCGGAGTTCGGGCCGAGGTCGGAGTTCGGGCCGAAAATAAAGTTCGGGCCGGGAACAGTGAAGAGTTCGGTACGAACTTGTTCTTGGCAGTGACGAACGAACCAGCTATTTTGGTTACTCGTGGGCGTGAAACGGACACCCGAGCTGAAAGTTATGAATGTTTTAGTATAGACCTTTTGTCACACAATCTTGGATATTGACGAGTTCGGGCCGCGGAGGGATGTTCGGGCCGAAGTGGTGTTCGGGCCGAAGTGGGATGTTCGGGCCGAAGTGGTGTTCGGGCCGAAGTGGTGTTCGGGACGAAGTGGTGTTCGGGACGAAGTGGTGTTCGGGCCGAAGTTCGGTGTTCGGGCCGAGGATGATGTTCGGGCCGAGGTTGGAGTTCGGGCCGAAGTTGAAGTTCGGGCCGAAAATGAAGTTCGGGCCGGGAACAGTGAAGAGTTCGGGCCGAACTTGTTCTTGGCAGTGACGAACGAACCAGCTATTTTTGTTACTCGTGGGCGTGTGAAACTGACACCCGAGCTGAAAGTTATGAATGTTTTAGTATAGCACCTTTTGTCACGCAATCTTGAATATTGAAGAGTTCGGGCCGAACTGGTGTTCGGGCCGAAGTTCGGTGTTCGGGCCGAGGATGATGTTCGGGCCGAGGTTGGAGTTCGGGCCGAGGTTGGAGTTCGGGCCGAGGTCGGAGTTCGGGCCGAGGTCGGAGTTCGGGCCGAGGTCGGAGTTCGGGCCGAAAATGAAGTTCGGGCTGGGAACAGTGAAGAGTTCGGGCCGAACTTGTTCTTGGCAGTGACGAACGAACCACCTATTTTGGTTACTCGTGGGCGTGAAACGGACACCCGAGCTGAAAGGTATGAATGTTTTATTATAGCACCTTTTGTCACACAATCTTGGATATTGAAGAATTCGGGCCGAAGAGGGATGTTCGGGCCGAAGTGGTGTTCGGGCTGAAGTGGGATGTTCGGGCCGAAGTGGTGTTCGGGCCGAAGTTCGGTGTTTGGGCCGAGGATGATGTTCGGGCCGAGGTTGGAGTTTGGGCCGAGGATGGAGTTCGGGCCGAGGTTGAATTTCGGGCCGAGGTTGAAGTTCGGGCCGAAAATGAAGTTCGGGCCGGGAACAGTGAAGAGTTCGGGCCGAACTTGTTCTTGTCAGTGACGAACGAACCATCTATTTTGGTTACTCGTGGGCGTGAAACGGACACCCGAGCTGAAAGTTATGAATGTTTTAGTATAGCACCTTTTGTCACACAATCTTGGATATTGAAGAGTTCGGGCCGAAGAGGGATGTTCGGGCCGAAGTGGTGTTCGAGCCGAAGTGGTGTTCGGGCCGAAGTGGTGTTCGGGCCGAAGTGGTGTTCCGCCAAAGTTCGGTGTTCGGGCCGACGTTCGGTGTTCGGGCCGAGGTTGAAGTTCGGGCCGAGGTCGGAGTTCGGGACGAGGTCGAAGTTCAGGCCGAGGTTGAAGTTCGGGCCGAAAATGAAGTTCGGGCCGGGAACAGTGAAGAGTTCGGGCCGAACTTGTTCTTGGCAATGACGAACGAACCAGCTATTTTGGTTACTCGTGGGCGTGAAACGGACACCCGAGCTGAAAGTTATGAATGTTTTAGTATAGCACCTTTTGTCACACAATCTTGGATATTGAAGAGTTCGGGCCGAAGAGGGATGTTCGGGCCGAAGTGGTGTTCGGGCCGAAGTGGTGTTCGGGCCGAAGTGAGATGTTCGGGCCGAAGTGGGATGTTCGGGCCGAAGTGGTGTTCGGGCCGAAGTGGTGTTCGGGCTGAAGTTCGGTGTTCGGGCCGAGGATGATGTTCGGGCCGAGGTTGGAGTTCGGGCCGAGGTTGGAGTTCGGGCCGAGGTCGGAGTTCGGGCCGTGGTCGGAGTTCGGGCCGAGGTCGGAGTTCGGGCCGAGGTCGGAGTTCGGGCCGAAAATGAAGTTCGGGCCGGGAACAATGAAGAGTTCGGGCCGAACTTGTTCTTGGCAGTGACGAACGAACCAGCTATTTTCGTTACTCGTGGGCGTGAAACGGACACCCGAGCTGAAAGTTATGAATGTTTTAGTATAGCACCTTTTGTCACACAATCTTGGATATTGAAGAATTCGGGCCGAAGAGGGATGTTCGGGCCGAAGTGGTGTTCGGGCCGAAGTGGGATGTTCGGGCCGAAGTGGTGTTAGGGCCGAAGTGGTGTTCGGGACGAAGTGGTGTTCGGGCCGAAGTGGTGTTCGGGCCGAAGTTCGGTGTTCGGGCCGAGGATGATGTTCGGGCCGAGGTTGGAGTTCGGGCCGAGGTTGGAGTTCGGGCCGAGGTCGGAGTTCGGGCCGAGGTCGGAGTTCGGGCCGAGGTCGGAGTTCGGGCCGAGGTCGGAGTTCGGGCCGAAAATAAAGTTCGGGCCGGGAACAGTGAAGAGTTCGGTACGAACTTGTTCTTGGCAGTGACGAACGAACCAGCTATTTTGGTTACTCGTGGGCGTGAAACGGACACCCGAGCTGAAAGTTATGAATGTTTTAGTATAGACCTTTTGTCACACAATCTTGGATATTGACGAGTTCGGGCCGCAGAGGGATGTTCGGGCCGAAGTGGTGTTCGGGCCGAAGTGGGATGTTCGGGCCGAAGTGGTGTTCGGGCCGAAGTTCGATGTTCGGACCGAGGATGAAGTTCGGGCCGAGGTCGGAGTTCGGGCCGAGGTTGAAGTTCGGGCCGAGGTTGAAGTTCGGGCCGAGGTTGAAGTTCGGGCCGAAAATGAAGTTCGGGCCGGGAACACTGAATAGTTCGGGCCGAACTTGTTCTTGGCAGTGACGAACAGACCATCTATTTTGGTTACTCGTGGGCGTGAAACGGACACCCGAGCTGAAAGTTATGAATGTTTTAGTATAGCACCTTTTGTCACACAATCTTGGATATTGAAGAGTTCGGGCCGAAGAGGGATGTTCGGGCCGAAGTGGTGTTCGGGCCGAAGTGGTGTTCGGGCCGAAGTGGTGTTCGGGCCAAAGTTCGGTGTTCGGGCCGACGTTCGGTGTTCGGGCCGAGGTTGAAGTTCGGGACGAGGTCGAAGTTCAGGCCGAGGTTGAAGTTCGGGCCGAAAATGGAGTTCGGGCCGGGAACAGTGAAGAGTTCGGGCCGAACTTGTTCTTGGCAATGACGAACGAACCAGCTATTTTGGTTACTCGTGGGCGTGAAACGGACACCCGAGCTGAAAGTTATGAATGTTTTAGTATAGCACCTTTTGTCACACAATCTTGGATATTGAAGAGTTCGGGCCGAAGAGGGATGTTCGGGCCGAAATGTTGTTCGGGCCGAAGTGAGATGTTCGGGCCGAAGTGGGATGTTCGGGCCGAGGTGGTGTTCGGGCCGAAGTGGTGTTCGGGCCGAAGTGGTGTTCGGGCCGAGGATGATGTTCGGGACGATGTTGGAGTTTGGGCCGAGGGTGGAGTTCGGGCCGAGGTCGGAGTTCGGGCCGAGGTCGGAGTTCGGGCCGAAAATGAAGTTCGGGTCGGGAACAGTGAAGAGTTCGGGCCGAACTTGTTCTTGGCAGTGACGAACGAACCAGCTATTTTGGTTACTCGTGGGCGTGAAACGGACACCCGAGCTGAAAGTTATGAATGTTTTAGTATAGCACCTTTTGTCACACAATCTTGGATATTGAAGAGTTCGGGCCGAAGAGGGATGTTCGGGCCGAAGTGGTGTTCGGGCCGAAGTGGGACGTTCGGGCCGAAGTGGTGTTCGGGCCAAAGTGGTGTTCGAGCCAAAGTTCGGTGTTCGGGCCGAGGATGATGTTCGGGCCGAGGTTGAAGTTCAGGCCGAGGTCGGAGTTCGGGACGAGGTCGAAGTTCGGGCCGAGGTTGAAGTTCGGGCCGGGAACAGTGAAGAGTTCGGGCCGAACTTGTTCTTGGCAGTGACGAACGAACCAGCTATTTTGGTTACTCGTGGGCGTGAAATGGACACCCGAGCTGAAAGTTATGAATGTTTTAGTATAGCACATTTTGTCACACAATCTTGGATATTGAAGAGTTCGGGCCGAAGAGGGATGTTCGGGCCGAAGTGGTGTTCGTGCAGAAGTGGGATGTTCGGGCCGAAGTGGTGTTCGGGCCGAAGTGGTGTTCGGGCCGAAGCTCGGTGTTCGGGCCGAGGATGATGTTCGGGCCGCGGTTGGAGTTCGGGCCGAGGTTGGAGTTCGGGCCGAGGTCGGAGTTCGGGCCGAGGTCGGAGTTCGGGCCGAGGTTGAAGTTCGGGCCGAAAATGAAGTTCGGGCCGGGAACAGTGAAGAGTTCGGGCCGAACTTGTTCTTGGCAGTGACGGACGAACCAGCTATTTTGGTTACTCGTGGGCTTGAAACGGACACCCGAGCTGAAAGTTATGAATGTTTTAGTATAGCACCTTTTGTCACACAATCTTGGATATTTAAGAGTTCGGGCCGAAGAGGGATGTTCGGGCCGAACTGGTGTTCGGGCCGAAGTGGGATGTTCGGGCCGAAGTGGTGTTCGGGCTGAAGTGGTGTTTGGACCGAACTTCGGTGTTCGGGCCGAGGATGATGTTCGGGCTGAGGTTGAAGTTCGGGCCGAGGTCGGAGTTCGGGCCGAGGTTGAAGTTCGGGCCGAAAATGAAGTTCGGGCCGGGAACAGTGAAGAGTTCGGGCCGAACTTGTTCTTGGCAGTGACGAACGAACAACCTATTTTGGTTACTCGTGGGCGTGAAACGGACACCCGAGCTGAAAGGTATGAATGTTTTAGTATAGCACCTTTTGTCACACAATCTTGGATATTGTAGAATTCGGGCCGAAGAGGGATGTTCGGGCCGAAGTGATGTTCGGGCCGAAGTGGGATGTTCGGGCCGAAGTGGTGTTCGGGCCGAAGTTCGGTGTTTGGGCCGAGGATGATGTTCGGGCCGAGGTTGGAGTTCGGGCCGAGGTTGGAGTTCGGGCCGAGGTAGGAGTTCGGGCCGAGGTCGGAGTTCGGGCCGAGGTCGGAGTTCGGGCCGAAAAAGAAGTTCGTGCCGGGAACAATGAAGAGTTCGGGCCGAACTTGTTCTTGGCAGTGACGAACGAACCAGCTATTTTCGTTACTCGTGGGCGTGAAACGGACACCCGAGCTGAAAGTTATGAATGTTTTAGTATAGCACCTTTTGTCACACAATCTTGGATATTGAAGAATTCGGGCCGAAGAGGGATGTTCGGGCCGAAGTGGTGTTCGGGCCGAAGTGGGATGTTCGGGCCGAAGTGGTGTTCGAGCCGAAGTGGTGTTCGGGACGAAGTGGGATGTTCGGGCCGAAGTGGTGTTCGGGCCGAAGTGGTGTTCGGGCCGAAGTGGAGTTCGGGCCGAGGTTAGAGTTCGGGCCGAGGTCGGAGTTCGGGCCGAGGTCGGAGTTCGGGCCGAGGTCGGAGTTCGGGCCGAGGTCGGAGTTCGGGCCGAAAATAAAGTTCGGGCCGGGAACAGTGAAGAGTTCGGTACGAACTTGTTCTTGGCAGTGACGAACGAACCAGCTATTTTGGTTACTCGTGGGCGTGAAACGGACACCCGAGCTGAAAGTTATGAATGTTTTAGTATAGACCTTTTGTCACACAATCTTGGATATTGACGAGTTCGGGCCGCGGAGGGATGTTCGGGCCGAAGTGGTGTTCGGGCCGAAGTGGGATGTTCGGGCCGAAGTGGTGTTCGGGCCGAAGTGGTGTTCGGGACGAAGTGGTGTTCGGGACGAAGTGGTGTTCGGGCCGAAGTTCGGTGTTCGGGCCGAGGATGATGTTCGGGCCGAGGTTGGAGTTCGGGCCGAGGTTGAAGTTCGGGCCGAAAATGAAGTTCGGGCCGGGAACAGTGAAGAGTTCGGGCCGAACTTGTTCTTGGCAGTGACGAACGAACCAGCTATTTTTGTTACTCGTGGGCGTGTGAAACTGACACCCGAGCTGAAAGTTATGAATGTTTTAGTATAGCACCTTTTGTCACGCAATCTTGAATATTGAAGAGTTCGGGCCGAACTGGTGTTCGGGCCGAAGTTCGGTGTTCGGGCCGAGGATGATGTTCGGGCCGAGGTTGGAGTTCGGGCCGAGGTTGGAGTTCGGGCCGAGGTCGGAGTTCGGGCCGAGGTCGGAGTTCGGGCCGAGGTCGGAGTTCGGGCCGAAAATGAAGTTCGGGCTGGGAACAGTGAAGAGTTCGGGCCGAACTTGTTCTTGGCAGTGACGAACGAACCACCTATATTGGTTACTCATGGGCGTGAAACGGACACCCGAGCTGAAAGGTATGAATGTTTTATTATAGCACCTTTTGTCACACAATCTTGGATATTGAAGAATTCGGGCCGAAGAGGGATGTTCGGGCCGAAGTGGTGTTCGGGCTGAAGTGGGATGTTCGGGCCGAAGTGGTGTTCGGGCCGAAGTTCGGTGTTTGGGCCGAGGATGATGTTCGGGCCGAGGTTGGAGTTTGGGCCGAGGATGGAGTTCGGGCCGAGGTTGAATTTCGGGCCGAGGTTGAAGTTCGGGCCGAAAATGAAGTTCGGGCCGGGAACAGTGAAGAGTTCGGGCCGAACTTGTTCTTGTCAGTGACGAACGAACCATCTATTTTGGTTACTCGTGGGCGTGAAACGGACACCCGAGCTGAAAGTTATGAATGTTTTAGTATAGCACCTTTTGTCACACAATCTTGGATATTGAAGAGTTCGGGCCGAAGAGGGATGTTCGGGCCGAAGTGGTGTTCGGGCCGAAGTGGTGTTCGGGCCGGGAACACTGAATAGTTCGGGCCGAAGTGGTGTTCGGGCCGAAGTGGTGTTCGGGCCGAGGATGATGTTCGGGACGATGTTGGAGTTTGGGCCGAGGTTGAAGTTCGGGCCGAGGTCGGAGTTCGGGCCGAGGTTGAAGTTCGGGCAGAAAATGAAGTTCGGGCCGGGAACAGTGAAGAGTTCGGGCCGAACTTGTTCTTGGCAGTGACGAACGAACCACCTATTTTGGTTACTCGTGGGCGTGAAACGGACACCCGAGCTGAAAGGTATGAATGTTTTAGTATAGCACCTTTTGTCACACAATCTTGGATATTGTAGAATTCGGGCCGAAGAGGGATGTTCGGGCCGAAGTGGTGTTCGGGCCGAAGTGGGATGTTCGGGCCGAAGTGGTGTTGGGGCCGAAGTTCGGTGTTTGGGCCGAGGATGATGTTCGGGCCGAGGTTGGAGTTTGGGCCGAGGTTGGAGTTCGGGCCGAGGTCGGAGTTCGGGCCGAGGTAGAAGTTCGGGCGAAGGTTGAAGTTCGGGCCGGGAACAGTGAAGAGTTCGGGCCGAACTTGTTCTTGGCAGTGACGAACGAACCATCTATTTTGGTTACTCGTGGGCGTGAAACGGACACCCGAGCTGAAAGTTATGAATGTTTTAGTATAGCACCTTTTGTCACACAATCTTGGATATTGAAGAGTTCGGACCGAAGAGGGATGTGCGGGCCGAAGTGGTGTTCGGGCCGAAGTGGTGTTCGGGCCAAAGTTCGGTGTTCGGGCCGACGTTCGGTGTTCGGGGCGAGGTTGAAGTTCGGGCCGAGGTCGGAGTTCGGGCCGAGGTCGGAGTTCGGGACGAGGTCGAATTTCAGGCCGAGGTTGAAGTTCGGGCCGAAAATGAAGTTCTGGCCGAAAATGAAGTTCGGGCCGGGAACAGTGAAGAGTTCGGGCCGAACTTGTTCTTGGCAATGACCAACGAACCAGCTATTTTGGTTACACGTGGGCGTGAAACGGACACCCGAGCTGAAAATTATGAATGTTTTAGTATAGCACCTTTTGTCACACAATCTTGGATATTGAAGAGTTCGGGCCGAAGAGGGATGTTCGGGACGAAGTGGTGTTCGGGCCGAAGTGAGATGTTCGGGCCGAAGTGGGATGTTCGGGCCGAAGTGGTGTTCGGGCCGAAGTGGTGTTCGGGCCGAAGTGGTGTTCGGGCCGAAGTTCGGTGTTCGGGCCGAGGATGATGTTCGGGCCGAGGTTGGAGTTCGGGCCGAGGTCGGAGTTCGGGCCGAGGTCGGAGTTCGGGCCGAGGTCGGAGTTCGGGCCGAGGTCGGAGTTCGGGCCGAGGTCGGAGTTCGGGCCGAGGTCGGAGTTCGGGCCGAGGTCGGAGTTCGGGCCGAAAATGAAGTTCGGGCCGGGAACAGTGAAGAGTTCGGGCCGAACTTGTTCTTGGCAGTGACGAACGAACCAGCTATTTTGGTTACTCGTGGGCGTGAAACGGACACCCGAGCTGAAAGTTATGAATGTTTTAGTATAGCACCTTTTGTCACACAATCTTGGATATTGAAGAATTCGGGCCGAAGAGAGATGTTCGGGCCGAAGTGGTGTTCGGGCCGAAGTGGGATGTTCGGGCCGAAGTGGTGTTCGGGCCGAAGTTCGGTGTTTGGGCCGAGGATGATGTTTGGGCCGAGGTTGGAGTTTGGGCCGAGGTTGGAGTTCGGGCCGAGGTTGGAGTTCGGGCCGAGGTTGAAGTTCGGGCCGGGAACAGTGAAGAGTTCGGGCCGAACTTGTTCTTGGCAGTGACGAACGAACCATCTATTTTGGTTACTCGTGGGCGTGAAACGGACACCCGAGCTGAAAGTTATGAATGTTTTAGTATAGCACCTTTTGTCACACAATCTTGGATATTGAAGAGTTCGGGCCGAAGAGGGATGTTCGGGCCGAAGTGGTGTTCGGGCCGAAGTGAGATGTTCGGGCCGAAGTGGTGTTCGGGCCGAAGTGGTGTTCGGGCCGAAGTGGTGTTCGGGCTGAAGTGGTGTTCGGGCCGAAGTGGTGTTCGGGCCGAAGTTCGGTGTTCGGGGCGAGGATGATGTTCGGGCCGAGGTTGGAGGTTGGGCCGAGGTCGGAGTTCGGGCCGAGGTCGGAGTTCGGGCCGAGGTCGGAGTTCGGGCCGAAAATGAAGTTTGGGCCGGGAACAGTGAAGAGTTCGGGCCGAACTTGTTCTTGGCAGTGACGAATGAACCAGCTATTTTGGTTACTCGTGGGCGTGAAACGGACACCCGAGCTGAAAGTTATGAATGTTTTAGTATAACACCTTTTGTCACACAATCTTGGATATTGAAGAGTTCGGGCCGAAGAGGGATGTTCGGGCCGAAGTGGTGTTCGGGCCGAAGTGGGATATTCGGGCCGAAGTGGTGTTCGGGCCAAAATGGTGTTCGAGCCGAAGTTCGGTGTTCGGGCCGAGGATGATGTTCGGGCCGAGGTTGAAGTTCGGGCCGAGGTCGGAGTTCGGGACGAGGTCGAAGTTCGGGCCGAGGTTGAAGTTCGGGCCGAACTTGTTCTTGGCAGTGACGAACGAACCAGCTATTTTGGTTACTCGTGGGCGTGAAACGGACACCCGAGCTGAAAGTTATGAATGTTTTAGTATAGCACATTTTGTCACACAATGTTGGATATTGAAGAGTTCGGGCCGAAGAGGGATGTTCGGGCCGAAGTGGTGTTCGTGCCGTAGTGGGATGTTCGGGCCGAAGTGGTGTTCGGGCCGAAGTGGTGTTCGGGCCGAAGTGGTGTTCGGGCCGAAGCTCGGTGTTCGGGCCGAGGATGATGTTCGGGCCGAGGTTGGAGTTCGGGCCGAGGTTGGAGTTCGGGCCGAGGTCGGAGTTCGGGCCGAGGTCGGAGTTCGGGCCGAGGTTGAAGTTCGGGCCGAAAATGAAGTTCGGGCCGGGAACAGTGAAGAGTTCGGGCCGAACTTGTTCTTGGCAGTGACGAACGAACCAGCTATTTTGGTTACTCGTGGGCGTGAAACGGACACCCGAGCTGAAAGTTATGAATGTTTTAGTATAGCACCTTTTGTCACACAATCTTGGATATTGAAGAGTTTGGGCCGAAGAGGGATGTTCGGGCCGAAGTGGTGTTCGGGCCGAAGTGGGATGTTCGGGACGAAGTGGTGTTCGGGCCGAAGTGGTGTTCGGGCCGAAGTTCGGTGTTCGGGCCGAGGATGATGTTCGGGCCGAGGTTGAAGTTCTGGCCGAGGTCGGAGTTCGGGCCGAGGTTGAAGTTTGGGCCGAGGTTGAAGTTCGGGCCGAAAATGAAGTTCGGGCCGGGAACAGTGAAGAGTTCGGGCCGAACTTGTTCTTGGCAGTGATGAACGAACCAGCTATTTTGGTTACTCGTGGGCGTGAAACGGACACCCGAGCTGAAAGTTATGAATGTTTTAGTATAGCACCTTTTGTCACACAATCTTGGATATTGAAGAATTCGGGCCGAAGAGAGATGTTCGGGCCGAAGTGGTGTTCGGGCCGAAGTGGGATGTTCGGGCCGAAGTGGTGTTCGGGCCGAAGTTCGGTGTTTGGGCCGAGGATGATGTTTGGGCCGAGGTTGGAGTTGGGCCGAGGTTGGAGTTCGGGCCGAGGTTGGAGTTCGGGCCGAGGTTGAAGTTCGGGCCGAAAATGAAGTTCGGGCCGGGAACAGTGAAGAGTTCGGGCCGAACTTGTTCTTGGCAGTGACGAACGAACCATCTATTTTGGTTACTCGTGGGCGTGAAACGGACACCCGAGCTGAAAGTTATGAATGTTTTAGTATAGCACCTTTTGTCACACAATCTTGGATATTGAAGAGTTCGGGCCGAAGAGGGATGTTCGGGCCGAAGTGGTGTTCGGGCCGAAGTGAGATGTTCGGGCCGAAGTGGTGTTCGGGCCGAAGTGGTGTTCGGGCCGAAGTGGTGTTCGGGCTGAAGTGGTGTTCGGGCCGAAGTGGTGTTCGGGCCGAAGTTCGGTGTTCGGGGCGAGGATGATGTTCGGGCCGAGGTTGGAGGTTGGGCCGAGGTCGGAGTTCGGGCCGAGGTCGGAGTTCGGGCCGAGGTCGGAGTTCGGGCCGAAAATGAAGTTTGGGCCGGGAACAGTGAAGAGTTCGGGCCGAACTTGTTCTTGGCAGTGACGAATGAACCAGCTATTTTGGTTACTCGTGGGCGTGAAACGGACACCCGAGCTGAAAGTTATGAATGTTTTAGTATAGCACCTTTTGTCACACAATCTTGGATATTGAAGAGTTCGGGCCGAAGAGGGATGTTCGGGCCGAAGTGGTGTTCGGGCCGAAGTGGGATATTCGGGCCGAAGTGGTGTTCGGGCCAAAATGGTGTTCGAGCCGAAGTTCGGTGTTCGGGCCGAGGATGATGTTCGGGCCGAGGTTGAAGTTCGGGCCGAGGTCGGAGTTCGGGACGAGGTCGAAGTTCGGGCCGAGGTTGAAGTTCGGGCCGAACTTGTTCTTGGCAGTGACGAACGAACCAGCTATTTTGGTTACTCGTGGGCGTGAAACGGACACCCGAGCTGAAAGTTATGAATGTTTTAGTATAGCACATTTTGTCACACAATGTTGGATATTGAAGAGTTCGGGCCGAAGAGGGATGTTCGGGCCGAAGTGGTGTTCGTGCCGTAGTGGGATGTTCGGGCCGAAGTGGTGTTCGGGCCGAAGTGGTGTTCGGGCCGAAGTGGTGTTCGGGCCGAAGCTCGGTGTTCGGGCCGAGGATGATGTTCGGGCCGAGGTTGGAGTTCGGGCCGAGGTTGGAGTTCGGGCCGAGGTCGGAGTTCGGGCCGAGGTCGGAGTTCGGGCCGAGGTTGAAGTTCGGGCCGAAAATGAAGTTCGGGCCGGGAACAGTGAAGAGTTCGGGCCGAACTTGTTCTTGGCAGTGACGAACGAACCAGCTATTTTGGTTACTCGTGGGCGTGAAACGGACACCCGAGCTGAAAGTTATGAATGTTTTAGTATAGCACCTTTTGTCACACAATCTTGGATATTGAAGAGTTTGGGCCGAAGAGGGATGTTCGGGCCGAAGTGGTGTTCGGGCCGAAGTGGGATGTTCGGGACGAAGTGGTGTTCGGGCCGAAGTGGTGTTCGGGCCGAAGTTCGGTGTTCGGGCCGAGGATGATGTTCGGGCCGAGGTTGAAGTTCTGGCCGAGGTCGGAGTTCGGGCCGAGGTTGAAGTTTGGGCCGAGGTTGAAGTTCGGGCCGAAAATGAAGTTCGGGCCGGGAACAGTGAAGAGTTCGGGCCGAACTTGTTCTTGGCAGTGATGAACGAACCAGCTATTTTGGTTACTCGTGGGCGTGAAACGGACACCCGAGCTGAAAGTTATGAATGTTTTAGTATAGCACCTTTTGTCACACAATCTTGGATATTGAAGAGTTCGGGCCGAAGAGGGATGTTCGGGCCGAAGTCGTGTTCGGACCGAAGTGGTGTTCTGGCCGAAGTGGTGTTCGGGCCGAAGTTCGGTGTATGGGCCGAGGTTGAAGTTCGGGCCGAGGTCGGAGTTCGGGACGAGGTCGAAGTTCGGTCAGAGGTTGAAGTTCGGGCCGAAAATGAAGTTCGGGCCGGGAACAGTGAAGAGTTCGGGCCGAACTTGTTCTTGGCAGTGACGAACGAACCAGCTATTTTGGTTACTCGTGGGCGTGAAACGGACACCCGAGCTGAAAGTTATGAATGTTTTAGTATAGCACCTTTTGTCACACAATCTTGGATATTGAAGAGTTCGGGCCGAAGAGGGATGTTCGGGCCGAAGTGGTGTTCGGGCCGAAGTGGTATGTTCGGGCCGAAGTGGGATGTTCGGGCCGAAGTGGTGTTCGGGCCGAAGTGGTGTTCGGGCCGAAGTTCGGCGTTCGGGCCGAGGATGATGTTCGGGCCGAGGTTGGAGTTCGGGCCGAGGTTGGAGTTCGGGCCGAGGTCGGAGTTCGGGCCGAGGTTGAAGTTCGGGCCGAAAATGAAGTTCGGGCCGGGAACAGTGAAGAGTTCGGGCCGAACTTGTTCTTGGCAGTGACGAACGAACCAGCTATTTTGGTTACTCGTGGGCGTGAAACGGACACCCGAGCTGAAAGTTATGAATGTTTTAGTAAAGCACCTTTTGTCACACAATCTTGGATATTCGAGAGTTCGGGCCGAAGAGGGATGTTCGGGCCGAAGTGGTGTTCGGGCCGAAGTTCGGTGTTCGGGCCGACGTTCGGTGTTCGGGCCGAGGTTGAAGTTCGGGCCGAGGTCGGAGTTCGGGACGAGGTCAAAGTTCGGGCCGAGGTTGATGTTCGGGCCGAAAATGAAGTTCGGGCCAGGAACAGTGAAGAGTTCGGGCCGAACTTGTTCTTGGCAGTGACGAACGAACCAGCTATTTTGGTTACTCGTGGGCGTGAAACGGACACCCGAGCTGAAAGTTATGAATGTTTTAGTATAGCACATTTTGTCACACAATCTTGGATATTGAAGAGTTCGGGCCGAAGAGGGATGTTCGGGCCGAAGTGGTGTTCGGGCCGAAGTGGGATGTTCGGGCCGAAGTGGGATGTTCGGGCCGAAGTGGTGTTCGTGCCGAAGTGGTGTTCGGGCCGAAGGTCGGAGTTCGGGCCGAGGTTGAAGTTCGGGCCGAAAATGAAGTTCGGGCCGGGAACAGTGAAGAGTTCGGGCCGAACTTGTTCTTGGCAATGACGAACGAACCAGCTATTTTGGTTCTCGTGGGCGTGAAACGGACACCCGAGCTGAAAGTTATGAATGTTTTAGTATAACACCTTTTGTCACACAATCTTGGATATTGAAGAGTTCGGGCCGAAGAGGGATGTTCAGGCCGAAGTGGTGTTCGGGCCGAAGTGGGATGTTCGGGCCGAAGTGGTGTTCGGGCCGAAGTTCGGTGTTCGGGTCGAGGATGATGTTCGGGCGGAGGTTGAAGTTCGGGCCGAGGTCGTAGTTCGGGCCGAGGTTGAAGTTCGGGCCGAAAATGAAGTTCGGGCCGGGAACAGTGAAGAGTTCGGGCCGAACTTGTTCTTGGCAGTGACGAACGAACCAGCTATTTTGGTTACTCGTGGACGTGAAACGGACACCCGAGCTGAAAGTTATGAATGTTTTAGTATAGCACCTTTTGTCACACAATCTTGGATATTGAAGAGTTCGGGCCGAAGAGGGATATTCGGGCCGAAGTGGTGTTCGGGCCGAAGTGGGATGTTCGGGCCGAAGTGGTGTTCGGGCCGAAGTGGTGTTCGGGCCGAAGTTCGGTGTTCGGGCCGAGGATGATTTTCGGGCCGAGGTTGAAGTTCGGGTCGAGGTCGGAGTTCGGGCCGAGGTTGAAGTTCGGGCCGAGGTTGAAGTTCGGGCCGAAAATGAAGTTCGGGCCGGGAACAGTGAAGAGTTCGGGCCGAACTTGTTCTTGGTAGTGACGAACGAACCAGCTATTTTGGTTACTCGTGGGCGTGAAACGGACACCCGAGCTGAAAGTTATGAAGAGTTCGGGCCGAAGAGGGATGTTCGGGCCGAAGTGGTGTTCGGGCCGAAGTGGGATGTTCGGGCCAAAGTGGTGTTCGGGCCGAAGTTCGGTGTTCGGGCCGAGGATGATGTTCGGGCCGAGGTTGGAGTTCGGGCCGAGGTCGGAGTTCGGGCCGAGGTTGAAGTTCGGGCCGAGGTTGAAGTTCGGGCCGAAAATGAAGTTCGGGCCGGGAACAGTGAAGAGTTCGGGCCGAACTTGTTTTTGGCAGTGACGAACGAACCGGCTATTTTGGTTACTCGTGGGCGTGAAACGGACACCCGAGCTGTAAGTTATGAATGTTTTAGTGTAGCACCTTTTGTCACACAATCTTGGATATTGAAGAGTTCGGGCCGAAGAGGGATGTTTAGGCCGAAGTGGTGTTCGGGCCGAAGTGGGATGTTCGGGCCGAAGTGGTGTTCGGGCCGAAGTGGTGTTCGGGCCGAAGTTCGGTGTTCGGGTCGAGGATGATGTTCGGGCCGAGGTTGAAGTTCGGGCCGAGGTCGGAGTTCGGGCCGAGGTTGAAGTTCGGGCCGAAAATGAAGTTCGGGCCGGGAACAGTGAAGAGTTCGGGCCGAACTTGTTCTTTGCAGTGACGAACGAACCAGCTATTTTGGTTACTCGTGGACGTGAAACGGACACCCGCGCTGAAAGTTATGAATGTTTTAGTATAGCACCTTTTGTCACACAATCTTGGATATTGAAGAGTTCGGGCCGAAGAGGGATATTCGGGCCGAAGTGGTGTTCGGGCCGAAGTGGGATGTTCGGGCCGAAGTGGTGTTCGGGCCGAAGTGGTGTTCGGGCCGAAGTTCGGTGTTCGGGCCGAGGATGATGTTCGGGCCGAGGATGAAGTTCGGGTCGAGGTCGGAGTTCGGGCCGAGGTTGGCGTTCGGGCCGAGGTTGAAGTTCGGGCCGAAAATGAAGTTCGGGCCGAAAATGAAGTTCGGGCCGGGAACAGTGAAGAGTTCGGGCCGAACTTATTCTTGGCAGTGACAAACGAACCAGCTATTTTGGTTACTCGTGGGCGTGAAACGGACACCCGAGCTGAAAGTTATGAAGAGTTCGGGCCGAAGAGGGATGTTCGGGCCGAAGTGGTGTTCGGGCCGAAGTGGGATGTTCGGGCCGAAGTGGTGTTCGGGCCGAAGTTCGGTGTTCGGGCCGAGGATGATGTTCGGACCGAGGTTGGAGTTCGGGCCGAGGTCGGAGTTCGGGCCGAGGTTGAAGTTCGGGCCGAAATTGAAGTTCGGGCCGAGAACAGTGAAGAGTTCGGGCCGAACTTATTCTTGGCAGTGACGAACGAACCGGCTATTTTGGTTACTCGTGGGCGTGAAACGGACACCCGAGCTGAAAGTTATGAATGTTTTAGTGTAGCACCTTTTGTCACACAATCTTGGATATTGAAGAGCTCGGGCCGAAGAGGGATGTTCGGGTCGAAGTGGTGTTCGGGCCGAAGTGGGATGTTCGGGCCGAAGTGGTGTTCGGGCCGAAGTTCGGTGTTCGGGCCGAGGATGATGTTCGGGCCGAGGTTGAAGTTCGGGCCGAGGTGGAACTTCGGTCCGAGGTTGAAGTTCGGGCCGAAGAAGAAGTTCGGTCCGGGAACAGTGAAGAGTTCGGGCCGAACTTGTTCTTGGCAGTGACGAACGAACCAGCTATTTTGGTTACTCGTGGGCGTGAAACGGACACCCGAGCGGAAAGTTATGAATGTTTTAGTATAGCACCTTTTGTCACACAATCTTGGATATTGAACAGTTCGGGCCGAAGAGGGATGTTCGGGCCGAAGTGGTGTTCGGGCCGAAGTGGGATGTTCGGGCCGAAGTGGTGTGCGGGCCGAAGTGGTGTTCGGGCCGAAGTTCGGTGTTCGGGCCGAGGATGATGTTCGGGCCGAGGTTGGAGTTCGGGCCGAGGTCGGAGTTCGGGCCGAGGCTGAAGTTCGGGCCGAGGTTGAAGTTCGGGCCAAAAATGAAGTTCGGGCCGGGAACAGTGAAGAGTTCGGGCCGAACTTGTTCTTGGCAGTGATGAACGAACCATCTATTTTGGTTACTCGTGGGCGTGAAACGAATACCCGAGCTGAAAGTTATGAATGTTTTAGTATAGCACCTTTTGTCACACAATCTTGGATATTGAAGAGTTCGGGCCGAAGAGGGATGTTCAGGCCGAAGTGGTGTTCGGGCCGAAGTGGGATGTTCGGGCCGAAGTGGTGTTCGGGCCGAAGTTCGGTGTTCGGGTCGAGGATGCTGTTCGGGCCGAGGTTGAAGTTCGGGCCGAGGTCGGAGTTCGGGCCGAGGTTGAAGTTCGGGCCGAAAATGAAGTTCGGGCCGGGAACAGTGAAGAGTTCGGGCCGAACTTGTTCTTGGTAGTGACGAACGAACCAGCTATTTTGGTTACTCGTGGGCGTGAAACGGACACCCGAGCTGAAAGTTATGAAGAGTTCGGGCCGAATAGGGATATTCGGGCCGAAGTGGTGTTCGGGCCGAAGTGGGATGTTCGGGCTGAAGTGGTGTTCGGGCCGAAGTTCGGTGTTCGGGCCGAGGATGATGTTCGGGCCGAGGTTGAAGTTCGGGCCGAGGTCGGAGTTCGGGCCGAGGTTGAAGTTCGGTCCGTACGGGCCGAAGTTCGGTGTTCGGCCCGAGGATGATGTTCGGGACGAGGTTGAAGTTCGGGCCGAGGTCGAAGTTCGGGCCGAGGTTGAAGTTCGGGCCGAGGTTGAAGTTCGGGCCGAAAATGAAGTTCGGGCCGGGAACAGTGAAGAGTTCGGGCCGAACTTGTTCTTGGCAGTGACGAACGAACCAGCTATTTTGGTTACTCGTGGGCGTGAAACGGACACCCGAGCTGAAAGTTATGAATGTTTTAGTATAGCACCTTTTGTCACACAATCATGGATATTGAAGAGTTCGGGCCGAAGAGGGATGTTCGGGCCGAAGTGGTGTTCGGGCCGAAGTGGGATGTTCGGGCCGAAGTGGTGTTCGGGCCGAAGTGGTGTTCGGGCCGAAGTGGTGTTCGGGCCGAAGTTCGGTGTTCGGGCCGAGGATGATGTTCGGGTCGAGGTTGAAGTTCGGGCCGAGGTCGGAGTTCGGGCCGAGGTTAAAGTTCGGGCCGAGGTTGAAGTTCGGGCCGAAAATGAAGTTCGGGCCGGGAACAGTGAAGAGTTCGGGCGGAACTTGTTCTTGGCAGTGACGAACGAACCAGCTATTTTGGTTACTCGTGGGCGTGAAACGGACACCCGAGCTGAAAGTTATGAATGTTTTAGTATAGCACCTTTTGTCACACAATCTTGGATATTGAAGAGTTCGGGCCGAAAAGGGATGTTCGGGCCGAAGTGGTGTTCGGGCCGAAGTGGGATGTTCGGGGCGAAATGGTGTTCGGGCCGAAGTGGTGTTCGGGCCGAAGTTCGGTGTTCGGGCCGAGGATGATGTTCAGGCCGAGGTTGAAGTTCAGGCCGAGGTCGGAGTACGGGCCGAGGTTGAAGTTCGGGCCAAGGTTGAAGTTCGGGCCGAAAATGAAGTTCGGGCCGGGAACAGTGAAGAGTTCGGGCCGAACTTGTTCTTGGCAGTGACGAACGAACCAGCTATTTTGGTTACTCGTGGGCGTGAAACGGACACCCGAGCTGAAAGTTATGAAGAGTTCGGGCCGAAGAGGGATGTTCGGGCCGAAGTGGTGTTCGGGCCGAAGTGGGATGTTCGGGCCGAAGTGGTGTTCGGGCCGAAGTTCGGTGTTCGTGCCGAGGATGATGTTCGGACCGAGGTTGGAGTTCGGGCCGAGGTCGGAGTTCGGGCCGAGGTTGAAGTTCGGGCCGAGGTTGAAGTTCGGGCCGAAATTGAAGTTCGGGCCGAGAACAGTGAAGAGTTCGGGCCGAACTTATTCTTGGCAGTGACGAACGAACCGGCTATTTTGGTTACTCGTGGGCGTGAAACGGACACCCGAGCTGAAAGTTATGAATGTTTTAGTGTAGCACCTTTTGTCACACAATCTTGGATATTGAAGAGCTCGGGCCGAAGAGGGATGTTCGGGTCGAAGTGGTGTTCGGGCCGAAGTGGGATGTTCGGGCCGAAGTGGTGTTCGGGCCGAAGTTCGGTGTTCGGGCCGAGGATGATGTTCGGGCCGAGGTTGAAGTTCGGGCCGAGGTTGGAGTTCGGGCCGAGGTGGAACTTCGGTCCGAGGTTGAAGTTCGGGCCGAAGAAGAAGTTCGGTCCGGGAACAGTGAAGAGTTCGGGCCGAACTTGTTCTTGGCAGTGACGAACGAACCAGCTATTTTGGTTACTCGTGGGCGTGAAACGGACACCCGAGCGGAAAGTTATGAATGTTTTAGTATAGCACCTTTTGTCACACAATCTTGGATATTGAACAGTTCGGGCCGAAGAGGGATGTTCGGGCCGAAGTGGTGTTCGGGCCGAAGTGGGATGTTCGGGCCGAAGTGGTGTGCGGGCCGAAGTGGTGTTCGGGCCGAAGTTCGGTGTTCGGGCCGAGGATGATGTTCGGGCCGAGGTTGGAGTTCGGGCCGAGGTCGGAGTTCGGGCCGAGGCTGAAGTTCGGGCCGAGGTTGAAGTTCGGGCCAAAAATGAAGTTCGGGCCGGGAACAGTGAAGAGTTCGGGCCGAACTTGTTCTTGGCAGTGATGAACGAACCAGCTATTTTGGTTACTCGTGGGCGTGAAACGAATACCCGAGCTGAAAGTTATGAATGTTTTAGTATAGCACCTTTTGTCACACAATCTTGGATATTGAAGAGTTCGGGCCGAAGAGGGATGTTCAGGCCGAAGTGGTGTTCGGGCCGAAGTGGGATGTTCGGGCCGAAGTGGTGTTCGGGCCGAAGTTCGGTGTTCGGGTCGAGGATGCTGTTCGGGCCGAGGTTGAAGTTCGGGCCGAGGTCGGAGTTCGGGCCGAGGTTGAAGTTCGGGCCGAAAATGAAGTTCGGGCCGGGAACAGTGAAGAGTTCGGGCCGAACTTGTTCTTGGTAGTGACGAACGAACCAGCTATTTTGGTTACTCGTGGGCGTGAAACGGACACCCGAGCTTTAAGTTATGAAGAGTTCGGGCCGAAGAGGGATATTCGGGCCGAAGTGGTGTTCGGGCCGAAGTGGGATGTTCGGGCTGAAGTGGTGTTCGGGCCGAAGTTCGGTGTTCGGGCCGAGGATGATGTTCGGGCCGAGGTTGAAGTTCGGGCCGAGGTCGGAGTTCGGGCCGAGGTTGAAGTTCGGTCCGTACGGGCCGAAGTTCGGTGTTCGGCCCGAGGATGATGTTCGGGACGAGGTTGAAGTTCGGGCCGAGGTCGAAGTTCGGGCCGAGGTTGAAGTTCGGGCCGAGGTTGAAGTTCGGGCCGAAAATGAAGTTCGGGCCGGGAACAGTGAAGAGTTCGGGCCTAACTTGTTCTTGGCAGTGACGAACGAACCAGCTATTTTGGTTACTCGTGGGCGTGAAACGGACACCCGAGCTGAAAGTTATGAATGTTTTAGTATAGCACCTTTTGTCACACAATCATGGATATTGAAGAGTTCGGGCCGAAGAGGGATGTTCGGGCCGAAGTGGTGTTCGGGCCGAAGTGGGATGTTCGGGCCGAAGTGGTGTTCGGGCCGAAGTGGTGTTCGGGTCGAAGTGGTGTTCGGGCCGAAGTTCGGTGTTCGGGCCGAGGATGATGTTCGGGTCGAGGTTGAAGTTCGGGCCGAGGTCGGAGTTCGGGCCGAGGTTAAAGTTCGGGCCGAGGTTGAAGTTCGGGCCGAAAATGAAGTTCGGGCCGGGAACAGTGAAGAGTTCGGGCGGAACTTGTTCTTGGCAGTGACGAACGAACCAGCTATTTTGGTTACTCGTGGGCGTGAAATGGACACCCGAGCTGAAAGTTATGAATGTTTTAGTATAGCACCTTTTGTCACACAATCTTGGATATTGAAGAGTTCGGGCCGAAAAGGGATGTTCGGGCCGAAGTGGTGTTCGGGCCGAAGTGGGATGTTCGGGGCGAAATGGTGTTCGGGCCGAAGTGGTGTTCGGGCCGAAGTTCGGTGTTCGGGCCGAGGATGATGTTCGGGCCGAGGTTGAAGTTCAGGCCGAGGTCGGAGTACGGGCCGAGGTTGAAGTTCGGGCTAAGGTTGAAGTTCGGGCCGAAAATGAAGTTCGGGCCGGGAACAGTGAAGAGTTCGGGCCGAACTTGTTCTTGGCAGTGACGAACGAACCAGCTATTTTGGTTACTCGTGGGCGTGAAACGGACACCCGAGCTGAAAGTTATGAATGTTTTAGTATAGCACATTTTGTCACACAATCTTAGATATTGAAGAGTTCGGGCCGAAGAGGGATGTTCGGGCCGAAGTGGTGTTCGGGCCGAAGTGGGATGTTCGGGCCGAAGTGGTGTTCGGACCGAAGTTCGGTGTTCGGGCCGAGGATGATGTTCGGGCCGAGGTTGAAGTTCGAGCCGAGGTCGGAGTTCGGGCCGAGGTTGAAGTTCGGGCCGAGGTTGAAGTTTGGGCCGAAAATGAAGTTCGGGCCGGGAACAGTGAAGAGTTCGGGCCGAACTTGTTCTTGGCAGTGACGAACGAACCAGCTATTTTGGTTACTCGTGGGCGTGAAACGGACACCCGAGCTGAAAGTTATGAATGTTTTAGTATAGCACCTTTTGTCACACAATCTTGGATATTGAAGAGTTCGGGCCGAAAAGGGATGTTCGGGCCGAAGTGGTGTTCGGGCCGAAGTGGGATGTTCGGGGCGAAATGGTGTTCGGGCCGAAGTGGTGTTCGGGCCGAAGTTCGGTGTTCGGGCCGAGGATGATGTTCGGGCCGAGGTTGAAGTTCAGGCCGAGGTCGGAGTACGGGCCGAGGTTGAAGTTCGGGCCAAGGTTGAAGTTCGGGCCGAAAATGAAGTTCGGGCCGGGAACAGTGAAGAGTTCGGGCCGAACTTGTTCTTGGCAGTGACGAACGAACCAGCTATTTTGGTTACTCGTGGGCGTGAAACGGACACCCGAGCTGAAAGTTATGAATGTTTTAGTATATCACATTTTGTCACACAATCTTAGATATTGAAGAGTTCGGGCCGAAGAGGGATGTTCGGGCCGAAGTGGTGTTCGGGCCGAAGTGGGATGTTCGGGCCGAAGTGGTGTTCGGGCCGAAGTTCGGTGTTCGGGCCGAGGATGATGTTCGGGCCGAGGTTGAAGTTCGAGCCGAGGTCGGAGTTCGGGCCGAGGTTGAAGTTCGGGCCGAGGTTGAAGTTTGGGCCGAAAATGAAGTTCGGGCCGGGAACAGTGAAGAGTTCGGGCCGAACTTGTTCTTGGCAGTGAGGAACGAACCAGCTATTTTGGTTACTCGTGGGCGTGAAACGGACACCCGAGCTGAGAGTTATGAAGAGTTCGGGCCGAAGAGGGATGTTCGGGCCGAAGTGGTGTTCGGGCCGAAGTGGGATGTTCGGGCCGAAGTGGTGTTCGGGCCGAAGTTCGGTGTTCGGGCCTAGGATGATGTTAGGGCCGAGGTTGGAGTTCGGGCCGAGGTCGGAGTTCGGGCCGAGGTTGAAGTTCGGGCCGAGGTTGAAGTTCGGGCCGAAAATGAAGTTCGGGCCGAGAACAGTGAAGAGTTCGGGCCGAACTTATTCTTGGCAGTGACGAACGAACCGGCTATTTTGGTTACTCGTGGGCGTGAAACGGACACCCGAGCTGAAAGTTATGAATGTTTTAGTGTAGCACCTTTTGTCACACAATCTTGGATATTGAAGAGCTCGGGCCGAAGAGGGATGTACGGGTCGAAGTGGTGTTCGGGCCGAAGTGGGATGTTCGGGCCGAAGTGGTGTTCGGGCCGAAGTTCGGTGTTCGGGCCGAGGATGATGTTCGGGCCGAGGTTGAAGTTCGGGCCGAGGTCGGAGTTCGGGCCGAGGTGGAACTTCGGTCCGAGGTTGAAGTTCGGGCCGAAGAAGAAGTTCGGTCCGGGAACAGTGAAGAGTTCGGGCCGAACTTGTTCTTGGCAGTGACGAACGAACCAGCTATTTTGGTTACTCGTGGGCGTGAAACGGACACCCGAGCGGAATGTTATGAATGTTTTAGTATAGCACCTTTTGTCACACAATCTTGGATATTGAACAGTTCGTGCCGAAGAGGGATGTTCGGGCCGAAGTGGTGTTCGGGCCGAAGTGGGATGTTCGGGCCGAAGTGGTGTGCGGGCCGAAGTGGTGTTCGGGCCGAAGTTCGGTGTTCGGGCCGAGGATGATGTTCGGGCCGAGGTTGGAGTTCGGGCCGAGGTCGGAGTTCGGGCCGAGGCTGAAGTTCGGGCCGAGGTTGAAGTTCGGGCCAAAAATGAAGTTCGGGCCGGGAACAGTGAAGAGTTCGGGCCGAACTTGTTCTTGGCAGTGATGAACGAACCAGCTATTTTGGTTACTCGTGGGCGTGAAACGAATACCCGAGCTGAAAGTTATGAATGTTTTAGTATAGCACCTTTTGTCACACAATCTTGGATATTGAAGAGTTCGGGCCGAAGAGGGATGTTCAGGCCGAAGTGGTGTTCGGGCCGAAGTGGGATGTTCGGGCCGAAGTGGTGTTCGGGCCGAAGTTCGGTGTTCGGGTCGAGGATGCTATTCGGGCCGAGGTTGAAGTTCGGGCCGAGGTCGGAGTTCGGGCCGAGGTTGAAGTTCGGGCCGGGAACAGTGAAGAGTTCGGGCCGAACTTGTTCTTGGCAGTGACGAACGAACCAGCTATTTTGGTTACTCGTGGGCGTGAAACGGACACCCGAGCTGAAAGTTATGAATGTTTTAGTATAGCACCTTTTGTCACACAATCTTGGATATTGAAGAGTTCGGGCCGAAAAGGGATGTTCGGGCCGAAGTGGTGTTCGGGCCGAAGTGGGATGTTCGGGGCGAAATGGTGTTCGGGCCGAAGTGGTGTTCGGGCCGAAGTTCGGTGTTCGGGCCGAGGATGATGTTCGGGCCGAGGTTGAAGTTCAGGCCGAGGTCGGAGTACGGGCCGAGGTTGAAGTTCGGGCCAAGGTTGAAGTTCGGGCCGAAAATGAAGTTCGGGCCGGGAACAGTGAAGAGTTCGGGCCGAACTTGTTCTTGGCAGTGACGAACGAACCAGCTATTTTGGTTACTCGTGGGCGTGAAACGGACACCCGAGCTGAAAGTTATGAATGTTTTAGTATAGCACATTTTGTCACACAATCTTAGATATTGAAGAGTTCGGGCCGAAGAGGGATGTTCGGGCCGAAGTGGTGTTCGGGCCGAAGTGGGATGTTCGGGCCGAAGTGGTGTTCGGGCCGAAGTTCGGTGTTCGGGCCGAGGATGATGTTCGGGCCGAGGTTGAAGTTCGAGCCGAGGTCGGAGTTCGGGCCGAGGTTGAAGTTCGGGCCGAGGTTGAAGTTTGGGCCGAAAATGAAGTTCGGGCCGTGAACAGTGAAGAGTTCGGGCCGAACTTGTTCTTGGCAGTGACGAACGAACCATCTATTTTGGTTACTCGTGGGCGTGAAACGGACACTCGAGCTGAAAGTTATGAATGTTTTAGTATACCACCTTTTGTCACACAATCTTGGATATTGAAGAGTTCGGGCCGAAGAGGGATGTTCGGGCCGAAGTGGCGTTCGGGCCGAAGTGGTGTTCGGGCCGAAGTTCGGTGTTCGGGTTGAGGTTGATGTTCGGAACGAGGTTGAAGTTCGGGCCGAGGTCGGAATTCGGGCCGAGGTTGAAGTTCGGGCCGAAAATGAAGTTCGGGCCGGGAACAGTGAAGAGTTCGGGCCGAACTTTTTCTTGGCAGTGACGAACGAACCAACTATTTTGGTTACTCGTGGGCGTGAAACGGACACCCGAGCTGAAAGTTATGAATGTTTTAGTATACCACCTTTTGTCACACAATCTTGGAAATTGAAGAGTTCGGGACGAAGAGGGATGTTCGGGCCGAAGTTATAATGGGTGTCCAAAACTGATACTGATGGCCCATGAACCATTATAACTAGTAACCATGACCAGTAGCCTATAGATATCCATTTTACAAGTAATAGGTGTCCATAACCCATAACCAAGGCCAGTGAACCATTATAACCACTACATGTCCATAACTCATATCGATGGTCCTTGAACCATTTAACTACTAACCATGACCAATAGCCAATAGATAACCATTTTACAAGTAATAGGTGTCCATTACCCATAACAATCGTCGTCGAACCATTATAACCACTAGATGTCCATAACTGACACTGATGGCCCTTGAACCATTATAACTACTAGCCATGACCAATAGCCTATAGATATCCATTTTACAAGTAATAGGTGTCCATAACCCATAACCATGGTCCTTGAATCATTATAACCACTAGATGTCCGTAACTAATACTGATGGCCCTTGAACCATTATAACTACTAGCCATGTCCAACAGCCTACAGATATCCATTTTACAAGTAATAGGTGCCCTTGAACCATTATAACTACTAGCCATGACCAATAGCCTACAAATATCCATTTTACAAGTAATAGGTGTCCATAACCCATAACCAAGGCCAGTGAACCATTATAACCACTACATGTTCATAACTCATATCGATGACCCTTGAACCATTATAACTACTAGCCATGACCAATAGCCTATAGATATCCATTTTACAAGTAATAGGTGTCCATAACCCATAACCATGGTCCTTGAATCATTATAACCACTAGATGTCCATAACTGATACTGATGGCCCTTGAACCATTATAACTACTAGCCATGTCCAATAGCCTACAGATATACATTTTACAAGTAATAGGTGTCCAGAACCCATAACCATGGTTCTTGAACCATTATAACCACTAGATGTCCATAACTGATACTGATGGCCCATGAACCATTATAACTAGTAACCATGACCAGTAGCCTATAGATATCCATTTTACAAGTAATAGGTGTCCATAACCCATAACCAAGGCCAGTGAACCATTATAACCACTACATGTCCATAACTCATATCGATGGCCCTTGAACCATTATAACTACTAGCCATGACCAATAGCCTATAGATATCCATTTTACAAGTAATAGGTGTCCATAACCCATAACCATGGTCCTTGAATCATTATAACCACTAGATGTCCATAACTGATACTGATGGCCCTTGAACCATTATAACTACTAGCCATGTCCAATAGCCTACAGATATCCATTTTACAAGTAATAGGTGTCCATAACCCATAACCCATAACCATGGTCCTTGAATCATTATAACCACTAGATGTCCATAACTGATACTGATGGCCCATGAACCATTATAACTACTAGCCATGTCCAATAGCCTACAGATATACATTTTACAAGTAATAGGTGTCCATAACCCATAACCATGGTTCTTGAGCCATTATAACCACTTGATGTCCATAACTGATACTGATGGCCCATGAACCATTATAACTAGTAACCATGACCAGTAGCCTATAGATATCCATTTTACAAGTAATAGGTGTCCATAACCCATAACCAAGGCCAGTGAAACATTATAACCACTACATGTCCATAACTCATATCGATGGCCCTTGTACCATTATAACTACTAGCCATGTCCAATAGCCTACAGATATCCATTTTACAAGTAATAGGTGTCCATAACCCATAACCATGGTTCTTGAACCATTATAACCACTAGATGTCCATAACTGATATTGATGGCCCATGAACCATTTTAACTAGTAACCTTGACCAGTACCCTATAGATATCCATTTTACAAGTAATAGGTGTCCATAACCCATAACCAAGGCCAGTGAACCATTATAACCACTACATGTCCATAACTCATGTCGATGGCCCCTGAACCATTATAACTACTAGCCATTACGAATAGTCTATAGATATCCATTTTACAAGTAATAGGTGTCCATAACCCATAACCATGGTCCTTGAACCATTATAACAACTAGATGTCCATAACTGATACTGATGGCCCTTGAACCATTATACCTACTAGCCATGATCGATAGCCTATAAATATACATTTTACAAGTAATAGGTGTCCATAACCCATAACCAAGGCCATTGAACCATTATAACCACTACATGTCCATAACTCATATCGATGGCCCTTGAACCATTGTAACTACTAGCCATGACCAATAGCCTATAGATATCTATTTTAAAAGTAATATGTGTCCATTACGCATAACAATCGTCCCTGAATCATTATAACCACTAGATTCCCATAACTGATACCGACGGCCCTTGAACCATTATAACTACTAGCCATGAACAATAGCCCATAGATATCCATTTTACAAGTAATAGGTGTCCATAACCCATAACCATGGTCCTTGAATCATTATAACCACTAGATGTCCATAACTGATACTGATGGCCCTTGAACCATTATAACTACTAGCCATGTCCAATAGCCTACAGATATCCATTGTACAAGTAATAGGTGTCCATAACCCATAACCATGGTTCCTGAACCATGATAACAACTAGATGTCCATAACTGATACTGATGGCGATTGAACCATTATAACTAGTAGCCATAACCAATAGCCTATAGATATTGATTTTACAAGTAATAGGTGTCCTTAACCCATAACCAAGGCCAGTGAACCATTATAACCACTACATGTCCATAACTCATATCGATGGCCCTTGAACCATTATAACTACTAGCCATGACCAATAGCCTATAGATATCCATTTTACAAGTAATAGGTGTCCATAACCCATAACCAAGGCCATTGAACCATTATAACCACTACATGTCCATAACTCATATCGATGGCCCTTGGACCATTATAACTACTAGCCATGACCAATAGCTTATAGATAACCATTTTACAAGTAGTAGGTGTCCATTACCCATAACAATCGTCGTCGAACCATTATAACCACTAGATGTCCATAACTGACACTGATGGCCCTTGAACCATTATAACTACTAGCATTGACCAATAGCCTATAGATATCCATTTTACAAGTAATAGGTATCCATAACCCATAACCATGTTCCTTGAATCATTATAACCACTAGATGTCCATGACTGATACTGATGGCCCTTGAACCATTATAACTACTAGCCATGTCCAATAGCCTACAGATATACATTTTACAAGTAATAGGTGTCCATAACCCATAACCATGGTTCTTGAACCATTATAACCACTAGATGTCCATAACTGATACTGATGGCCCATGAACCATTACAACTAGTAACCATGACCACTAGCCTATAGATATCCATTTTACAAGTAATAGGTGTCCATAACCCATAACCAAGGCCAGTGAACCATTATAACACTATATTTCCATAACTCATATCGATGGCCCTTGAACCATTATAACTACTAGCCATGCCAATTGCCTATAGATATCCATTTTACAAGTAATAGGTGTCCATAACCCATAACCATGGTCCTTGAATCATTATAACCAATAGATGTCCATAACTGATACTGATGGCCCTTGAACCATTAAAACTACTAGCCATGTCCAATAGCCTACAGATATACATTTTACAAGTAATAGGTGTCCATAACCCATAACCATGGTTCTTGAACCATTATAACCACTAGATGTCCATAACTGATACTGATGGCCCATGAACCATTAAAACTAATAACCATGACCAGTAGCCTATAGATATCCATTTTACAAGTAATAGGTGTCCATAACCCATAACCAAGGCCAGTGAACCATTATAACCACTACATGTCCATAACTCATATCGATGGCCCTTGAACCATTATAACTACTAGCCATGACCAATAGCCTATAGATATCCATTTTACAAGTAATAGGTGTCCATAACCCATAACCATGGTCCTTGAATCATTATAACCACTAGATGTCCATAACTGATACTGATGGCCCTTGAACCATTATAACTACTAGCCATGTCCAATAGCCTACAGATATCCATTTTACAAGTAATAGGCGTCCATAACCCATAACCATGGTTCTTGAGCCATTATAACCACTTGATGTCCATAACTGATACTGATGGCCCATGAACCATTATAACTAGTAACCATGACCAGTTGCCTATAGATATCCATTTTACAAGTAATAGGTGTCCATAACCCATAACCAAGGCCAGTGAACCATTATAACCACTACATGTCCATAACTCATATCGATGGCCCTTGTACCATTATAGCTACTAGCCATGTCCAATAGCCTACAGATATCCATTTTACAAGTAATAGGTGTCCATAACCCATAACCATGGTTCTTGAACCATTATAACCACTAGATGTCCATAACTGATATTGATGGCCCATGAACCATTTTAACTAGTAACCTTGACCAGTACCCTATAGATATCCATTTTACATGTAATAGGTGTCTATAACCCATAACCAAGGCCAGTGAACCATTATAACCACTACATGTCCATAACTCATATCGATGGCCCCTGAACCATTATAACTACTAGCCATGACCAATAGTCTATAGATATCCATTTTACAAGTAATAGGTGTCCATAACCCATATCCATGGTCCTTGAACCATTATAACAACAAGATGTCCATAACTGATACTGATGGCCCTTGAACCATTATAACTACTAGCCATGACCGATAGCATATAAATATACATTTTACAAGTAATAGGTGTCCATAACCCATAACCAAGGCCATTGAACCATTATAACCACTACAAGTCCATAACTCATATCGATGGCCCTTGAACCATTATAACTACTAGCCATGACCAATAGCCTATAGATATCCATTTTAAAAGTAATAGGTGTCCATTACGCATAACAATCGTCCCTGAACCATTATAACCACTAGATTTCCATAACTGATACCGACGGCCCTTGAACCATTATAACTACTATCCATGACCAATAGCCTATAGATATCCATTTTACAAGTAATAGGTGTCCATAACCCATAACCATGGTCCTTGAATCATTATAACCACTAGATGTCCATAATTGATACTGATGGCCCTTGAACCATTATAACTACTAGCCATGTCCAATAGCCTACAGATATACATTTTACAAGTAATAGGTGTCTATAACCCATAACCATGGTTCTTGAGCCATTATAACCACTTGATGTCCATAACTGATACTGATGGCCCTTGAACCATTATAACTAGTAGCCATGACCAATAGCCTATAGATATCCATTTTACAAGTAATAGGTGTCCATAACCCATAACCAAGGCCAGTGAACCATTATAACCACTACATGTCCATAACTCATATCGATGGCCCTTGTACCATTATAGCTACTAGCCATGTCCAATAGCCTACAGATATCCATTTTACAAGTAATAGGTGTCCATAACCCATAACCATGGTTCTTGAAAATTATAACCACTAGATGTCCATAACTGATATTGATGGCCCATGAACCATTTTAACTAGTAACCTTGACCAGTACCCTATAGATATACATTTTACAAGTAATAGGTGTCCATAACCCATAACCAAGGCCAGTGAACCATTATAACCACTACATGTCCATAACTCATATCGATGGCCCCTGAACCATTATAACTACTAGCCATGACCAATAGTCTATAGATATCCATTTTACAAGTAATAGGTGTCCATAACCCATAACCATGGTCCTTGAACCATTATAACAACAAGATGTCCATAACTGATACTGATGGCCCTTGAACCATTATAACTACTAGCCATGACCGATAGCCTATAAATATACATTTTACAAGTAATAGGTGTCCATAACCCATAACCAAGGCCATTGAACCATTATAACCACTACATGTCCATAACTCATATCGATGGCCCTTGAACCATTATAACTACTAGCCATGACCAATAGCCTATAGATATCCATTTTACAAGTAATAGGTGTCCATAACCCATAACCATGGTTCTTGAACCATTATAACCACTAGATGTCCATAACTGATATTGATGGCCCATGAACCATTTTAACTAGTAACCTTGACCAGTACCCTATAGATATCCATTTTACAAGTAATAGGTGTCCATAACCCATAACCAAGGCCAATGAACCATTATAACCACTACATGTCCATAACTCATATCGATGGTCCTGAACCATTATAACTACTAGCCATGACCAATAGTCTATAGATATCCATTTTACAAGTAATAGGTGTCCATAACCCATAACCATGGTCTTTGAACCATTATAACAACTAGATGTCCATAACTGATACTGATGGCCCTTGAACCATTATAACTACTAGCCATGACCGATAGCCTATAAATATACATTTTACAAGTAATACGTGTCCATAACCCATAACCAAGGCCATTGAATCATTATAACCACTACATGTCCATAACTCATATCGATGGCCCTTGAACCATTATAACTACTAGCCATGACCAATAGCCTATAGGTATCCATTTTAAAAGTAATAGGTGTCCATTACGCATAACAATCGTCCCTGAACCATTATAACCACTAGATTTCCATAACTGATACCGACGGGCCTTGAACCATTATAACTACTAGCCATGACCAATAGCCTATAGATATCCATTTTACAAGTAATAGGTGTCCATAACCCATAACCATGGTCCTTGAATCATTATAACCACTAGATGTCAATAACTGATACTGATGCCCCTTGAACCATTATAACTACTAGCCATGTCCAATAGCCTACAGATATACATTTTACAATTAATAGGTGTCTATAACCCATAACCATGGTTCTTGAACCGTTATAACCACTTGATGTCCATAACTGATACTGATGGCCCTTGAACCATTATAACTAGTAGCCATGACCAATAGCCTACAGATATACATTTTACAAGTAATAGGTGTCCATAACCCATAACCATGGTTCTTGAACCTTTATAACCACTAGATGTCCATAACTGATACTGATGGCCCTTGAACCATTATAACTAGTAACCATGACTAATAGCCTATAGATATCCATTTTACAAGTAATAGGTGTCCATAACCCATAACCATGGTCCTTGAACCATCATAACCAGTAGTTGTCCATAACTGATACTGATGGCCGTTGAACCATTATAACTACTAGCCATGACCAATAGCCTATAAATATCCATTTTACAAGTAATAGGTGTCCATAACCCATAACCAAGGCCAGTGAACCATTATAACCACTACATGTCCATAACTCATATCGATGGCCCTTGAACCATTATAACTACTAGCCATGACCAATAGCCTATATATATCCATTTTACAAGTAATAGGTGTCCATTACCCATAACAATCGTCCCTGAACCATTATAACCACTAGATGTCCATAACTGATACTGATGGCCCTTGAACCATTATAACTACTAGCCATGACCGATAGCCTATAAATATACATTTTACAAGTAATAGGTGTCCATAACCCATAACCAAGGCCATTGAATCACTATAACCACTACATGTCCATAACTCATATCGATGGCCCTTGAACCATTATAACTACTAGCCATGACCAATAGCTTATAGATATTCATTTTAAAAGTAATAGGTGTCCATTACGCATAACAATCGTCCCTGAAGCATTATAACCACTAGATTTCCATAACTGATACCGACGGGCCTTGAACCATTATAACTACTAGCCATGACCAATAGCCTATAGATATCCATTTTACAAGTAATAGGTGTCCATAACCCATAACCATGGTCCTTGAATCATTATAACCACTAGATGTGCATAACTGATACTGATGGCCCTTGAACCATCATAACTACTAGCCATGTCCAATAGCCTACAGATATACATTTTACAATTAATAGGTGTCTATAACCCATAACCATGGTTCTTGAACCATTATAACCACTTGATGTCCATAACTGATACTGATGGCCCTTGAACCATTATAACTAGTAGCCATGACCAATAGCCTACAGATATACATTTTACAAGTAATAGGTGTCCATAACCCATAACCATGGCCATTGAACCATTATAACCACTACATGTCCATAACTCATATCGATGGCCCTTGAACCATTATAAATACTAGCCATGACCGATAGCCTATAGATATCCATTTTACAAGTAATAGGTGTCCATAACTCATAACCATGGTCCTTGAACCATTATAACCACTAGATGTCCATAACTGATACTGATGGCCCATGAACCATTACAACTAGTAACCATGACCAGTAGCCTATAGATATCCATTTTACAAGTAATAGGTGTCCATAACCCATAACCAAGGCCAGTGAACCATTATAACCACTACATTTCCATAACTCATATCGATGGCCCTTCAACCATTATAACTACTATCCATGACCAATAGCCTATAGATATCCATTTTACAAGTAATAGGTGTCCGTAACCCATAACCATGGTCCTTGAATCAATATAACCACTAGATGTCCATAACTGATATTGATGGCCCTTGATACATTATAACTACTAGCCTTGTCCAATAGCCTACAGATATCCATTTTACAAGTAATAGGTGTCCATAACGCATAACCATGGTTCCTGAACCATGATAACAACTAGATGTCCATAACTGATAATGATGGCCCTTGAACCATTATAACTAGTAGCCATGACCAATAGCCTATAGATATCGATTTTACAAGTAATAGGTGTCCTTAACCCATAACCAAGGCCAATGAACCATTATAACCACTACATGTCCATAACTCATATCGATGGCCCTTGAACCATTATAACTACTAGCCATGACCAATAGCCTATAGATATCCATTTTACAAGTAATAGGTGTCCATAACCCATAACCAAGGCCATTGAACCATTATAACCACTACATGTCCATAACTCATATCGATGGCCCTTGGACCATTATAACTACTAGCCATGACCAATAGCCTATAGATAACCATTTTACAAGTAATAGGTGTCCATTACCCATAACAATCGTCGTCGAACCATTATAACCACTAGATGTCCATAACTGACACTGATGGCCCTTGAACCATTATAACTACTAGCCTTGACCAATAGCCTATAGATATCCATTTTACAAGTAATAGGTGTCCATAACCCATAACCATGTTCCTTGAATCATTATAACCACTAGATGTCCATGAGTGATACTGATGGCCCTTGAACAATTATAACTACTAGCCATGTCCAATAGCCTACAGATATACATTTTACAAGTAATAGGTGTCCATTACCCATAACCATGGTTCTTGAACCATTATAACCACTAGATGTCCATAACTGATACTGATGGCCCTTGATCCATTATAACTAGTAACCATGACTAATAGCCTATAGGTATCCATTTTACAAGTAATAGGTGTCCATAACCCATAACCATGGTCCTTGAACCATTATAACCACTAGATTTCCATAACTGATACCGACGGCCCTTGAACCATTATAACTACTAGCCATGACCAATAGCCTATAGATATCCATTTTACAAGTAATAGGTGTCCATAACCCATAACCATGGTCCTTGAATCATTATAACCACTAGATGTCCATAACTGATACTGATGGCCCTTGAACCATTATAACTACTAGCCATGTCCAATAGCCTACAGATATCCATTTTACAAGTAATAGGTGTCCATAACCCATAACCATGGTTCCTGAACCATGATAACAACTAGATGTCCATAACTGATACTGATGGCCCTTGAACCATTATAACTAGTAGCCATGACCAATAGCCTATAGATATCGATTTTACAAGTAATAGGTGTCCTTAACCCATAACCAAGGCCAGTGAACCATTATAACCACTACATGTCCATAACTCATATCGATGGCCCTTGAACCATTATAACTACTAGCCATGACCAATAGCCTATAGATATCCATTTTACAAGTAATAGGTGTCCATAACCCATAACCAAGGCCATTGAACCATTATAACCACTACATGTCCATAACTCATATCGATGGCCCTTGGACCATTATAACTACTAGCCATGACCAATAGCCTATAGATAACCATTTTACAAGTAATAGGTGTCCATTACACATAACAATCGTCGTCGAACCATTATAACCACTAGATGTCCATAACTGACACTGATGGCCCTTGAACCATTATAACTACTAGCCTTGACCAATAGCCTATAGATATCCATTTTACAAGTAATAGGTGTCCATAACCCATAACCATGTTCCTTGAATCATTATAACCACTAGATGTCCATGACTGATACTGATGGCCCTTGAACCATTATAACTACTAGCCATGTCCAATAGCCTACAGATATACATTTTACAAGTAATAGGTGTCCATAACCCATAACCATGGTTCTTGAACCATTATAACCACTAGATGTCCATAACTGATACTGATGGCCCTTGAACCATTATAACTAGTAACCATGAATAATAGCCTATAGGTATACATTTTACAAGTAATAGGTGTCCATAACCCATAACCATGGTCCTTGAACCATTATAACCACTAGATTTCCATAACTGATACCGACGGCCCTTGAACCATTATAACTACTAGCCATGACCAATAGCCTATAGATATCCATTTTACAAGTAATAGGTGTCCATAACCCATAACCATGGTCCTTGAATCATTATAACCACTAGATGTCCATAACTGATACTGATGGCCCTTGAACCATTATAACTACTAGCCATGTCCAATAGCCTACAGATATCCATTTTACAAGTAATAGGTGTCCAGAACCCATAACCATGGTTCCTGAACCATGATAACAACTAGATGTCCATAACTGATACTGATGGCCCTTGAACCATTATAACTAGTAGCCATTACCAATAGCCTATAGATATCGATTTTACAAGTAATAGGTGTCCTTAACCCATAACCAAGGCCAGTGAACCATTATAACCACTACATGTCCATAACTCATATCGATGGCCCTTGGACCATTATAACTACTAGCCATGACCAATAGCCTATAGATATCCATTTTACAAGTAATAGGTGTCCATAACCCATAACCATGTTCCTTGAATCATTATAACCACTAGATGTCCATAACTGACACTGATGGCCCTTGAACCATTATAACTACTAGCCTTGACCAATAGCCTATAGATATCCATTTTACAAGTAATAGGTGTCCATAACCCATAACCATGTTCCTTGAATCATTATAACCACTAGATGTCCATGACTGATACTGATGGCCCTTGAACAATTATACTGATGGCCCTTGAACAATTATACATTTTACAAGTAATAGGTTTCCATAACCCATAACCAAGGTCATTGAATCATTATAACCACTACATGTCCATAACTCATATCGATGGCCCTTGAACCATTATAACTACTAGCCATGACCAATAGCTTATAGATATTCATTTTAAAAGTAATAGGTGTCCATTACGCATAACAATCGTCCCTGAACCATTATAACCACTAGATTTCCATAACTGATACCGACGGGCCTTGAACCATTATAACTACTAGCCATAACCAATAGCCTATAGATATCCATTTTACAAGTAATAGGTGTCCATAACCCATAACCATGGTCCTTGAACCATTATAACCATTAGATGTCCATAACTGATACTGATGGCCCATGAACCATTACAACTAGTAACCATGACCAGTAGCCTATAGATATCCATTTTACAAGTAATAGGTGTCCATAACCCATAACCAAGGCCAGTGAACCATTATAACCACTACATTTCCATAACTCATATCGATGGCCCTTGAACCATTATAACTACTAGCCATGACCAATAGCCTATAGATATCCATTTTACAAGTAATAGGTGTCCATAACCCATAACCATGGTCCTTGAATCAATATAACCACTAGATGTCCATAACTGATATTGATGGCCCTTGAACCATTATAACTACTAGCCATGTCCAATAGCCTACAGATATCCATTTTACAAGTAATAGGTGTCCATAACCCATAACCATGGTTCCTGAACCATGATAACAACTAGATGTCCATAACTGATACTGATGGCCCTTGAACCATTATAACTAGTAGCCATGACCAATAGCCTATAGATATCGATTTTACAAGTAATAGGTGTCCTTAACCCATAACCAAGGCTAGTGAACCATTACAACCACTACATGTCCATAACTCATATCGATGGCCCTTGAACCATTATAACTACTAGCCATGACCAATAGCCTATAGATAACCATTTTAAAAGTAATAGGTGTCCATAACCCATAACCAAGGCCATTGAACCATTATAACCACTACATGTCCATAACTCATATCGATGGCCCTTGGACCATTATAACTACTAGCCATGACCAATAGCCTATAGATAACCATTTTACAAGTAATAGGTGTCCATTACCCATAACAATCATCGTCGAACCATTATAACCACTAGATGTCCATAACTGACACTGATGGCCCTTGAACCATTATAACTACTAGCCTTGACCAATAGCCTATAGATATCCATTTTACAAGTAATAGGTGTCCATAACCCATAACCATGTTCCTTGAATCATTATAACCACTAGATGTCCATGAGTGATACTGATGGCCCTTGAACAATTATAACTACTAGCCATGTCCAATAGCCTACAGATATACATTTTACAAGTAATAGGTGTCCATAACCCATAACCATGGTTCTTGAACCATTATAACCACTAGATGTCCATAACTGATACTGATGGCCCTTGAACCATTATAACTAGTAACCATGACTAATAGCATATAGGTATCCATTTTACAAGTAATAGGTGTCCATAACCCATAACCATGGTCCTTGAACCATTATAACCACTAGATTTCCATAACTGATACCGACGGCCCTTGAACCATTATAACTACTAGCCATGACCAATAGCCTATAGATATCCATTTTACAAGTAATAGGTGTCCATAACCCATAACCATGGTCCTTGAATCATTATAACCACTAGATGTCCATAACTGATACTGATGGCCCTTGAACCATTATAGCTACTAGCCATGTCCAATAGCCTACAGATATCCATTTTACAAGTAATAGGTGTCCATAACCCATAACCATGGTTCCTGAACCATGATAACAACTAGATGTCCATAACTGATACTGATGGCCCTTGAACCATTATAACTAGTAGCCATGACCAATAGCCTATAGATATCGATTTTACAAGTAATAGGTGTCCTTAACCCATAACCAAGGCCAGTGAACCATTATAACCACTACATGTCCATAACTCATATCGATGGCACTTGAGCCATTATAACTACTAGCCATAACCAATAGCCTATAGATATCCATTTTACAAGTAATAGGTGTCCATAACCCATAACCAAGGCAATTGAAACATTATAACCACCACATGTCCATAACTCATATCGATGGCCCTTGGACCATTATAACTACTAGCCATGACCAATAGCCTATAGATAACCATTTTACAAGTAATAGGTGTCCATTACCCATAACAATCGTCGTCGAACCTTTATAACCACTAGATGTCCATAACTGACACTGATGGCCCTTGAACCATTATAACTACTAGCCTTGACCAATAGCCTATAGATATCCATTTTACAAGTAATAGGTGTCCATAACCCATAACCATGTTCCTTGAATCATTATAACCACTAGATGTCCATGACTAATACAGATGGCCCTTGAACCATTATAACTACTAGCCATGTCCAATAGCCTACAGATATACATTTTTCAAGTAATAGGTGTCCATAACCCATAACCATGGTTCGTGAACCATTATAACCACTAGATGTCCATAACTGATACTGATGGCCCATGAACCATTACAACTAGTAACCATGACCAGTAGCCTATAGCTATCCATTTTACAAGTAATAGGTGTCCATAACCCATAACCAAGGCCGGTGAACCATTATAACCACTACATTTCCATAACTCATATCGATGGCCCTTGAACCATTATAACTACTAGCCATGACCAATAGCCTATAGATATCCATTTTACAAGTAATAGGTGTCCATAACCCATAACCATGGTCCTTGAATCAATATAACCACTAGATGTCCATAACTGATACTGATGGCCCTTGAACCATTATAACTACTAGCCATGCCAATAGCCTTCAGATATCCATTTTACAAGTAATAGGTGTCCATAACCCATAACCATGGTTCCTGAACCATGATAACAACTAGATGTCCATAACTGATATTGATGGCCCTTGAACCATTATAACTAGTAGCCATGACCAATAGCCTATAGATATCGATTTTACAAGTAATAGGTGTCCATTACGCATAACCATGGTCCTTGAACCATCATAACCAGTAGTTGTCCATAACTGATACCGACGGGCCTTGAACCATTATAACTACTAGCCATGACCAATAGCCTATAGCTATCCATTTTACAAGTAATAGGTGTCCATAACCCATAACCATGGTCCTTGAATCATTATAACCACTAGATGTCAATAACTGATACTGATGGCCCTTGAACCATTATAACTACTAGCCATGTTCAATAGCCTACAGATATACATTTTACAATTAATAGGTGTCTATAACCCATAACCATGGTTCTTGAACCATTATAACCACTTGATGTCCATCACTGATACTGATGGCCCTTAAACCATTATAACTAGTAGCCATTACCAATAGCCTACAGATATACATTTTACAAGTAATAGGTGTCCATAACCCATAACCATGGTTCTTGAACCATTATAACCACTAGATGTCCATAACTGATACTGATGGCCCTTGAACCATTATAACTAGTAACCATGACTAATAGCCTATAGATATCCATTTTACAAGTAATAGGTGTCCATAACCCATAACCATGGTCCTTGAACCATCATAACCAGTAGTTGTCCATAACTGATACTGATGGCCGTTGAACCATTATAACTACTAGGCATGACCAATAGCCTATAAATATCCATTTTACAAGTAATAGGTGTCCATAACCCATAACCAAGGCCAGTGAACCATTATAACCACTACATGTCCATAACTTATATCGATGGCCCTTGAACCATTATAACTACTAGCCATGACCAATAGCCTATAGATATCCATTTTACAAGTAATAGGTGTCCATTACCCATAACAATCGTCCCTGAACCATTATAACCACTAGATGTCCATAACTGATACTGATGGCCCTTGAACCATTATAACTACTAGCCATGACCGATAGCCTATAAATATACATTTTACAAGTAATAGGTGTTCATAACCCATAACCAAGGCCATTGAACCATTATAACCACTACATGTCCATAACTCATATCGATGGCCCTTGAACCATTATAACTACTAGCCATGACCAATAGCCAATAGATATCCATTTTACAAGTAATAGGTGTCCATAACCCGTAACCATGGTTCTTGAACCACTATAACCACTAGATGTCCATAACTGATATTGATGGCCCATGAACCATTTTAACTAGTAACCTTGACCAGTACCCTATAGATATCCATTTTACAAGTAATAGGTGTCCATCACCCATAACCAAGGCCAGTGAACCATTATAACCACTACATGTCCATAACTCATATCGATGGCCCCTGAACCATTATAACTACTAGCCATGACCAATAGTCTATAGATATCCATTTTACAAGTAATAGGTGTCCATAACCCATAACCATGGTCCTTGAACCATTATAACAACTAGATGTCCATAACTGATACTAATGGCCCTTGAACCATTATGACTACTAGCCATGACCGATTGCCTATAAATATACATTTTACAAGTAATAGGTGTCCATAACCCATAACCAAGGTCATTGAATCATTATAACCACTACATGTCCATAACTCGTATCGATGGCCCTTGAACCATTATAACTACTAGCCATGACCAATAGCTTATAGATATTCATTTTAAAAGTAATAGGTGTCCATTACGCATAACAATCGTCCCTGAACCATTATAACCACTAGATTTCCATAACTGATACCGACGGGCCTTGAACCATTATAACTACTAGCCATGACCAATAGCCTATAGATATCCATTTTACAAGTAATAGGTGTCCATAACCCATAACCATGGTCCTTGAACCATTATAACCACTAGATGTCCATAACTGATACTGATGGCCCATGAACCATTACAACTAGTAACCATGACCAGTAGCCTATAGATATCCATTTTACAAGTAATAGGTGTCCATAACCCATAACCAAGGCCAGTGAACCATTATAACCACTACATTTCCATAACTCATACCGATGGCCCTTGAACCATTATAACTACTAGCCATGACCAATAGCCTATAGATATCCATTTTACATGTAATAGGTGTCCATAACCCATAACCATGGGCCTTGAACCATTATAGCCACTAGATGTCCGTAACTCATAACGATTGCCCTTGAACCATTATAACTACTATCCATGACCAATAGCCTTTAGGTATCCATTTTACTAGTAATAGGTATCCATAACCAATAACCATGGCCCTTGAACCATTATAACCACTAGATGTCCGTAACTCATACCGAAAGCCCTTGAACCATTATAACTACTAGCCATGACCAATAGCCTTTAGATATCCATTTTACATGTAATAGGTGTCCATTACCCATAGTCATGGCCCTTGAACCATTGTAGCCACTAGATGTCCATAACTCATAAAGATTGCCCTTGAACCATTATAACTACTAGCCATGACCAATAGCATATAGATATCCCTTTTACAAGTAATAGGTATCCATAACCCATAACCATGGCCCTTGAACCATTATAACCACTAGATGTCCATAACTCATACCGATGGCCCTTGAAACATTATAACTGCTAGGCATGACCAAATAGCCTATAGATATCCATTATACAAGTAATAAGTGTCCATAACCCATAACAATCGTCGTCGAACCATTATAACCACTAGATGTCCATAACTGACACTGATGGCCCTTGAACCATTATAACTACTAGCCTTGACCAATAGCCTATAGATATCCATTTTACAAGTAATAGGTGTCCATAACCCATAACCATGTTCCTTGAATCATTATAACCACTAGATGTCCATGAGTGATACTGATGGCCCTTGAACAATTATAACTACTAGCCATGTCCAATAGCCTACAGATATACATTTTACAAGTAATAGGTGTCCATAACCCATAACCATGGTTCTTGAACCATTATAACCACTAGATGTCCATAACTGATACTGATGGCCCTTGAACCATTATAACTAGTAACCATGACTAATAGCCTATAGGTATCCATTTTACAAGTAATAGGTGTCCATAACCCCTAACCATGGTCCTTGAACCATTATAACCACTAGATTTCCATAACTGATACCGACGGCCCTTGAACCATTATAACTACTAGCCATGACCAATAGCCTATAGATATCCATTTTACAAGTAATAGGTGTCCATAACCCATAACCATGGTCCTTGAATCATTATAACCACTAGATGTCCATAACTGATACTGATGGCCCTTGAACAATTATAGCTACTAGCCATGTCCAATAGCCTACATATATCCATTTTACAAGTAATAGGTGTCCATAACCCATAACCATGGTTCCTGAACCATGATAACAACTAGATGTCCATAACTGATACTGATGGCCCTTGAACCATTATAACTAGTAGCCATGACCAATAGCCTATAGATATCGATTTTACAAGTAATAGGTGTCCTTAACCCATAACCAAGGCCAGTGAACCATTATAACCACTACATGTCCATAACTCATATCGATGGCACTTGAGCCATTATAACTACTAGCCATGACCAATAGCCTATAGATATCCATTTTACAAGTAATAGGTGTCCATAACCCATAACCAAGGCAATTGAAACATTATAACCACTACATGTCCATAACTCATATCGATGGCCCTTGGACCATTATAACTACTAGCCATGACCAATAGCCTATAGATAACCATTTTACAAGTAATAGGTGTCCATTACCCATAACAATCGTCGTCGAACCTTTATAACCACTAGATGTCCATAACTGACACTGATGGCCCTTGAACCATTATAACTACTAGCCTTGACCAATAGCCTATACATATCCATTTTACAAGTAATAGGTGTCCATAACCCATAACCATGTTCCTTGAATCATTATAACCACTAGATGTCCATGACTGATACAGATGGCCCTTGAACCATTATAACTACTAGCCATGTCCAATAGCCTACAGATATACATTTTTCAAGTAATAGGTGTCCATAACCCATAACCATGGTTCGTGAACCATTATAACCACTAGATGTCCATAACTGATACTGATGGCCCATGAACCATTACAACTAGTAACCATGACCAGTAGCCTATAGCTATCCATTTTACAAGTAATAGGTGTCCATAACCCATAACCAAGGCCAGTGAACCATTATAACCACTACATTTCCATAACTCATATCGATGGCCCTTGAACCATTATAACTACTAGCCATGACCAATAGCCTATAGATATCCATTTTACAAGTAATAGGTGTCCATAACCCATAACCATGGTCCTTGAATCAATATAACCACTAGATGTCCATAACTGATACTGATGGCCCTTGAACCATTATAACTACTAGCCATGCCAATAGCCTTCAGATATCCATTTTACAAGTAATAGGTGTCCATAACCCATAACCATGGTTCCTGAACCATGATAACAACTAGATGTCCATAACTGATACTGATGGCCCTTGAACCATTATAACTAGTAGCCATGACCAATAGCCTATAGATATCGATTTTACAAGTAATAGGTGTCCTTAACCCATAACCAAGGCCAGTGAACCATTATAACCACTACATGTCCATAACTCATATCGATGGCCCTTGAACCATTATAACTACTAGCCATGACCAATAGCCTATAGATATCCATTTTACAAGTAATAGGTGTCCATTACCCATAACAATCGTCCCTGAACCATTATAACCACTAGATGTCCATAACTGATACTGATGGCCCTTGAACCATTATAACTACTAGCCATGACCGATAGCCTATAAATATACATTTTACAAGTAATAGGTGTTCATAACCCATAACCAAGGCCATTGAACCATTATAACCACTACATGTCCATAACTCATATCGATGGCCCTTGAACCATTATAACTACTAGCCATGACCAATAGCCTATAGATATCCATTTTACAAGTAATAGGTGTCCATAACCCGTAACCATGGTTCTTGAACCACTATAACCACTAGATGTCCATAACTGATATTGATGGCCCATGAACCATTTTAACTAGTAACCTTGACCAGTACCCTATAGATATCCATTTTACAAGTAATAGGTGTCCATCACCCATAACCAAGGCCAGTGAACCATTATAACCACTACATGTCCATAACTCATATCGATGGCCCCTGAACCATTATAACTACTAGCCATGACCAATAGTCTATAGATATCCATTTTACAAGTAATAGGTGTCCATAACCCATAACCATGGTCCTTGAACCATTATAACAACTAGATGTCCATAACTGATACTAATGGCCCTTGAACCATTATGACTACTAGCCATGACCGATTGCCTATAAATATACATTTTACAAGTAATAGGTGTCCATAACCCATAACCAAGGTCATTGAATCATTATAACCACTACATGTCCATAACTCGTATCGATGGCCCTTGAACCATTATAACTACTAGCCATGACCAATAGCTTATAGATATTCATTTTAAAAGTAATAGGTGTCCATTACGCATAACAATCGTCCCTGAACCATTATAACCACTAGATTTCCATAACTGATACCGACGGGCCTTGAACCATTATAACTACTAGCCATGACCAATAGCCTATAGATATCCATTTTACAAGTAATAGGTGTCCATAACCCATAACCATGGTCCTTGAACCATTATAACCACTAGATGTCCATAACTGATACTGATGGCCCATGAACCATTACAACTAGTAACCATGACCAGTAGCCTATAGATATCCATTTTACAAGTAATAGGTGTCCATAACCCATAACCAAGGCCAGTGAACCATTATAACCACTACATTTCCATAACTCATACCGATGGCCCTTGAACCATTATAACTACTAGCCATGACCAATAGCCTATAGATATCCATTTTACATGTAATAGGTGTCCATAACCCATAACCATGGGCCTTGAACCATTATAGCCACTAGATGTCCGTAACTCATAACGATTGCCCTTGAACCATTATAACTACTATCCATGACCAATAGCCTTTAGGTATCCATTTTACTAGTAATAGGTATCCATAACCAATAACCATGGCCCTTGAACCATTATAACCACTAGATGTCCGTAACTCATACCGAAAGCCCTTGAACCATTATAACTACTAGCCATGACCAATAGCCTTTAGATATCCATTTTACATGTAATAGGTGTCCATTACCCATAGTCATGGCCCTTGAACCATTGTAGCCACTAGATGTCCATAACTCATAAAGATTGCCCTTGAACCATTATAACTACTAGCCATGACCAATAGCATATAGATATCCCTTTTACAAGTAATAGGTATCCATAACCCATAACCATGGCCCTTGAACCATTATAACCACTAGATGTCCATAACTCATACCGATGGCCCTTGAAACATTATAACTGCTAGGCATGACCAAATAGCCTATAGATATCCATTATACAAGTAATAAGTGTCCATAACCCATAACAATCGTCGTCGAACCATTATAACCACTAGATGTCCATAACTGACACTGATGGCCCTTGAACCATTATAACTACTAGCCTTGACCAATAGCCTATAGATATCCATTTTACAAGTAATAGGTGTCCATAACCCATAACCATGTTCCTTGAATCATTATAACCACTAGATGTCCATGAGTGATACTGATGGCCCTTGAACAATTATAACTACTAGCCATGTCCAATAGCCTACAGATATACATTTTACAAGTAATAGGTGTCCATAACCCATAACCATGGTTCTTGAACCATTATAACCACTAGATGTCCATAACTGATACTGATGGCCCTTGAACCATTATAACTAGTAACCATGACTAATAGCCTATAGGTATCCATTTTACAAGTAATAGGTGTCCATAACCCCTAACCATGGTCCTTGAACCATTATAACCACTAGATTTCCATAACTGATACCGACGGCCCTTGAACCATTATAACTACTAGCCATGACCAATAGCCTATAGATATCCATTTTACAAGTAATAGGTGTCCATAACCCATAACCATGGTCCTTGAATCATTATAACCACTAGATGTCCATAACTGATACTGATGGCCCTTGAACAATTATAGCTACTAGCCATGTCCAATAGCCTACATATATCCATTTTACAAGTAATAGGTGTCCATAACCCATAACCATGGTTCCTGAACCATGATAACAACTAGATGTCCATAACTGATACTGATGGCCCTTGAACCATTATAACTAGTAGCCATGACCAATAGCCTATAGATATCGATTTTACAAGTAATAGGTGTCCTTAACCCATAACCAAGGCCAGTGAACCATTATAACCACTACATGTCCATAACTCATATCGATGGCACTTGAGCCATTATAACTACTAGCCATGACCAATAGCCTATAGATATCCATTTTACAAGTAATAGGTGTCCATAACCCATAACCAAGGCAATTGAAACATTATAACCACTACATGTCCATAACTCATATCGATGGCCCTTGGACCATTATAACTACTAGCCATGACCAATAGCCTATAGATAACCATTTTACAAGTAATAGGTGTCCATTACCCATAACAATCGTCGTCGAACCTTTATAACCACTAGATGTCCATAACTGACACTGATGGCCCTTGAACCATTATAACTACTAGCCTTGACCAATAGCCTATACATATCCATTTTACAAGTAATAGGTGTCCATAACCCATAACCATGTTCCTTGAATCATTATAACCACTAGATGTCCATGACTGATACAGATGGCCCTTGAACCATTATAACTACTAGCCATGTCCAATAGCCTACAGATATACATTTTTCAAGTAATAGGTGTCCATAACCCATAACCATGGTTCGTGAACCATTATAACCACTAGATGTCCATAACTGATACTGATGGCCCATGAACCATTACAACTAGTAACCATGACCAGTAGCCTATAGCTATCCATTTTACAAGTAATAGGTGTCCATAACCCATAACCAAGGCCAGTGAACCATTATAACCACTACATTTCCATAACTCATATCGATGGCCCTTGAACCATTATAACTACTAGCCATGACCAATAGCCTATAGATATCCATTTTACAAGTAATAGGTGTCCATAACCCATAACCATGGTCCTTGAATCAATATAACCACTAGATGTCCATAACTGATACTGATGGCCCTTGAACCATTATAACTACTAGCCATGCCAATAGCCTTCAGATATCCATTTTACAAGTAATAGGTGTCCATAACCCATAACCATGGTTCCTGAACCATGATAACAACTAGATGTCCATAACTGATACTGATGGCCCTTGAACCATTATAACTAGTAGCCATGACCAATAGCCTATAGATATCGATTTTACAAGTAATAGGTGTCCTTAACCCATAACCAAGGCCAGTGAACCATTATAACCACTACATGTCCATAACTCATATCGATGGCCCTTGAACCATTATAACTACTAGCCATGACCAATAGCCTATAGATATCCATTTTACAAGTAATAGGTGTCCGTAACCCATAACCAAGGCCATTGAACCATTATAACCACTACGTGTCCATAACTCATATCGATGGCCCTTGGACCATTATAACTGCTAGCCATGACCAATAGCCTATAGATAACCATTTTACAAGTAATAGGTGTCCATTACCCATAACAATCGTCGTCGAACCATTATAACCACTAGATGTCCATAACTGACACTGATGGCCCTTGAACCATTATAACTACTAGCCTTGACCAATAGCCTATAGATATCCATTTTACAAGTAATAGGTGCCCATAACCCATAACCATGTTCCTTGAATCATTATAACCACTACATGTCCATAACTCATATCGATGGCCCTTGAACCATTATAACTACTATCCATGACCAATAGCCTTTATGTATCCATTTTACTAGTAATAGGTATCCATAACCAATAACCATGGCCCTTGAACCATTATAACCACTAGATGTCCGTAACTCATACCGAAAGCCCTTGAACCATTATAACTACTAGCCATGACCAATAGCCTTTAGATATCCATTTTACATGTAATAGGTGTCCATTACCCATAGTCATGGCCCTTGAACCATTGTAGCCACTAGATGTCCATAACTCATAAAGATTGCCCTTGAACCATTATAACTACTAGCCATGACCAATAGCATATAGATATCCATTTTACAAGTAATAGGTATCCATAACCCATAACCATGGCCCTTGAACCATTATAACCACTAGATGTCCATAACTCATACCGATGGCCCTTGAAACATTATAACTGCTAGGCATGACCAAATAGCCTATAGATATCCATTATACAAGTAATAAGTGTCCATAACCCATAACAATCGTCGTCGAACCATTATAACCACTAGATGTCCATAACTGACACTGATGGCCCTTGAACCATTATAACTACTAGCCTTGACCAATAGCCTATAGATATCCATTTTACAAGTAATAGGTGTCCATAACCCATAACCATGTTCCTTGAATCATTATAACCACTAGATGTCCATGAGTGATACTGATGGCCCTTGAACAATTATAACTACTAGCCATGTCCAATAGCCTACAGATATACATTTTACAAGTAATAGGTGTCCATAACCCATAACCATGGTTCTTGAACCATTATAACCACTAGATGTCCATAACTGATACTGATGGCCCTTGAACCATTATAACTAGTAACCATGACTAATAGCCTATAGGTATCCATTTTACAAGTAATAGGTGTCCATAACCCCTAACCATGGTCCTTGAACCATTATAACCACTAGATTTCCATAACTGATACCGACGGCCCTTGAACCATTATAACTACTAGCCATGACCAATAGCCTATAGATATCCATTTTACAAGTAATAGGTGTCCATAACCCATAACCATGGTCCTTGAATCATTATAACCACTAGATGTCCATAACTGATACTGATGGCCCTTGAACAATTATAGCTACTAGCCATGTCCAATAGCCTACAGATATCCATTTTACAAGTAATAGGTGTCCATAACCCATAACCATGGTTCCTGAACCATGATAACAACTAGATGTCCATAACTGATACTGATGGCCCTTGAACCATTATAACTAGTAGCCATGACCAATAGCCTATAGATATCGATTTTACAAGTAATAGGTGTCCTTAACCCATAACCAAGGCCAGTGAACCATTATAACCACTACATGTCCATAACTCATATCGATGGCACTTGAGCCATTATAACTACTAGCCATGACCAATAGCCTATAGATATCCATTTTACAAGTAATAGGTGTCCATAACCCATAACCAAGGCAATTGAAACATTATAACCACTACATGTCCATAACTCATATCGATGGCCCTTGGACCATTATAACTACTAGCCATGACCAATAGCCTATAGATAACCATTTTACAAGTAATAGGTGTCCATTACCCATAACAATCGTCGTCGAACCATTATAACCACTAGATGTCCATAACTGACACTGATGGCCCTTGAACCATTATAACTACTAGCCTTGACCAATAGCCTATAGATATCCATTTTACAAGTAATAGGTGCCCATAACCCATAACCATGTTCCTTGAATCATTATAACCACTACATGTCCATAACTCATATCGATGGCCCTTGAACCATTATAACTACTATCCATGACCAATAGCCTTTATGTATCCATTTTACTAGTAATAGGTATCCATAACCAATAACCATGGCCCTTGAACCATTATAACCACTAGATGTCCGTAACTCATACCGAAAGCCCTTGAACCATTATAACTACTAGCCATGACCAATAGCCTTTAGATATCCATTTTACATGTAATAGGTGTCCATTACCCATAGTCATGGCCCTTGAACCATTGTAGCCACTAGATGTCCATAACTCATAAAGATTGCCCTTGAACCATTATAACTACTAGCCATGACCAATAGCATATAGATATCCATTTTACAAGTAATAGGTATCCATAACCCATAACCATGGCCCTTGAACCATTATAACCACTAGATGTCCATAACTCATACCGATGGCCCTTGAAACATTATAACTGCTAGGCATGACCAAATAGCCTATAGATATCCATTATACAAGTAATAAGTGTCCATAACCCATAACAATCGTCGTCGAACCATTATAACCACTAGATGTCCATAACTGACACTGATGGCCCTTGAACCATTATAACTACTAGCCTTGACCAATAGCCTATAGATATCCATTTTACAAGTAATAGGTGTCCATAACCCATAACCATGTTCCTTGAATCATTATAACCACTAGATGTCCATGAGTGATACTGATGGCCCTTGAACAATTATAACTACTAGCCATGTCCAATAGCCTACAGATATACATTTTACAAGTAATAGGTGTCCATAACCCATAACCATGGTTCTTGAACCATTATAACCACTAGATGTCCATAACTGATACTGATGGCCCTTGAACCATTATAACTAGTAACCATGACTAATAGCCTATAGGTATCCATTTTACAAGTAATAGGTGTCCATAACCCCTAACCATGGTCCTTGAACCATTATAACCACTAGATTTCCATAACTGATACCGACGGCCCTTGAACCATTATAACTACTAGCCATGACCAATAGCCTATAGATATCCATTTTACAAGTAATAGGTGTCCATAACCCATAACCATGGTCCTTGAATCATTATAACCACTAGATGTCCATAACTGATACTGATGGCCCTTGAACAATTATAGCTACTAGCCATGTCCAATAGCCTACAGATATCCATTTTACAAGTAATAGGTGTCCATAACCCATAACCATGGTTCCTGAACCATGATAACAACTAGATGTCCATAACTGATACTGATGGCCCTTGAACCATTATAACTAGTAGCCATGACCAATAGCCTATAGATATCGATTTTACAAGTAATAGGTGTCCTTAACCCATAACCAAGGCCAGTGAACCATTATAACCACTACATGTCCATAACTCATATCGATGGCACTTGAGCCATTATAACTACTAGCCATGACCAATAGCCTATAGATATCCATTTTACAAGTAATAGGTGTCCATTACCCATAACAATCGTCGTCGAACCATTATAACCACTAGATGTCCATAACTGACACTGATGGCCCTTGAACCATTATAACTACTAGCCTTGACCAATAGCCTATAGATATCCATTTTACAAGTAATAGGTGCCCATAACCCATAACCATGTTCCTTGAATCATTATAACCACTACATGTCCATAACTCATATCGATGGCCCTTGAACCATTATAACTACTATCCATGACCAATAGCCTTTATGTATCCATTTTACTAGTAATAGGTATCCATAACCAATAACCATGGCCCCTGAACCATTATAACCACTAGATGTCCGAAACTCATACCGAAAGCCCTTGAACCATTATAACTACTAGCCATGACCAATAGCCTTTAGATATCCATTTTACATGTAATAGGTGTCCATTACCCATAGTCATGGCCCTTGAACCATTGTAGCCACTAGATGTCCATAACTCATAAAGATTGCCCTTGAACCATTATAACTACTAGCCATGACCAATAGCATATAGATATCCATTTTACAAGTAATAGGTATCCATAACCCATAACCATGGCCCTTGAACCATTATAACCACTAGATGTCCATAACTCATACCGATGGCCCTTGAAACATTATAACTGCTAGGCATGACCAAATAGCCTATAGATATCCATTATACAAGTAATAAGTGTCCATAACCCATAACAATCGTCGTCGAACCATTATAACCACTAGATGTCCATAACTGACACTGATGGCCCTTGAACCATTATAACTACTAGCCTTGACCAATAGCCTATAGATATCCATTTTACAAGTAATAGGTGTCCATAACCCATAACCATGTTCCTTGAATCATTATAACCACTAGATGTCCATGAGTGATACTGATGGCCCTTGAACAATTATAACTACTAGCCATGTCCAATAGCCTACAGATATACATTTTACAAGTAATAGGTGTCCATAACCCATAACCATGGTTCTTGAACCATTATAACCACTAGATGTCCATAACTGATACTGATGGCCCTTGAACCATTATAACTAGTAACCATGACTAATAGCCTATAGGTATCCATTTTACAAGTAATAGGTGTCCATAACCCCTAACCATGGTCCTTGAACCATTATAACCACTAGATTTCCATAACTGATACCGACGGCCCTTGAACCATTATAACTACTAGCCATGACCAATAGCCTATAGATATCCATTTTACAAGTAATAGGTGTCCATAACCCATAACCATGGTCCTTGAATCATTATAACCACTAGATGTCCATAACTGATACTGATGGCCCTTGAACAATTATAGCTACTAGCCATGTCCAATAGCCTACAGATATCCATTTTACAAGTAATAGGTGTCCATAACCCATAACCATGGTTCCTGAACCATGATAACAACTAGATGTCCATAACTGATACTGATGGCCCTTGAACCATTATAACTAGTAGCCATGACCAATAGCCTATAGATATCGATTTTACAAGTAATAGGTGTCCTTAACCCATAACCAAGGCCAGTGAACCATTATAACCACTACATGTCCATAACTCATATCGATGGCACTTGAGCCATTATAACTACTAGCCATGACCAATAGCCTATAGATATCCATTTTACAAGTAATAGGTGTCCATAACCCATAACCAAGGCAATTGAAACATTATAACCACTACATGTCCATAACTCATATCGATGGCCCTTGGACCATTATAACTACTAGCCATGACCAATAGCCTATAGATAACCATTTTACAAGTAATAGGTGTCCATTACCCATAACAATCGTCGTCGAACCTTTATAACCACTAGATGTCCATAACTGACACTGATGGCCCTTGAACCATTATAACTACTAGCCTTGACCAATAGCCTATACATATCCATTTTACAAGTAATAGGTGTCCATAACCCATAACCATGTTCCTTGAATCATTATAACCACTAGATGTCCATGACTGATACAGATGGCCCTTGAACCATTATAACTACTAGCCATGTCCAATAGCCTACAGATATACATTTTTCAAGTAATAGGTGTCCATAACCCATAACCATGGTTCGTGAACCATTATAACCACTAGATGTCCATAACTGATACTGATGGCCCATGAACCATTACAACTAGTAACCATGACCAGTAGCCTATAGCTATCCATTTTACAAGTAATAGGTGTCCATAACCCATAACCAAGGCCAGTGAACCATTATAACCACTACATTTCCATAACTCATATCGATGGCCCTTGAACCATTATAACTACTAGCCATGACCAATAGCCTATAGATATCCATTTTACAAGTAATAGGTGTCCATAACCCATAACCATGGTCCTTGAATCAATATAACCACTAGATGTCCATAACTGATACTGATGGCCCTTGAACCATTATAACTACTAGCCATGCCAATAGCCTTCAGATATCCATTTTACAAGTAATAGGTGTCCATAACCCATAACCATGGTTCCTGAACCATGATAACAACTAGATGTCCATAACTGATACTGATGGCCCTTGAACCATTATAACTAGTAGCCATGACCAATATAATGGTGATTTTCGGTTATTACAAGTAACAAAACGCAGCGGAAAGATTTAATCACCATGAACGGATCTTGATATCAATCATACAATTAAACTATAAGAAAATCAAAGAGATTGGATGAACATTTCATACCCTTGAAGCCTTTGATCTTGTTGTGGATTCGGATGGATTTGATGATGGATTGAAACCAAGTATTCAATTAGAATACCTCTAAAAGAAATCCACACAACACAAGCAAGAACACCAATGGAGGATGCTAGTCCTTGAATCTTGAGAGCAAAAAGAAACAAAAAACACATACAAGTGTTAGAGAGAGAGAGAGGCCAAATGGGTGGTCAAGGGTGAGTTTATGGAGCCATTCAACACTCTTAATGGTGCCATAAAGACCCATCAATGATTTCCATAAACCATTGTTCCATTTGCACTTTAGTCCCTAGTCATTTGTTTCTTCCATTTTTCTCACAATAAAGTTTCAATATTAACAATTAATATTAAACTTATTATACACAAGCTTATAGCTTATATATTAATAATTAATGTAATTACACTAATTACACTAATTATATAATGGTGTTTAGTGTTTAAGTGTGTGACCCTTTAGGCTCACAAACAACTAGCCATATAACTATATGTTATACGCGTGAAGCATATTCCAACAGCTCCCACTTGCGCACGTGATAACATCAAGTAGTTATACAAGCAAAGGTTAGAGTCTAGCAACCCGCCAATGCCCCTAGGAGTATATGAGGAGTTTCATAAAATCTTTGTTCAAAGTTTTTCAAGCAGTTATCCTTATGTTACTGATACTATGTTGAATTTTAGACAAGGATCAATGTCAATCTAAAACTTCAACGATTCTGTTTCTCGATCTATATAATGAAATAGATTACCAAAACCAATCAAGATTCATCTTGATTACCTTTTGGGTGTGGCCACACATACATCTATTCAAAATCATCGAGGGGCCCAGTAGTATCTAATCCACATACGTGGAGGAACAAATTCTATATTGACTGCACGTGTCTGTCATATGCTTAATGATAAACCCGATAATGGTTGTTATAGAAGCCTTATTCAGGTCAGCGTTTAACCACATCAAAGTTTGCCCCTCTACATACACAAACCAACTTGCATCTCAAGTCAGAGGATAAGTGACAAAGCCTTTGTGAGATTCACTTGTGACATAAATCCAAGAAGTGATTTCTCATAGTTTGGGTCAGTCCAATCGTGCATCGTTATGAGCGACATGTGAGTTTGATTTCATCATCCTTAGTCATACTAAGATAATGTCATCAATGCCCTCAGATTTGTCTTAATAATATTCCCATATTATCAATATGACAATGGACAATTTAGAATATAAAACACAGTAAATATTCAAGGATATAAACATGCAAATATAGAACACAGTAGATATTCATATAAAAACGATCATATCAAATATATCAATTTATTCCAATATAAACTGCTCACAGTTCCATTATCCAAATACTAAAACAGATTTACATGAAACTACTAGCTTGTCGAAGTCCAATGTTCCATTCATATTCAAGATGTTTGGTACAAGACATTGAGTTCGATAAAGCGTCAGCTAGTTAGTTATCTGTTTGAACTTTAAGTGTACGAATTTCACATATCTCGATAAATCATTCGAATGTAGTGAACCTTCGTAAATAGGATCTAGCGTCATCACGCCCTATTTCAAAACCAACATAAGTATAGCAAGTATACTTAGTTTCAGTTCAGTATCTCCACCATGACCAAGAAACATATATCCAGTACTTTAAAATACTTCAATGTGTTCTTAACAGCAATCCAGTGACTCTCTCATGAATTCTGTTGGTATTTTCTAGTAAGGTCCCCTAAGGACGTTACATTTGGCCTAGTACTTCTTACAGCGTACATGATGAATGTAATAGCCGATTCATAGGGGATTACATTCATCCGCTTCACCACATCAGGTGTGGAAGGTCCTTGAGTCTCACTCAAGTTTACATTGTGTGGCATACGAGGACTTCCTCGTTTGGGAGTACCACTCTAAACCATTTAGAATTTTGTCAATGTAAGCACTTTGACTTAAACCAATTAACCGCTTTGATCTATCATTATAGATCTTCACTTCAAGTATGTATGTCGTGTCCCTACAATCCATCATGTCGAAACATTTTCCAAGCCAGGATTTTCATCTTGTAGCATGGTATATTGTTTCACATGAGGGACATGTCATCAACATGTATGACTTGAGAAACGACAACGCTCCCACTAGCTTTCATATATACACATACTCAGTTTGGGTTTTAGGTGAAACAAACGTTTTGATTTCATCATCAACCAAATTTCATAGTCATAGTACACTACTTTGGCTATAAGAATCCTAATGTCTTTAGTAACAGGCGAGAAGGTTTCATCATTGTCAATCCAGTAGGATTGAGTGTAACCTTTTGCTACTATGAGAGATTTATAGGTGTGTATATTTTCATCCATGTCAACAGTCTTACTGTTTTGAGAAAGATCAACTAAGTTCAAAACTTGATTGTCTCTCATGGATTTTATTTTCGCATTCATAGCTTCAAGTCATTTTTCGAATTCAAAATTCGATAATGCAACTTGATAGTTAGGGGGTTCATAATGATCCTCGAAACTTTCTCCTCAGCATCGACATAAATCTATATCGTTCAGGTGCATGAAGTGTCCTTGCGGATCTATGAATGGGAACAACATCATCCTGTGGTCCACCATCTATATGTCCAGCCTCAGAATGATATTTGCTAGTGTTACCAGAAGGTTGTGTATCTTCACTTTGAATCTTGTCAAAGTCTATAGTGCTCCCACTTGCTTTGTGAAATGAGACTGTTCTCAAGAAACTCAGCATACCGAGTAACAACCATTTGTTCTCAGTTGGGAAGTAAAATAGTAATCGAAGATATACTTGATAGATATGGGCTCAAGTTTGTTCGGCATGTCTCGTTCCACGAGATCCTCACAACCCCAGATCCTTAAGTAAGACAAATTAGGGACTTTCCCACGCCATATCTCATATGGTGTCTTTTTAACCTTTTGGTCGGAACCATATCAAGTATTCGAGCAGCAGACTTCAGTGCATGCCCCTCAAAAGGATAGTGTAAGAGTAGTAGGACTCATCATAGATCGCACCATGTCATACAGGGTCCGATATCTCTTTCCAGACGCACCATTATCTTGTGGAGTGTATGAAAGAGTGAATTGTGAGACAATCTCACGATGTGAGGGATGATCCGGAAACTCTTGACTCATGTACTTTCATCCTTAATCAAGACTGAAAGCCTTTGTTGTCTTGCTAAGTTGATTTTCTACTTTTACTTTAGAAAGCTTTGAACGTTTCAAAGATTTCATGTTTATGTCTAATCAAGTAAACATAACCATAGCGACTGATATCATTAAAGCTTCCATGTTGATGTTTAATCAAGTAAACATAACCACATCGAATGATATCATCAGTGAAAGTAGGTGGCACCTTCCCTAGTCTTAGTTCTAAAAGGGCCACATACATCAGTATGTATGAGTCCAAGTAGATTTGTAGCTCTTTCGCCAACTTGGGAGAAAAGCTTTCTTGTTATCTTTCCATAATATACAAGAGAGGCATTTTAAATGATTCATAATTATTTGTAAAGAAGCCCGTCGAGTTTTAGTATCAAAATGCGTTTCTTGTTTATGTGGAAAAGATGACGACGATCTAGGTAAGTAGAATCCAAACCAATTTGGATTCTTGAGTGCTACATTTGTATATAGAACTATCGTTTGAATTAGGATCATGCATATTAATTTCAAACATACTACTACAATGAATAGTTATAAAAAAATGTTATTTTTCATAAAACAAAATATCATAATCCATTATTCAACAAACGATAAAGCTAAACAATGCATAATTGATAATTGTTCAAAACAATAATTAACGCATTAGGAAGGATAAGATCACAGCTTCCATTCATTTAGCTTTCTACTTCACATTCAATCTTGCACATTTGTGTAAATGTGAGTTCCACAACTAGTGTCATACACTCAAGATATATCACGAAAAGTATAGAGTTCTATAATGAAGATACCTAATGTGCTAACTAGAACACATTTGTCCTTCATCAACTCTGCCACGTAGGCAGGACAATTCCTCCTTCAATGGCCAGTTTCATCGCAATGATGGCAAGAAATATCCTTTGCAGGGTGCTCCTTTTTAGCAGGTGGGGGAATCGTAGGTTTGGAAAAGTAAACTAGCTTACCCTTACCTAGACTCTTGCCTTGTGCTTGCGGTTTACCTTCCCTGATTGCAAGAAAAGTATTGGGTAACCCTTGCTCAACCAGTTTTACCATAGCATGTTCAACGATTGTCTTCCCCATGCTATGTACTTTTAAAACACTTTTCAAACTAGTCATAGTCCTTGGATAGTGAGGTAAGAATCAAGCTCATTCCAAGAACTTGTGGTAAGGGTTAACCAAGACGTTCCATTGGATCAAGATAGCATTGCATATTCAAGATGTAAGTGCTAACTGATTGGCCGTCCTCCTGATTGCAAGCATGGAATGCTTTAACTGTTTTGAACAGTTCAAGTTCCGCCTTTTGTTGAAATATCATTTTCAACTCGCTTATCATGTCATATGCTGTGAGTTCCTCGAAGTACTTTCGAATATCGGGGTTCATGCTCACAAGCATATGAGTAGCAACTTCTTGGTGTTCGTTAAACGTTTCGGTAAAGGCTTGACGAACAGCAGCAGAATCACTGACAGGAGGTGCCTCAGGTAAGGTCTCTTATAGGTGTATCAACTTTCTCATCTCTAAGGACAATCCTTAGAATTCGATATCAGAAGATAAAATTGATATTAGTCAGTTTCAGTTTTCAAGAACTGATTTTTGAGTGGAGATACTTAGGTTTTGATGTTGTTGTTATATGTATAACAACCAAAGTTCAAAAAATAGTATTTTCAATAATAATTTCTTTTAATCAATTAACTACCCAATTAATTTTAATTAAAAGCTAAGATCCCATTGAGCTTCTATCACCGCATCAGTTGATCTGCTAGAGGTGATAGATCCAATAGGTAGGTGACGATCAACAATTGCATTACAAGTGCAACTCTTAGAGGTATGGGACTTCATGGCACCTAGTGAACAAGCATCTAGGGTCAAGTGGCATGTTTGTCGCATCGTAGCCTCGAGTCAAGGTCTCACCGTTAACTCGATTAAGTCATCCAATGTGAAATCATGTCAAAATAGCTCTAGGTCTCACGCGTAGAGAATAATGACCTCGGATCTAGATTCAAACCACATCTCACGTGAATTCAAAAATAGAAGCAAGTGATTTACAACCGATTGGACGGCGTGACTTAAATTTTAGGTATGTTAAATTTTAATTAATAAAATTTTATTAAGATATGAATGAATCATGTACTTCATTCATATCACTTCATAAGTCGTTTAATAAACGGTAAAAACATTTAACGATTATTAAGGTTTAAGTTTCAAATCGTATTTAAACTTAGTTTAATCTCAAAACAATTTTAGATTAAAGGTTTAATCATCAATGATTAACTATTATTTTAAGTTTCAAATCATATTTAAACTTAGTTTAATCTCAAAACAATTTTAGATTAAAGGTTTAATCATCAATGATTAACTAGTAATTATCGATGATTAAATGTTTGGATGTTTTAATGTTTGTGTCAAAAAACCATTTTTAATTGTTTTATTTACTTGTATCTAATAGGAAAAGAAAACAACCACAAACATAAATAAAACATGCAACAAATTTTGTGCAAACCTCAACCGATGAAATCCTAGGTTCGGTCACGTGGGTCATCACGACGGACCGAAGGGTCAAACTAGGGGACGGGCCAACATGAACCCAAACGGGCCTACATAAACCCAATGGGCTCCCACTTGCTCCAAGACATTCTTGAGCAAGTAGAACCCAAAATTGTGAAAAAGTGTAATCTGCCAGAAAATTCCAGCAGACTTTGAAGCCCGAAAAGTCACTGAAGGAGTCTTCGTTGGTCTTCCCTGCCTTCTGGAAAGTTGTAGCCCACGACTTTGCAAGCATTTTAGGCTTTTGAATCGCCCAAAACGGAGTCCGTATGCCTCTGGAAAACCTGTTTTCGTACAGCCCTCGCTTTTGTGACGGAAATTTGTTGTTTTCTTCATTAGTCTTCAATATTTTTTATCAACAATTTACAATAAAAAGATAAAATAAATACAATCTATTCTATTACTTTTACATTACAAATTGCCCCAAAAATGGCACCAAAAATAAAAGAAGAATAAATGAAACAAATTACAACAATTAAGCCAAAAAAACAAGGCTTTTCCCAAACAACCAAACAACCAAACATCAACCACATTCATTCACAAATGGTCTAGGCTTTCATCGGTTTGCACAAACAAGCAACAATTGACAAGGCTTTGGCTTGGGATATGGCAAAAATACATGTTTTGCCATATCAAAAAACATAATTAAACAAGTAATTCCAAGCCAAATAATCAAAAAATTCAATAAACTAGATTAATTTTTTTTATTTTGATTTTGTAACAAGTGACAATAGGGTTCCAAAAATACGTTATTTTAACCCTCATAATTATACAAAACCGAAAAATAAAATAAAAACCCGAAGGGTTTAATTTTCGTCCGATCGGTTTGTAAAAAAACACCAAAATCGTTTGATTTTTGCCACTTTTCACAAAATCTAGCTAATTATATGATTAATATAATGACTCGTGATACCACTAATGGTGATTTTCGGTTATTACAAGTAACAAAACGCAGCGGAAAGATTTAATCACCATGAACGGATCTTGATATCAATCATACAATTAAACTATAAGAAAATCAAAGAGATTGGATGAACATTTCATACCCTTGAAGCCTTTGATCTTGTTGTGGATTCGGATGGATTTGATGATGGATTGAAACCAAGTATTCAATTAGAATACCTCTAAAAGAAATCCACTCAACACAAGCAAGAACACCAATGGAGGATGCTAGTCCTTGAATCTTGAGAGCAAAAAGAAACAAAAAACACATACAAGTGTTAGAGAGAGAGAGAGGCCAAATGGGTGGTCAAGGGTGAGTTTATGGAGCCATTCAACACTCTTAATGGTGCCATAAAGACCCATCAATGATTTCCATAAACCATTGTTCCATTTGCACTTTAGTCCCTAGTCATTTGTTTCTTCCATTTTTCTCACAATAAAGTTTCAATATTAACAATTAATATTAAACTTATTATACACAAGCTTATAGCTTATATATTAATAATTAATGTAATTACACTAATTACACTAATTATATAATGGTGTTTAGTGTTTAAGTGTGTGACCCTTTAGGCTCACAAACAACTAGCCATATAACTATATGTTATACGCGTGAAGCATATTCCAACACAATAGCCTATAGATATCGATTTTACAAGTAATAGGTGTCCTTAACCCATAACCAAGGCCAGTGAACCATTATAACCACTACATGTCCATAACTCATATCGATGGCCCTTGAACCATTATAACTACTAGCCATGACCAATAGCCTATAGATATCCATTTTACAAGTAATAGGTGTCCGTAACCCATAACCAAGGCCATTGAACCATTATAACCACTACATGTCCATAACTCATATCGATGGCCCTTGGACCATTATAACTGCTAGCCATGACCAATAGCCTATAGATAACCATTTTACAAGTAATAGGTGTCCATTACCCATAACAATCGTCGTCGAACCATTATAACCACTAGATGTCCATAACTGACACTGATGGCCCTTGAACCATTATAACTACTAGCCTTGACCAATAGCCTATAGATATCCATTTTACAAGTAATAGGTGTCCATAACCCATAACCATGTTCCTTGAATCATTATAACCACTAGATGTCCATGAGTGATACTGATGGCCCTTGAACAATTATAACTACTAGCCATGTCCAATAGCCTACAGATATACATTTTACAAGTAATAGGTGTCCATAACCCATAACCATGGTTCTTGAACCATTATAACCACTAGATGTCCATAACTGATACTGATCGCCCTTGAACCATTATAACTAGTAACCATGACTAATAGCCTATAGGTATCCATTTTACAAGTAATAGGTGTCCATAACCCCTAACCATGGTCCTTGAACCATTATAACCACTAGATTTCCATAACTGATACCGACGGCCCTTGAACCATTATAACTACTAGCCATGACCAATAGCCTATAGATATCCATTTTACAAGTAATAGGTGTCCATAACCCATAACCATGGTCCTTGAATCATTATAACCACTAGATGTCCATAACTAATACTGATGGCCCTTGAACAATTATAGCTACTAGCCATGTCCAATAGCCTACAGATATCCATTTTACAAGTAATAGGTGTCCATAACCCATAACCATGGTTCCTGAACCATGATAACAACTAGATGTCCATAACTGATACTGATGGCCCTTGAACCATTATAACTAGTAGCCATGACCAATAGCCTATAGATATCGATTTTACAAGTAATAGGTGTCCTTAACCCATAACCAAGGCCAGTGAACCATTATAACCACTACATGTCCATAACTCATATCGATGGCACTTGAGCCATTATAACTACTAGCCATGACCAATAGCCTATAGATATCCATTTTACAAGTAATAGGTGTCCATAACCCATAACCAAGGCAATTGAAACATTATAACCACTACATGTCCATAACTCATATCGATGGCCCTTGGACCATTATAACTACTAGCCATGACCAATAGCCTATAGATAACCATTTTACAAGTAATAGGTGTCCATTACCCATAACAATCGTCGTCGAACCTTTATAACCACTAGATGTCCATAACTGACACTGATGGCCCTTGAACCATTATAACTACTAGCCTTGACCAATAGCCTATAGATATCCATTTTACAAGTAATAGGTGTCCATAACCCATAACCATGTTCCTTGAATCATTATAACCACTAGATGTCCATAACTGATACTGATGGCCCATGAACCATTACAACTAGTAACCATGACCAGTAGCCTATAGCTATCCATTTTACAAGTAATAGGTGTCCATAACCCATAACCAAGGCCAGTGAACCATTATAACCACTACATTTCCATAACTCATATCGATGGCCCTTGAACCATTATAACTACTAGCCATGACCAATAGCCTATAGATATCCATTTTACAAGTAATAGGTGTCCATAACCCATAACCATGGTCCTTGAATCAATATAACCACTAGATGTCCATAACTGATACTGATGGCCCTTGAACCATTATAACTACTAGCCATGCCAATAGCCTTCAGATATCCATTTTACAAGTAATAGGTGTCCATAACCCATAACCATGGTTCCTGAACCATGATAACAACTAGATGTCCATAACTGATACTGATGGCCCTTGAACCATTATAACTAGTAGCCATGACCAATAGCCTATAGATATCGATTTTACAAGTAATAGGTGTCCTTAACCCATAACCAAGGCCAGTGAACCATTATAACCACTACATGTCCATAACTCATATCGATGGCCCTTGAACCATTATAACTACTAGCCATGACCAATAGCCTATAGATATCCATTTTACAAGTAATAGGTGTCCGTAACCCATAACCAAGGCCATTGAACCATTATAACCACTACATGTCCATAACTCATATCGATGGCCCTTGGACCATTATAACTACTAGCCATGACCAATAGCCTATAGATAACCATTTTACAAGTAATAGGTGTCCATTACCCATAACAATCGTCGTCGAACCATTATAACCACTAGATGTCCATAACTGACACTGATGGCCCTTGAACCATTATAACTACTAGCCTTGACCAATAGCCTATAGATATCCATTTTACAAGTAATAGGTGTCCATAACCCATAACCATGTTCCTTGAATCATTATAACCACTAGATGTCCATGAGTGATACTGATGGCCCTTGAACAATTATAACTACTAGCCATGTCCAATAGCCTACAGATATACATTTTACAAGTAATAGGTGTCCATAACCCATAACCATGGTTCTTGAACCATTATAACCACTAGATGTCCATAACTGATACTGATGGCCCTTGAACCATTATAACTAGTAACCATGACTAATAGCCTATAGGTATCCATTTTACAAGTAATAGGTGTCCATAACCCATAACCATGGTCCTTGAACCATTATAACCACTAGATTTCCATAACTGATACCGACGGCCCTTGAACCATTATAACTACTAGCCATGACCAATAGCCTATAGATATCCATTTTACAAGTAATAGGTGTCCATAACCCATAACCATGGTCCTTGAATCATTATAACCACTAGATGTCCATAACTGATACTGATGGCCCTTGAACCATTATAGCTACTAGCCATGTCCAATAGCCTACAAATATCCATTTTACAAGTAATAGGTGTCCATAACCCATAACCATGGTTCCTGAACCATGATAACAACTAGATGTCCATAACTGATACTGATGGCCCTTGAACCATTATAACTAGTAGCCATGACCAATAGCCTATAGATATCGATTTTACAAGTAATAGGTGTCCATAACCCATAACCAAGGCAATTGAAACATTATAACCACTACATGTCCATAACTCATATCGATGGCCCTTGGACCATTATAACTACTAGCCATGACCAATAGCCTATAGATAACCATTTTACAAGTAATAGGTGTCCATTACCCATAACAATCGTCGTCGAACCTTTATAACCACTAGATGTCCATAACTGACACTGATGGCCCTTGAACCATTATAACTACTAGCCTTGACCAATAGCCTATAGATATCCATTTTACAAGTAATAGGTGTCCATAACCAATAACCATGTTCCTTGAATCATTATAACCACTAGATGTCCATGACTGATACTGATGGCCCTTGAACCATTATAACTACTAGCCATGTCCAATAGCCTACAGATATACATTTTTCAAGTAATAGGTGTCCATAACCCATAACCATGGTTCGTGAACCATTATAACCACTAGATGTCCATAACTGATACTGATGGCCCATGAACCATTACAACTAGTAACCATGACCAGTAGCCTATAGCTATCCATTTTACAAGTAATAGGTGTCCATAACCCATAACCAAGGCCAGTGAACCATTATAACCACTACATTTCCATAACTCATATCGATGGCCCTTGAACCATTATAACTACTAGCCATGACCAATAGCCTATAGATATCCATTTTACAAGTAATAGGTGTCCATAACCCATAACCATGGTCCTTGAATCAATATAACCACTAGATGTCCATAACTGATACTGATGGCCCTTGAACCATTATAACTACTAGCCATGCCAATAGCCTTCAGATATCCATTTTACAAGTAATAGGTGTCCATAACCCATAACCATGGTTCCTGAACCATGATAACAACTAGATGTCCATAACTGATACTGATGGCCCTTGAACCATTATAACTAGTAGCCATGACCAATAGCCTATAGATATCGATTTTACAAGTAATAGGTGTCCTTAACCCATTACCAAGGCCAGTGAACCATTATAACAACTACATGTCCATAACTCATATCGATGGCCCTTGAACCATTATAACTACTAGCCATGACCAATAGCCTATAGATATCCATTTTACAAGTAATAGGTGTCCATAACCCATAACCAAGGCCATTGAACCATTATAACCACTACATGTCCATAACTCATATCGATGGCCCTTGGACCATTATAACTACTAGCCATGACCAATAGCCTATAGATAACCATTTTACAAGTAATAGGTGTCCATTACCCATAACAATCGTCGTCGAACCATTATAACCACTAGATGTCCATAACTGACACTGATGGCCCTTGAACCATTATAACTACTAGCCTTGACCAATAGCCTATAGATATCCATTTTACAAGTAATAGGTGTCCATAACCCATAACCATGTTCCTTGAATCATTATAACCACTAGATGTCCATGAGTGATACTGATGGCCCTTGAACAATTATAACTACTAGCCATGTCCAATAGCCTACAGATATACATTTTACAAGTAATAGGTGTCCATAACCCATAACCATGGTTCTAGAACCATTATAACCACTAGATGTCCATAACTGATACTGATGGCCCTTGAACCATTATAACTAGTAACCATGACTAATAGCCTATAGGTATCCATTTTACAAGTAATAGGTGTCCATAACCCATAACCATGGTCCTTGAACCATTATAACCACTAGATTTCCATAACTGATACCGACGGCCCTTGAACCATTATAACTACTACCCATGACCAATAGCCTATATATATCCATTTTACAAGTAATAGGTGTCCATAACCCATAACCATGGTCCTTGAATCATTATAACCACTAGATGTCCATAACTGATACTGATGGCCCTTGAACCATTATAACTACTAGCCATGTCCAATAGCCTACAGATATTCATTTTACAAGTAATAGGTGTCCATAACCCATAACCATGGTTCCTGAACCATGATAACAACTAGATGTCCATAACTGATACTGATGGCCCTTGAACCATTATAACTAGTAGCCATGACCAATAGCCTATACATATCGATTTTACAAGTAAGAGGTGTCCTTAACCCATAACCAAGGCCAGTGAACCATTATAACCACTACATGTCCATAACTCATATCGATGGCCCTTGAACCATTATAACTACTAGCCATGACCAATAGCCTATAGATATCCATTTTACAAGTAATAGGTGTCCATAACCCATAACCAAGGCAATTGAAACATTATAACCACTACATGTCCATAACTCATATCGATGGCCCTTGGACCATTATAACTACTAGCCATGACCAATAGCCTATAGATAACCATTTTACAAGTAATAGGTGTCCATTACCCATAACAATCGTCGTCGAACCTTTATAACCACTAGATGTCCATAACTGACACTGATGGCCCTTGAACCATTATAACTACTAGCCTTGGCCAATAGCCTATATATATCCATTTTACAAGTAATAGGTGTCCATTACCCATAACCATGTTCCTTGAATCATTATAACCACTAGATGTCCGTGACTGATACTGATGGCCCTTGAACCATTATAACTACTAGCCATGTCCAATAGCCTACAGATATACATTTTACAAGTAATAGGTGTCCATAACCCATAACCATGGTTCGTGAACCATTATAACCACTAGATGTCCATAACTGATACTGATGGCCCATGAACCATTACAACTAGTAACCATGACCAGTAGCCTATAGATATCCATTTTACAAGTAATAGGTGTCCATAACCCATAACCAAGGCCAGTGAACCATTATAACCACTACATTTCCATAACTCATATCGATGGCCCTTGAACCATTATAACTACTAGCCATGACCAATAGCCTATAGATATCCATTTTACAAGTAATAGGTGTCCATAACCCATAACCATGGTCCTTGAATCAATATAACCACTAGATGTCCATAACTGATACTGATGGCCCTTGAACCATTATAACTACTAGCCATGCCAATAGCCTTCAGATATCCATTTTACAAGTAATAGGTGTCCATAACCCATAACCATGGTTCCTGAACCATGATAACAACTAGATGTCCATAACTGATACTGATGGCCCTTGAACCATTATAACTAGTAGCCATGACCAATAGCCTATAGATATCGATTTTACAAGTAATAGGTGTCCTTAACCCATAACCAAGGCCAGTGAACCATTATAAACACTACATGTCCATAACTCATATCGATGGCCCTTGAACCATTATAACTACTAGCCATGACCAATAGCCTATAGATATCCATTTTACAAGTAATAGGTGTCCATAACCCATAACCAAGGCCATTGAACCATTATAACCACTACATGTCCATAACTCATATCGATGGCCCTTGGACCATTATAACTACTAGCCATGACCAATAGCCTATAGATAACCATTTTACAAGTAATAGGTGTCCATTACCCATAACAATCGTCGTCGAACCATTATAACCACTAGATGTCCATAACTGACACTGATGGCCCTTGAACCATTATAACTACTAGCCTTGACCAATAGCCTATAGATATCCATTTTACAAGTAATAGGTGTCCATAACCCATAACCATGTTCCTTGAATCATTATAACCACTAGATGTCCATGAGTGATACTGATGGCCCTTGAACAATTATAACTACTAGCCATGTCCAATAGCCTACAGATATACATTTTACAAGTAATAGGTGTCCATAACCCATAACCATGGTTCTTGAACCATTATAACCACTAGATGTCCATAACTGATACTGATGGCCCTTGAACCATTATAACTAGTAACCATGACTAATAGCCTATAGGTATCCATTTTACAAGTAATAGGTGTCCATAACCCATAACCATGGTCCTTGAACCATTATAACCACTAGATTTCCATAACTGATACCGACGGCCCTTGAACCATTATAACTACTACCCATGACCAATAGCCTATATATATCCATTTTACAAGTAATAGGTGTCCATAACCCATAACCATGGTCCTTGAATCATTATAACCACTAGATGTCCATAACTGATACTGATGGCCCTTGAACCATTATAACTACTAGCCATGTCCAATAGCCTACATATATTCATTTTACAAGTAATAGGTGTCCATAACCCATAACCATGGTTCCTGAACCATGATAACAACTAGATGTCCATAACTGATACTGATGGCCCTTGAACCATTATAACTAGTAGCCATGACCAATAGCCTATACATATCGATTTTACAAGTAAGAGGTGTCCTTAACCCATAACCAAGGCCAGTGAACCATTATAACCACTACATGTCCATAACTCATATCGATGGCCCTTGAACCATTATAACTACTAGCCATGACCAATAGCCTATAGATATCCATTTTACAAGTAATAGGTGTCCATAACCCATAACCAAGGCAATTGAAACATTATAACCACTACATGTCCATAACTCATATCGATGGCCCTTGGACCATTATAACTACTAGCCATGACCAATAGCCTATAGATAACCATTTTACAAGTAATAGGTGTCCATTACCCATAACAATCGTCGTCGAACCTTTATAACCACTAGATGTCCATAACTGACACTGATGGCCCTTGAACCATTATAACTACTAGCCTTGACCAATAGCCTATATATATCCATTTTACAAGTAATAGGTGTCCATTACCCATAACCATGTTCCTTGAATCATTATAACCACTAGATGTCCGTGACTGATACTGATGGCCCTTGAACCATTATAACTACTAGCCATGTCCAATAGCCTACAGATATACATTTTACAAGTAATAGGTGTCCATAACCCATAACCATGGTTCGTGAACCATTATAACCACTAGATGTCCATAACTGATACTGATGGCCCATGAACCATTACAACTAGTAACCATGACCAGTAGCCTATAGATATCCATTTTACAAGTAATAGGTGTCCATAACCCATAACCAAGGCCAGTGAACCATTATAACCACTACATTTCCATAACTCATATCGATGGCCCTTGAACCATTATAACTACTAGCCATGACCAATAGCCTATAGATATCCATTTTACAAGTAATAGGTGTCCATAACCCATAACCATGGTCCTTGAATCAATATAACCACTAGATGTCCATAACTGATACTGATGGCCCTTGAACCATTATAACTACTAGCCATGCCAATAGCCTTCAGATATCCATTTTACAAGTAATAGGTGTCCATAACCCATAACCATGGTTCCTGAACCATGATAACAACTAGATGTCCATAACTGATACTGATGGCCCTTGAACCATTATAACTAGTAGCCATGACCAATAGCCTATAGATATCGATTTTACAAGTAATAGGTGTCCTTAACCCATAACCAAGGCCAGTGAACCATTATAAACACTACATGTCCATAACTCATATCGATGGCCCTTGAACCATTATAACTACTAGCCATGACCAATAGCCTATAGATATCCATTTTACAAGTAATAGGTGTCCATAACCCATAACCAAGGCCATTGAACCATTATAACCACTACATGTCCATAACTCATATCGATGGCCCTTGGACCATTATAACTACTAGCCATGACCAATAGCCTATAGATAACCATTTTACAAGTAATAGGTGTCCATTACCCATAACAATCGTCGTCGAACCATTATAACCACTAGATGTCCATAACTGACACTGATGGCCCTTGAACCATTATAACTACTAGCCATGACCAATAGCCTATAGATATCCATTTTACAAGTAATAGGTGTCCATAACCCATAACCATGGTTCGTGAACCATTATAACCACTAGATGTCCATGAGTGATACTGATGGCCCATGAACCATTACAACTAGTAACCATGACCAGTAGCCTATAGATATCCATTTTACAAGTAATAGGTGTCCATAACCCATAACCAAGGCCAGTGAACCATTATAACCACTACATTTCCATAACTCATATCGATGGCCCTTGAACCATTATAACTACTAGCCATGACCAATAGCCTATAGGTATCCATTTTACAAGTAATAGGTGTCCATAACCCATAACCATGGTCCTTGAACCATTATAACCACTAGATTTCCATAACTGATACCGACGGCCCTTGAACCATTATAACTACTACCCATGACCAATAGCCTATATATATCCATTTTACAAGTAATAGGTGTCCATAACCCATAACCATGGTCCTTGAATCATTATAACCACTAGATGTCCATAACTGATACTGATGGCCCTTGAACCATTATAACTACTAGCCATGTCCAATAGCCTACATATATTCATTTTACAAGTAATAGGTGTCCATAACCCATAACCATGGTTCCTGAACCATGATAACAACTAGATGTCCATAACTGATACTGATGGCCCTTGAACCATTATAACTAGTAGCCATGACCAATAGCCTATACATATCGATTTTACAAGTAAGAGGTGTCCTTAACCCATAACCAAGGCCAGTGAACCATTATAACCACTACATGTCCATAACTCATATCGATGGCCCTTGAACCATTATAACTACTAGCCATGACCAATAGCCTATAGATATCCATTTTACAAGTAATAGGTGTCCATAACCCATAACCAAGGCAATTGAAACATTATAACCACTACATGTCCATAACTCATATCGATGGCCCTTGGACCATTATAACTACTAGCCATGACCAATAGCCTATAGATAACCATTTTACAAGTAATAGGTGTCCATTACCCATAACAATCGTCGTCGAACCTTTATAACCACTAGATATCCATAACTGACACTGATGGCCCTTGAACCATTATAACTACTAGCCTTGACCAATAGCCTATATATATCCATTTTACAAGTAATAGGTGTCCATTACCCATAACCATGTTCCTTGAATCATTATAACCACTAGATGTCCGTGACTGATACTGATGGCCCTTGAACCATTATAACTACTAGCCATGTCCAATAGCCTACAGATATACATTTTACAAGTAATAGGTGTCCATAACCCATAACCATGGTTCGTGAACCATTATAACCACTAGATGTCCATAACTGATACTGATGGCCCATGAACCATTACAACTAGTAACCATGACCAGTAGCCTATAGATATCCATTTTACAAGTAATAGGTGTCCATAACCCATAACCAAGGCCAGTGAACCATTATAACCACTACATTTCCATAACTCATATCGATGGCCCTTGAACCATTATAACTACTAGCCATGACCAATAGCCTATAGATATCCATTTTACAAGTAATAGGTGTCCATAACCCATAACCATGGTCCTTGAATCAATATAACCACTAGATGTCCATAACTGATACTGATGGCCCTTGAACCATTATAACTACTAGCCATGCCAATAGCCTTCAGATATCCATTTTACAAGTAATAGGTGTCCATAACCCATAACCATGGTTCCTGAACCATGATAACAACTAGATGTCCATAACTGATACTGATGGCCCTTGAACCATTATAACTAGTAGCCATGACCAATAGCCTATAGATATCGATTTTACAAGTAATAGGTGTCCTTAACCCATAACCAAGGCCAGTGAACCATTATAAACACTACATGTCCATAACTCATATCGATGGCCCTTGAACCATTATAACTACTAGCCATGACCAATAGCCTACAGATATCCATATTACAAGTAATAGGTGTCCATAACCCATAACCAAGGCCATTGAACCATTATAACCACTACATGTCCATAACTCATATCGATGGCCCTTGAACCATTATAACTACTAGCCATGACCAATAGCCTACAGATATCCATTTTACAAGTAATAGGTGTCCATAACCCATAACCAAGGCCATTGAACCATTATAACCACTACATGTCCATAACTCATATCGATGGCCCTTGAACCATTATAACTACTAGCCATGACCAATAGCCTATAGATATCCATTTTACAAGTAATAGGTGTCCATAACCAATAACCAAGGCCATTGAAACATTATAACCACTACATGTCCATAACTCATATCGATGGCCCTTGGACCATTATAACTACTAGCCATGACCAATAGCCTATAGATAACCATTTTACAAGTAATAGGTGTCCATTACCCATAACAATCGTCGTCGAACCTTTATAACCACTAGATGTCCATAACTGACACTGATGGCCCTTGAACCATTATAACTACTAGCCTTGACCAATAGCCTATAGATATCCATTTTACAAGTAATAGGTGTCCATAACCCATAACCATGTTCCTTGAATCATTATAACCACTAGATGTCCATGACTGATACTGATGGCCCTTGAACCATTATAACTACTAGCCATGTCCAATAGCCTACAGATATACATTTTTCAAGTAATAGGTGTCCATAACCCATAACCATGGTTCGTGAACCATTATAACCACTAGATGTCCATAACTGATACTGATGGCCCATGAACCATTACAACTAGTAACCATGACCAGTAGCCTATAGCTATCCATTTTACAAGTAATAGGTGTCCATAACCCATAACCAAGGCCAGTGAACCATTATAACCACTACATTTCCATAACTCATATCGATGGCCCTTGAACCATTATAACTACTAGCCATGACCAATAGCCTATAGATATCCATTTTACAAGTAATAGGTGTCCATAACCCATAACCATGGTCCTTGAATCAATATAACCACTAGATGTCCATAACTGATACTGATGGCCCTTGAACCATTATAACTACTAGCCATGCCAATAGCCTTCAGATATCCATTTTACAAGTAATAGGTGTCCATAACCCATAACCATGGTTCCTGAACCATGATAACAACTAGATGTCCATAACTGATACTGATGGCCCTTGAACCATTATAACTAGTAGCCATGACCAATAGCCTATAGATATCGATTTTACAAGTAATAGGTGTCCTTAACCCATAACCAAGGCCAGTGAACCATTATAACAACTACATGTCCATAACTCATATCGATGGCCCTTGAACCATTATAACTACTAGCCATGACCAATAGCCTATAGATATCCATTTTACAAGTAATAGGTGTCCATAACCCATAACCAAGGCCATTGAACCATTATAACCACTACATGTCCATAACTCATATCGATGGCCCTTGGACCATTATAACTACTAGCCATGACCAATAGCCTATAGATAACCATTTTACAAGTAATAGGTGTCCATTACCCATAACAATCGTCGTCGAACCATTATAACCACTAGATGTCCATAACTGACACTGATGGCCCTTGAACCATTATAACTACTAGCCTTGACCAATAGCCTATAGATATCCATTTTACAAGTAATAGGTGTCCATAACCCATAACCATGTTCCTTGAATTATTATAACCACTAGATGTCCATGATTGATACTGATGGCCCTTGAACAATTATAACTACTAGCCATGTCCAATAGCCTACAGATATACATTTTACAAGTAATAGGTGTCCATAACCCATAACCATGGTTCTTGAACCATTATAACCACTAGATGTCCATAACTGATACTGATGGCCCTTGAACCATTATAACTAGTAACCATGACTAATAGCCTATAGGTATCCATTTTACAAGTAATAGGTGTCCATAACCCATAACCATGGTCCTTGAACCATTATAACCACTAGATTTCCATAACTGATACCGACGGCCCTTGAACCATTATAACTACTACCCATGACCAATAGCCTATATATATCCATTTTACAAGTAATAGGTGTCCATAACCCATAACCATGGTCCTTGAATCATTATAACCACTAGATGTCCATAACTGATACTGATGGCCCTTGAACCATTATAACTACTAGCCATGTCCAATAGCCTACAGATATTCATTTTACAAGTAATAGGTGTCCATAACCCATAACCATGGTTCCTGAACCATGATAACAACTAGATGTCCATAACTGATACTGATGGCCCTTGAACCATTATAACTAGTAGCCATGACCAATACCCTATACATATCGATTTTACAAGTAAGAGGTGTCCTTAACCCATAACCAAGGCCAGTGAACCATTATAACCACTACATGTCCATAACTCATATCGATGGCCCTTGAACCATTATAACTACTAGCCATGACCAATAGCCTATAGATATCCATTTTACAAGTAATAGGTGTCCATAACCCATAACCAAGGCAATTGAAACATTATAACCACTACATGTCCATAACTCATATCGATGGCCCTTGGACCATTATAACTACTAGCCATGACCAATAGCCTATAGATAACCATTTTACAAGTAATAGGTGTCCATTACCCTTAACAATCGTCGTCGAACCTTTATAACCACTAGATGTCCATAACTGACACTGATGGCCCTTGAACCATTATAACTACTAGCCTTGACCAATAGCCTATAGATATCCATTTTACAAGTAATAGGTGTCCATAACCCATAACCATGTTCCTTGAATCATTATAACCACTAGATGTCCATGACTGATACTGATGGCCCTTGAACCATTATAACTACTAGCCATGTCCAATAGCCTACAGATATACATTTTACAAGTAATAGGTGTCCATAACCCATAACCATGGTTCGTGAACCATTATAACCACTAGATGTCCATAACTGATACTGATGGCCCATGAACCATTACAACTAGTAACCATGACCAGTAGCCTATAGATATCCATTTTACAAGTAATAGGTGTCCATAACCCATAACCAAGGCCAGTGAACCATTATAACCACTACATTTCCATAACTCATATCGATGGCCCTTGAACCATTATAACTACTAGCCATGACCAATAGCCTATAGATATCCATTTTACAAGTAATAGGTGTCCATAACCCATAACCATGGTCCTTGAATCAATATAACCACTAGATGTCCATAACTGATACTGATGGCCCTTGAACCATTATAACTACTAGCCATGCCAATAGCCTTCAGATATCCATTTTACAAGTAATAGGTGTCCATAACCCATAACCATGGTTCCTGAACCATGATAACAACTAGATGTCCATAACTGATACTGATGGCCCTTGAACCATTATAACTAGTAGCCATGACCAATAGCCTATAGATATCGATTTTACAAGTAATAGGTGTCCTTAACCCATAACCAAGGCCAGTGAACCATTATAAACACTACATGTCCATAACTCATATCGATGGCCCTTGAACAATTATAACTACTAGCCATGACCAATAGCCTACATATATCCATTTTACAAGTAATAGGTGTCCATAACCCATAACCAAGGCCATTGAACCATTATAACCACTACATGTCCATCACTCATATCGATGGCCCTTGAACCATTATAACTACTAGCCATGACCAATAGCCTATAGATATCCATTTTACAAGTAATAGGTGTCCATAACCAATAACCAAGGCCATTGAAACATTATAACCACTACATGTCCATAACTCATATCGATGGCCCTTGGACCATTATAACTACTAGCCGTGACCAATAGCCTATAGATAACCATTTTACATGTAATAGGTGTCCATTACCCATAACAATCGTCGTCGAACCATTATAACCACTAGATGTCCATAACTGACACTGATGGCCCTTGAACCATTATAACTACTAGCCTTGACCAATAGCCTATAGATATCCATTTTACAAGTAATAGGTGTCCATAACCCATAACCATGTTCCTTGAATCATTATAACCACTAGATGTCCATGACTGATACTGATGGCCCTTGAACCATTATAACTACTAGCCATGTCCAATAGCCTACAGATATACATTTTACAAGTAATAGGTGTCCATAACCCATAACCATGGTTCTTGAACCATTATAACCACTAGATGTCCATAACTGATACTGATGGCCCATGAACCATTACAACTAGTAACCATGACCAGTAGCCTATAGATATCCATTTTAAAAGTAATAGGTGTCCATAACCCATAACCAAGGCCAGTGAACCATTATAACCACTACATGTCCATAACTCATATCGATGGCCCTTGAACCATTATAACTACTAGCCATGACCAACAGCCTATAGATATCCATTTTACAAGTAATAGGTGTCCATAACCCATAACCAAGGGAATTGAAACATTATAACCACTACATGTCCATAACTCATATCGATGGCCCTTGGACCATTATAACTACTAGCCATGACCAATAGCCTATAGATAACCATTTTACAAGTAATAGGTGTCCATTACCCATAACAATCGTCGTCGAACCTTTATAACCACTAGATGTCTATAACTGACACTGATGGCCCTTGAACCATTATAACTACTAGCCTTGACCAATAGCCTATAGATATCCATTTTACAAGTAATAGGTGTCCATAACCCATAACCATGTTCCTTGAATCATTATAACCACTAGATGTCCATGACTGATACTGATGGCCCTTGAACCATTATAACTACTAGCCATGTCCAATAGCCTACAGATATACATTTTACAAGTAATAGGTGTCCATAACCCATAACCATGGTTCGTGAACCATTATAACCACTAGATGTCCATAACTGATACTGATGGCCCATGAACCATTACAACTAGTAACCATGACCAGTAGCCTATAGATATCCATTTTACAAGTAATAGGTGTCCATAACCCATAACCAAGGCCAGTGAACCATTATAACCACTACATTTCCATAACTCATATCGATGGCCCTTGAACCATTATAACTACTAGCCATGACCAATAGCCTATAGATATCCATTTTACAAGTAATAGGTGTCCATAACCCATAACCATGGTCCTTGAATCAATATAACCACTAGATGTCCATAACTGATACTGATGGCCCTTGAACCATTATAACTACTAGCCATGCCAATAGCCTTCAGATATCCATTTTACAAGTAATAGGTGTCCATAACCCATAACCATGGTTCCTGAACCATGATAACAACTAGATGTCCATAACTGATACTGATGGCCCTTGAACCATTATAACTAGTAGCCATGACCAATAGCCTATAGATATCGATTTTACAAGTAATAGGTGTCCTTAACCCATAACCAAGGCCAGTGAACCATTATAAACACTACATGTCCATAACTCATATCGATGGCCCTTGAACCATTATAACTACTAGCCATGACCAATAGCCTACAGATATCCATTTTACAAGTAATAGGTGTCCATAACCCATAACCAAGGCCATTGAACCATTATAACCACTACATGTCCATAACTCATATCGATGGCCCTTGAACCATTATAACTACTAGCCATGACCAATAGCCTATAGATATCCATTTTACAAGTAATAGGTGTCCATAACCAATAACCAAGGCCATTGAAACATTATAACCACTACATGTCCATAACTCATATCGATGGCCCTTGGACCATTATAACTACTAGCCATGACCAATAGCCTATAGATAACCATTTTACAAGTAATAGGTGTCCATTACCCATAACAATCGTCGTCGAACCATTATAACCACTAGATGTCCATAACTGACACTGATGGCCCTTGAACCATTATAACTACTAGCCTTGACCAATAGCCTATAGATATCCATTTTACAAGTAATAGGTGTCCATAACCCATAACCATGTTCCTTGAATCATTATAACCACTAGATGTCCATGACTGATACTGATGGCCCTTGAACCATTATAACTACTAGCCATGTCCAATAGCCTACAGATATACATTTTACAAGTAATAGGTGTCCATAACCCATAACCATGGTTCTTGAACCATTATAACCACTAGATGTCCATAACTGATACTGATGGCCCATGAACCATTACAACTAGTAACCATGACCAGTAGCCTATAGATATCCATTTTACAAGTAATAGGTGTCCATAACCCATAACCAAGGCCAGTGAACCATTATAACCACTACATTTCCATAACTCATATCGATGGCCCTTGAACCATTATAACTACTAGCCATGACCAATAGCCTATAGATATCCATTTTACAAGTAACAGGTGTCCATAACCCATAACCATGGTCCTTGAATCAATATAACCACTAGATGTCCATAACTGATACTGATGGCCCTTGAACCATTATAACTACTAGCCATATCCAATAGCCTACAGATATCCATTTTACAATTAATAGGTGTCCATAACCCATAACCATGGTTCCTGAACCATGATAACAACTAGATGTCCATAACTGATATTGATGGCCCTTGAACCATTATAACTAGTAGCCATGACCAATAGCCTATAGATATCGATTTTACAAGTAATAGGTGTCCTTAACCCATAACCAAGGCCAGTGAACCATTATAACCACTACATGTCCATAACTCATATCGATGGCCCTTGAACCATTATAACTACTAGCCATGACCAATAGCCTATAGATATCCATTTTACAAGTAATAGGTGTCCATAACCCATAACCAAGGCCATTGAACCATTATAACCACTACATGTCCATAACTCATATCGATGGCCCTTGGACCATTATAACTACTAGCCATGACCAATAGCCTATAGATAACCATTTTACAAGTAATAGGTGTCCATTACCCATAACAATCGTTGTCGAACCATTATAACCACTAGAGGTCCATAACTGACACTGATGGCCCTTGAACCATTATAACTACTAGCCTTGACCAATAGCCTATAGATATCCATTTTACAAGTAATAGGTGTCCATAACCCATAACCATGTTCCTTCAATCATTCTAACCACTAGATGTCCTTGACTGATACTGATGGCCCTTGAACCATTATAACTACTAGCCATGTCCAATAGCCTACAGATATACATTTTACAAGTAATAGGTGTCCATAACCCATAACCATGGTTCGTAAACCATTATAACCACTAGATGTCCATAACTGATACTGATGGCCCATGAACCATTACAACTAGTAACCATGACCAGTAGCCTATAGATATCCATTTTACAAGTAATAGGTGTCCATAACCCATAACCAAGGCCAGTGAACCATTATAACCACTACATTTCCATAACTCATATCGATGGCCCTTGAACCATTATAACTACTAGCCATGACCAATAGCCTATAGATATCCATTTTACAAGTAATAGGTGTCCATAACCCATAACCATGGTCCTTGAATCAATATAACCACTAGATGTCCATAACTGATACTGATGGCCCTTGAACCATTATAACTACTAGCCATGCCAATAGCCTTCAGATATCCATTTTACAAGTAATAGGTGTCCATAACCCATAACCATGGTTCCTGAACCATGATAACAACTAGATGTCCATAACTGATACTGATGGCGCTTGAACCATTATAACTAGTACCATGACCAATAGCCTATAGATATCGATTTTACAAGTAATAGGTGTCCTTAACCCATAACCAAGGCCAGTGAACCATTATAACCACTACATGTCCATAACTCATATCGATGGCCCTTGAACCATTATAACTACTAGCCATGACCAATAGCCTACAGATATCCATTTTACAAGTAATAGGTGTCCATAACCCATAACCAAGGCCATTGAACCATTATAACCACTACATGTCCATAACTCATATCGATGGCCCTTGAACCATTATAACTACTAGCCATGACCAATAGCTTATAGATATCCATTTTACAAGTAATAGGTGTCCATAACCAATAACCAAGGCCATTGAAACATTATAACCACTACATGTCCATAACTCATATCGATGGCCCTTGGACCATTATAACTACTAGCCATGACCAATAGCCTATAGATAACCATTTTACAAGTAATAGGTGTCCATTACCCATAACAATCGTCGTCGAACCATTATAACCACTAGATGTCCATAACTGACACTGATGGCCCTTGAACCATTATAACTACTAGCCTTGACCAATATAGCCTATAGATATCCATTTTACAAGTAATAGGTGTCCATAACCCATAACCATGTTCCTTGAATCATTATAACCACTAGATTTCCATGACTGATACTGATGGCCCTTGAACCATTATAACTACTAGCCATGTCCAATAGCCTACAGATATACATTTTACAAGTAATAGGTGTCCATAACCCATAACCATGGTTCTTGAACCATTATAACCACTAGATGTCCATAACTGATACTGATGGCCCATGAACCATTACAACTAGTAACCATGACCAGTAGCCTATAGATATCCATTTTACAAGTAATAGGTGTCCATAACCCATAACCAAGGCCAGTGAACCATTATAACCACTACATTTCCATAACTCATATCGATGGCCCTTGAACCATTATAACTACTAGCCATGACCAATAGCCTATAGATATCCATTTTACAAGTAACAGGTGTCCATAACCCATAACCATGGTCCTTGAATCAATATAACCACTAGATGTCCATAACTGATACTGATGGCCCTTGAACCATTATAACTACTAGCCATGTCCAATAGCCTACAGATATCCATTTTACAAGTAATAGGTGTCCATAACCCATAACCATGGTTCCTGAACCATGATAACAACTAGATGTCCATAACTGATACTGATGGCCCTTGAACCATTATAACTAGTAGCCATGACCAATAGCCTATAGATATCGATTTTACAAGTAATAGGTGTCCTTCACCCATAACCAAGGCCAGTGAACCATTATAACCACTACATGTCCATAACTCATATCGATGGCCCTTGAACCATTATAACTACTAGCCATGACCAATAGCCTATAGATATCCATTTTACAAGTAATAGGTGTCCATAACCCATAACCAAGGCCATTGAACCATTATAACCACTACATGTCCATAACTCATATCGATGGCCCTTGGACCATTATAACTACTAGCCATGACCAATAGCCTATAGATAACCATTTTACAAGTAATAGGTGTCCATTACCCATAACAATCGTTGTCGAACCATTATAACCACTAGAGGTCCATAACTGACACTGATGGCCCTTGAACCATTATAACTACTAGCCTTGACCAATAGCCTATAGATATCCATTTTACAAGTAATAGGTGTCCATAACCCATAACCATGTTCCTTGAATCATTATAACCACTAGATGTCCATGACAGATACTGATGGCCCTTGAACCATTATAACTACTAGCCATGTCCAATAGCCTATACATTTTACAAGTAATAGGTGTCCATAACCCATAACCATGGTTCTTGAACCATTATAACCACTAGATATCCATAACTGATACTGATGGCCCTTGAACCATTACAACTAGTAGCCATGACCAATAGCCTGTAGATATCGATTTTACAAGTAATAGGTGTCCTTAACCCATAACAAAGGCCAGTGAACCATTATAACCACTACATGTCCATAACTCATATCGATGGCCCTTGAACCATTATAACTACTAGCCATGACCAATAGCCTATAGATATCCATTTTACAAGTAATATGTGTCCATAACCCATAACCAAGGCCATTGAACCATTATAACCACTACATGTCCATAACTCATATCGATGGCCCTTGGATCATTATAACTACTAGCTATGACCAATAGCCTATAGATAACCATTTTACAAGTAATAGGTGTCCATTACCCATAACACTCGTCGTCGAACCATTATAACCACTAGATGTCCATAACTGACACTGATGGCCCTTGAACCATTATAACTACTAGCCTTGACCAATAGCCTATAGATATCCATTTTACAAGTAATAGGTGTCCATAACCCATAACCATGTTCCTTGAATCATTATAACCACTAGATGTCCATAACTGTTACTGATGGCCCTTGAACCATTATAACTACTAGCCATGTCCAATAGCCTACAGATATACATTTTACAAGTAATAGGTGTCCATAACCCATAACCATGGTTCTTGAACCATTATAACCACTAGATGTCCATAACTGATACTGATGGCCCATGAACCATTATAACTAGTAACCATGACTAGTAGCCTATAGATATCCATTTTACAAGTAATAGGTGTCCATAACCCATAACCATGGTCCTTGAACCATTATAACCAGTAGTTGTCCATAACTGATACTGATGGCCGTTGAACCATTATAACTACTAGCCATGACCAATAGCCTATAAATATCCATTTTACAAGTAATAGGTGTCCATAACCCATAACCAAGGCCAGTGAACCATTATAACCACTACATGTCCATAACTCATATCGATGGCCCTTGAACCATTATAACTACTAGCCATGACCAATAACCTATAGATATCCATTTTACAAGTAATAGGTGTCGATTACCCATAACAATCGTCCCTGAACCATTATAACCACTTGATGTCCATAACTGATACTGATGGCCCTTCAACCATTATAACTACTAGCCATGACCAATAGCCTCTAGATATCCAATTTACAAGTAATAGGTGTCCATAACCCATAACCATGGTTCTTGAACCATTATAACCACTAGATGTCCATAACTGATACTGATGGTCCTTGAACCATTATAACAACTAGCCATGACCTATAGCCTAAAGATATCCATTTTACAAGTAATAGGTGTGCATAACCCATAACCAAGGCCATTGAACCATTATAATACTACATGCATGTCCATAACTCATATCGATGGCCCTTGAACCATTATAACTACTAGCCATGACCAATAGCCTTATGATATCCATTTTACAAGTAATAGGTGTCCATAACCCATAACCATGGTCCTTGAACATTATAACCACTAGATGTCCATAACTGATACTGATAGCCCTTGAACCATTATAACTACTAGCCATGACCAATAGCCTATAGATATCTATTTTACAAGTAATAGGTGTTTATCACCCATAACCATGGCCCTTGAACAATTATAACCACTAGATGTCTCTAACTGATACCGATGGCCCTTGAACCATTATAACTACTACCCATGACCTATATAGATATCTATTTTATAAGTAATAGGTGTCCCTAACCCATAACCAAGGTCCTTGAACCATTATAACCACTAGATGTCCATAACTGATACTGATGGCCCTTGAACCATTATAACTACTAGCCATGACCAATAGCCTATAGAAATTCATTTTACAAGTAATAGGTGTCCATAACCCGTAACCATGGTCCTTGAACCATTATAACAACTAGATGTCCATAACTGATACTGATGGCCCTTGAACCATTATAACTACTAGCCATGACCAATAGCCTATAGTTATTCATTTTACAAGTAATACGTGTCCATAACCCATAACCATGGTCCTTGAACGATTATAACCACTAGATGTCTATAACTTATACTGATGGCCCTTGAACCATTATAACTACTAGCCATGACAGATAGCCTATAAATATCCATTTTACGAGTAATAGGTGTCCATAACCCATAACCATGGTTCTTGAACCATTATAACCACTAGATGTCCATAACTGATACTGATGGCCCTTGAACCATTATAACTACTAGCCATGACCAATAGCCTATAGATATCCATTTTACAAGTAATAGGTGTCCATAACCCATAACCATGGTCCTTGAATCATTATAACCACTAGATGTCCATAACTGATACTGATGGCCCTTGAACCATTATAACTAATAGCCATGTGCAATAGCCTACAGATATACATTTTACAAGTAATAGGTGTCCATAACCCATAACCATGGTTCTTGAACCATTATAACCACTAGATATCCATAACTGATACTGATGGCCCTTGAACCATTACAACTAGTAGCCATGACCAATAGCCTGTAGATATCGATTTTACAAGTAATAGGTGTCCTTAACCCATAACAAAGGCCAGTGAACCATTATAACCACTACATGTCCATAACTCATATCGATGGCCCTTGAACCATTATAACTACTAGCCATGACCAATAGCCTATAGATATCCATTTTACAAGTAATATGTGTCCATAACCCATAACCAAGGCCATTGAACCATTATAACCACTACATGTCCATAACTCATATCGATGGCCCTTGGACCATTATAACTACTAGCCATGACCAATAGCCTATAGATAACCATTTTACAAGTAATAGTTGTCCATTACCCATAACACTCGTCGTCGAACCATTATAACCACTAGATGTCCATAACTGACACTGATGGCCCTTGAACCATTATAACTACTAGCCTTGACCAATAGCCTATAGATATCCATTTTACAAGTAATAGGTGTCCATAACCCATAACCATGTTCCTTGAATCATTATAACACTAGATGTCCATAACTGTTACTGATGGCCCTTGAACCATTATAACTACTAGCCATGTCCAATAGCCTACAGATATACATTTTACAAGTAATAGGTGTCCATAACCCATAACCATGGTTCTTGAACCATTATAACCACTAGATGTCCATAACTGATACTGATGGCCCATGAACCATTATAACTAGTAACCATGACTAGTAGCCTATAGATATCCATTTTACAAGTAATAGGTGTCCATAACCCATAACCATGGTCCTTGAACCATTATAACCAGTAGTTGTCCATAACTGATACTGATGGCCGTTGAACCATTATAACTACTAGCCATGACCAATAGCCTATAAATATCCATTTTACAAGTAATAGGTGTCCATAACCCATAACCAAGGCCAGTGAACCATTATAACCACTACATGTCCATAACTCAAATCGATGGCCCTTGAACCATTATAACTACTAGCCATGACCAATAACCTATAGATATCCATTTTACAAGTAATAGGTGTCGATTACCCATAACAATCGTCCCTGAACCATTATAACCACTAGATGTCCATAACTGATACTGATGGCCCTTCAACCATTATAACTACTAGCCATGACCAATAGCCTCTAGATATCCAATTTACAAGTAATAGGTGTCCATAACCCATAACCATGGTTCTTGAACCATTATAACCACTAGATGTCCATAACTGATACTGATGGTCCTTGAACCATTATAACAACTAGCCATGACCTATAGCCTAAAGATATCCATTTTACAAGTAATAGGTGTGCATAACCCATAACCAAGGCCATTGAACCATTATAATACTACATGCATGTCCATAACTCATATCGATGGCCCTTGAACCATTATAACTACTAGCCATGACCAATAGCCTTATGATATCCATTTTACAAGTAATAGGTGTCCATAACCCATAACCATGGTCCTTGAACATTATAAACACTAGATGTCCATAACTGATACTGATAGCCCTTGAACCATTATAACTACTAGCCATGACCAATAGCCTATAGATATCTATTTTACAAGTAATAGGTGTTTATCACCCATAACCATGGCCCTTGAACAATTATAACCACTAGATGTCTCTAACTGATACCGATGGCCCTTGAACCATTAAAACTACTACCCATGACCTATATAGATATCTATTTTATAAGTAATAGGTGTCCCTAACCCATAACCAAGGTCCTTGAACCATTATAACCACCAGATGTCCATAACTGATACTGATGGCCCTTGAACCATTATAACTACTAGCGATGACCAATAGCCAATAGAAATTCATTTTACAAGTAATAGGTGTCCATAACCCATAACCATGGTCCTTGAACCATTATAACAACTAGATGTCCATAACTGATACTGATGGCCCTTGAACCATTATAACTACTAGCCATGACCAATAGCCTATAGCTATTCATTTTACAAGTAATACGTGTCCATAACCCATAACCATGGTCCTTGAACGATTATAACCACTAGATGTCTATAACTTATACTGATGGCCCTTGAACCATTATAACTACTAGCCATGACAGATAGCCTATAAATATCCATTTTACGAGTAATAGGTGTCCATAACCCATAACCATGGTTCTTGAACCATTATAACCACTAGATGTCCATAACTGATACTGATGGCCCTTGAACCATTATAACTACTAGCCATGACCAATAGCCTATAGATATCCATTTTACAAGTAATAGGTGTCCATAACCCATAACCATGGTCCTTGAATCATTATAACCACTAGATGTCCACAACTGATACTGATGGCCCTTGAACCATTATAACTAATAGCCATGTGCAATAGCCTACAGATATACATTTTACAAGTAATAGGTGCCATAACCCATAACCATGGTTCTTGAACCATTATAACCGCTAGATGTCCATAACTGATACTGATGGCCCTTGAACCATTATAACTAGTAACAATGACTAATAGCCTATAGATATCCATTTTACAAGTAATAGGTGTCCATAACCCATAACCATGGTCCTTGAACGATTATAACCACTAGATGTCTATAACTTATACTGATGGCCGGTGAACCATTATAAATACTAGCTATGACCAATAGCCTATAAATATCCATTTTACAAGTAATAGGTGTGCATAACCCATAACCATGGCCCTTGAACCATTATAACCACTAGATGTCCAAAACTCATACTGATGGCCCTTGAACCGTTATAACTACTAGCCATGACCAATAGCCTATAGATATGCATTTTAGAAGTAATAGGTGTCCATAACCCATAACCATGGCCTTTGAACCATTATAACTACTAGTCATGACCGATAGCCTATAGATATCCATTTTACAAGTAATAGGGGTCGATAACCCATATCCATGGCCCTTGAACCATTAAAACCACTAGATGTCCATAACTCATATTGATGGCCCTTGGACCATTATAACTACTAGCCATGACCAATAGCCTATAGATTTGCATTTTAGAAGTAATCGGTGACCATAACCCATAACCATGGCCCTTGAACCAATATAACTACTAGATGTCCATAAATCATACCTATGGTCCTTGAACCATTATACCTACTATCCATGACCAATAGCCTACAGATATCCACTTTAAAAGTAATAGGTGTACATAACCCATAACCATGGCCCTTGAACCATAATAACCAATATATGTCCATAACTCATACCGATGGCCCTTGAACTATTATAACTACTAGCCATGAACAATAGCCTTTAGATATCTATTTTACATGTAATAGGTGTCCATTACCCAAAACCATTGCCTTGAACCATTATAGCCACTAGATGTGCATAACTCATAACGATTGCCCTTGAACCATTATAACTACTAGCCATGACCAATAGCCTATAGATTTGCATTTTAGAAGTAATGGGTGACCATAACCCATAACCATGGCCCTTGAACCAATATAACTACTAGATGTCCATAAATCATACCGATGGTCCTTGAACCATTATAACTACTAGCCATGACCAATAGCCTATAGATATGCATTTTAGAAGTAATAGGTGTCCATAACCCATAACCATGGCCTTTGAACCATTATAACTACTAGTCATGACCGATAGCCTATAGATATCCATTTTACAAGTATTAGGGGTCGATAACCCATAACCATGGCCCTTGAACCATTAAAACCACTAGATGTCCATAACTCATATTGATGGCCCTTGGACCATTATAACTACTAGCCATGACAAATAGCCTATAGATTTCCATTTTACAAATAATAGGTGTCCATAACGCATAACCATGGCCCTTGAACCATTATAACTAATAGCCATGTGCAATAGCCTACAGATATACATTTTACAAGTAATAGGTGTCCATAACCCATAACCATGGTTCTTGAACCATTATAACCACTAGATATCCATAACTGATACTGATGGCCCTTGAACCATTACAACTAGTAGCCATGACCAATAGCCTGTAGATATCGATTTTACAAGTAATAGGTGTCCTTAACCCATAACAAAGGCCAGTGAACCATTATAACCACTACATGTCCATAACTCATATCGATGGCCCTTGAACCATTATAACTACTAGCCATGACCAATAGCCTATAGATATCCATTTTACAAGTAATATGTGTCCATAACCCATAACCAAGGCCATTGAACCATTATAACCACTACATGTCCATAACTCATATCGATGGCCCTTGGACCATTATAACTACTAGCCATGACCAATAGCCTATAGATAACCATTTTACAAGTAATAGGTGTCCATTACCCATAACACTCGTCGTCGAACCATTATAACCACTAGATGTCCATAACTGATACTGATGGCCCTTGAACCATTATAACTACTAGCCTTGACCAATAGCCTATAGATATCCATTTTACAAGTAATAGGTGTCCATAACCCATAACCATGTTCCTTGAATCATTATAACCACTAGATGTCCATAACTGTTACTGATGGCCCTTGAACCATTATAACTACTAGCCATGTCCAATAGCCTACAGATATACATTTTACAAGTAATAGGTGTCCATAACCCATAACCATGGTTCTTGAACCATTATAACCACTAGATGTCCATAACTGATACTGATGGCCCATGAACCATTATAACTAGTAACCATGACTAGTAGCCTATAGATATCCATTTTACAAGTAATAGGTGTCCATAACCCATAACCATGGTCCTTGAACCATTATAACCAGTAGTTGTCCATAACTGATACTGATGGCCGTTGAACCATTATAACTACTAGCCATGACCAATAGCCTATAAATATCCATTTTACAAGTAATAGGTGTCCATAACCCATAACCAAGGCCAGTGAACCATTATAACCACTACATGTCCATAACTCATATCGATGGCCCTTGAACCATTATAACTACTAGCCATGACCAATAACCTATAGATATCCATTTTACAAGTAATAGGTGTCGATTACCCATAACAATCGTCCCTGAACCATTATAACCACTAGATGTCCATAACTGATAATGATGGCCCTTCAACCATTATAACTACTAGCCATGACCAATAGCCTCTAGATATCCAATTTACAAGTAATAGGTGTCCATAACCCATAACCATGGTTCTTGAACCATTATAACCACTAGATGTCCATAACTGATACTGATGGTCCTTGAACCATTATAACAACTAGCCATGACCTATAGCCTAAAGATATCCATTTTACAAGTAATAGGTGTGCATAACCCATAACCAAGGCCATTGAACCATTATAATACTACATGCATGTCCATAACTCATATCGATGGCCCTTGAACCATTATAACTACTAGCCATGACCAATAGCCTTATGATATCCATTTTACAAGTAATAGGTGTCCATAACCCATAACCATGGTCCTTGAACATTATAAACACTAGATGTCCATAACTGATACTGATAGCCCTTGAACCATTATAACTACTAGCCATGACCAATAGCCTATAGATATCTATTTTACAAGTAATAGGTGTTTATCACCCATAACCATGGCCCTTGAACAATTATAACCACTAGATGTCTCTAACTGATACCGATGGCCCTTGAACCATTATAACTACTACCCATGACCTATATAGATATCTATTTTATAAGTAATAGGTGTCCCTAACCCATAACCAAGGTCCTTGAACCATTATAACCACTAGATGTCCATAACTGATACTTATGGCCCTTGAACCATTATAACTACTAGCGATGACCAATAGCCAATAGAAATTCATTTTACAAGTAATAGGTGTCCATAACCCATAACCATGGTCCTTGAACCATTATAACAACTAGATGTCCATAACTGATACTGATGGCCCTTGAACCATTATAACTACTAGCCATGACCAATAGCCTATAGCTATTCATTTTACAAGTAATACCATAACCATGGTCCTTGAACGATTATAACCACTAGATGTCTATAACTTATACTGATGGCCCTTGAACCATTATAACTACTAGCCATGACAGATAGCCTATAAATATCCATTTTACGAGTAATAGGTGTCCATAACCCATAACCATGGTTCTTGAACCATTATAACCACTAGATGTCCATAACTGATACTGATGGCCCTTGAACCATTATAACTACTAGCCATGACCAATAGCCTATAGATATCCATTTTACAAGTAATAGGTGTCCATAACCCATAACCATGGTCCTTGAATCATTATAACCACTAGATGTCCACAACTGATACTGATGGCCCTTGAACCATTATAACTAATAGCCATGTGCAATAGCCTACAGATATACATTTTACAAGTAATAGGTGTCCATAACCCATAACCATGGTTCTTGAACCATTATAACCGCTAGATGTCCATAACTGATACTGATGGCCCTTGAACCATTATAACTAGTAACAATGACTAATAGCCTATAGATATCCATTTTACAAGTAATAGGTGTCCATAACCCATAACCATGGTCCTTGAACGATTATAACCACTAGATGTCTATAACTTATACTGATGGCCGGTGAACCATTATAACTACTAGCTATGACCAATAGCCTATAAATATCCATTTTACAAGTAATAGGTGTGCATAACCCATAACCATGGCCCTTGAACCATTATAACCACTAGATGTCCAAAACTCATACTGATGGCCCTTGAACCGTTATAACTACTAGCCATGACCAATAGCCTATAGATATGCATTTTAGAAGTAATAGGTGTCCATAACCCATAACCATGGCCTTTGAACCATTATAACTACTAGTCATGACCGATAGCCTATAGATATCCATTTTACAAGTAATAGGGGTCGATAACCCATATCCATGGCCCTTGAACCATTAAAACCACTAGATGTCCATAACTCATATTGATGGCCCTTGGACCATTATAACTACTAGCCATGACCAATAGCCTATAGATTTGCATTTTAGAAGTAATCGGTGACCATAACCCATAACCATGGCCCTTGAACCAATATAACTACTAGATGTCCATAAATCATACCTATGGTCCTTGAACCATTATACCTACTATCCATGACCAATAGCCTACAGATATCCACTTTAAAAGTAATAGGTGTACATAACCCATAACCATGGCCCTTGAACCATAATAACCAATATATGTCCATAACTCATACCGATGGCCCTTGAACTATTATAACTACTAGCCATGAACAATAGCCTTTAGATATCTATTTTACATGTAATAGGTGTCCATTACCCAAAACCATTGCCTTGAACCATTATAGCCACTAGATGTGCATAACTCATAACGATTGCCCTTGAACCATTATAACTACTAGCCATGACCAATAGCCTATAGATTTGCATTTTAGAAGTAATCGGTGACCATAACCCATAACCATGGCCCTTGAACCAATATAACTACTAGATGTCCATAAATCATACCGATGGTCCTTGAACCATTATAACTACTAGCCATGACCAATAGCCTATAGATATGCATTTTAGAAGTAATAGGTGTCCATAACCCATAACCATGGCCTTTGAACCATTATAACTACTAGTCATGACCGATAGCCTATAGATATCCATTTTACAGGTATTAGGGTTCGATAACCCATAACCATGGCCCTTGAACCATTAAAACCACTAGATGTCCATAACTCATATTGATGGCCCTTGGACCATTATAACTACTAGCCATGACAAATAGCCTATAGATTTCCATTTTACAAATAATAGGTGTCCATAACGCATAACCATGGCCCTTGAACCATTATAAGCACTAGATGTCCATAACTCAAATAGATGACCCTAGAACCATTATACCTACTAGCCATGACCAATAGCCTATAATATCCATTTTACAAGTAAAATGTCTCCATGACCCATAACCATGGCCCTTGAACCAATATAACCACTAGATGTCCATAACTCATACTGATGGCCCTTGAACCATTATAACTACTAGCCATGACCAAATAGCCTATAGATATCGATTTTACTAGTAATAGGTGTCCATATCCCATAACCATGGCCCTTGAACCATTATAACCACTAGATATCCATAACGCTTACTGATGGCCCTTGAACCATTATAACTACTAGCCATGACCAGATCCTCTTTAGATATTCATTTGACAAGTAATATGTGTCCATAACCCATAACCATAGCCCTTGAACCATTATAACAACTATATGTCCATAACTCATACTGATGGCCCTTGAACCATTATAACTACTAACCATGACCAATAGCCTATAAATATCCATTTTACAAGTAATAGGTGTCCACAACCCATAAACATGGCTCTTGAACCATTATAACCACTAGATGTTCATAACTCATACCGATGGCCCTTGAACCATTATAACTACTACCCATGACAAAATAGCATATAGATATCCATTTTACAAGTAATAGGTGTCCATTACCCATAACCATGGCCCTTGAACCATTATAGCCACTAGATGTCCATAACTCATAGTGATGGCCCTGGAAACATTATAACTACTAGCCATGACCAATAGCCTTTAGATATCCATTTTACATGTAATAGGTGTCCATTACCCATAACCATGGCCCTTGAACCATTATAGGCACTAGATGTCCATAACTCATAACGATTGCCCTTGAACCATTATAACTATTAGCCATGACCAATAGCTTTTAGGTATCCATTTTACAAGTAATAGGTATCCATAACCCATAACCATGGCCCTTGAACTATTATAACCACTAGATGTTCGTAACTCATACCGAAGGCCCTTGAACCATTATAACTACTAGCCATGACCAATAGCCTTTAGATATCCATTTTACATGTAATAGGTGTCCATTACCCATAACCATGGCCCTTGAACCATTCTAGCCACTAGATGTCCATAACTCATAAAGATTGTCCTTGAACCATTATAACTACTAGCCATGACCAATAGCCTATAGATATACATTTTACAAGTAATAGGTATCCATAACCCATAACCATGGCCCTTGAACCATTATAACCACTAGATGTCCATAACTCATAACGATGGCCCTTGAAACATTATAACTGCTTGCCATGACCAAATAGCCTATAGATATCCATTATACAAGTAATAAGTGTCCATAACCCATAACCATGACCCTACCATTATAACCACTAGATGTCCAACACTCATACTGATGGCCCTTGAACCGTTATAACTACTAGCCATGACCAATAGCCTATAGATTTGCATTTTAGAAGTAATAGGTGTCCATAACCCATAACCATGGCCTTTGAACCATTATAACTACTAGTCATGACCGATAGCCTATAGATATCCATTTTACAAGTAATAGGGGTCGATAACCCATATCCATGGCCCTTGAACCATTAAAACCACTAGATGTCCATAACTCATATTGATGTCCCTTGGACCATTATAACTACTAGCCTTGACCAACAGCCTATAGATTTGCATTTTAGAAGTAATAGGTGACCATAACCCATAACCATGGCCCTTGAACCAATATAACTACTAGATGTCCATAAATCATACCTATGGTCCTTGAACCATTATACCTACTATCCATGACCAATAGCCTACAGATATCCACTTTAAAAGTAATAGGTGTACATAACCCATATCCATGGCCCTTGAACCATAATAAGCAATATATGTCCATAACTCATACCGATGGCCCTTGAACTATTATAACTACTAGCCATGAACAATAGCCTTTAGATATCTATTTTACATGTAATAGGTGTCCATTACCCAAAACCATTGCCTTGAACCATTATAGCCACTAGATGTCCATAACTCACAACGATTGCCCTTGAACCATTATAACTACTAGCCATGACCAATAGCCTATATATTTGCATTTTAGAAGTAATCGGTGACCATAACCCATAACCATGGCCCTTGAACCAATATAACTACTAGATGTCCATAAATCATACCGATGGTCCTTGAACCATTATAACTACTAGCCATGACCAATAGCCTATAGATATGCATTTTAGAAGTAATAGGTGTCCATAACCCATAACCATGGCCTTTGAACCATTATAACTACTAGTCATGACCGATAGCCTATAGATATCCATTTTACAAGTAATAGGGGTCGATAACCCATAACCATGGCCCTTGAACCATTAAAACCACTAGATGTCCATAACTCATATTGATGGCCCTTGGACCATTATAACTACTAGCCATGACAAATAGCCTATAGATTTCCATTTTACAAATAATAGGTGTCCATAACGCATAACCATGGCCCTTGAACCATTATAAGCACTAGATGTCCATAACTCAAATAGATGACCCTAGAACCATTATACCTACTAGCCATGACCAATAGCCTATAATATCCATTTTAAAAGTAAAATGTCTCCATGACCCATAACCATGGCCCTTGAACCAATATAACCACTAGATGTCCATAACTCATACTGATGGCCCTTGAACCATTATAACTACTAGCCATGACCAAATAGCCTATAGATATCGATTTTACTAGTAATAGGTGTCCATATCCCATAACCATGGCCCTTGAACCATTATAACCACTAGATGTCCATAACGCTTACTGATGGCCCTTGAACCATTATAACTACTAGCCATGACCAGATCCTCTCTAGATATTCATTTGACAAGTAATATGTGTCCATAACCCATAACCATAGCCCTTGAACCATTATAACAACTATATGTCTATAACTCATACTGATGGCCCTTGAACCATTATAACTACTAACCATGACCAATAGCCTATAGATATCCATTTTACAAGTAATAGGTGTCCATCACCCATAAACATGGCTCTTGAACCATTATAACCAGTAGATGTTCATAACTCATACCGATGGCCCTTGAACCATTATAACTACTACCCATGACAAAATAGCATATAGATATCCATTTTACAAGTAATAGGTGTCCATTACCCATAACCATGGCCCGTGAACCATTATAGCCACTAGATGTCCATAACTCATAGTGATGGCCCTGGAAACATTATAACTACTAGCCATGACCAATAGCCTTTAGATATCCATTTTACATGTAATAGGTGTCCATTACCCATAACCATGGCCCTTGAACCATTATAGGCACTAGAAGTCCATAACTCATAACGATTGCCCTTGAACCATTATAACTATTAGCCATGACCAATAGTTTTTAGGTATCCATTTTACAAGTAATAGGTATCCATAACCCATAACCATGGCCCTTGAACTATTATAACCACTAGATGTTCGTAACTCATACCGAAGGCCCTTGAACCATTATAACTACTAGCCATGACCAATAGCCTTTAGATATCCATTTTACATGTAATAGGTGTCCATTACCCATAACCATGGCCCTTGAACCATTCTAGCCACTAGATGTCCATAACTCATAAAGATTGCCCTTGAACCATTATAACTACTAGCCATGACCAATAGCCTATAGATATACATTTTACAAGTAATAGGTATCCATAACCCATAACCATGGCCCTTGAACCATTATAACCACTAGATGTCCATAACTCATAACGATGGCCCTTGAAACATTATAACTGCTTGCCATGACCAAATAGCCTATAGATATCCATTATACAAGTAATAAGTGTCCATAACCCATAACCATGACCCTACCATTATAACCACTAGGTGTCCATAACTCATACCGATGTCCCTTGAACCATTATAACCACTAGATGTCCATAACTCATACCGATGACCCTTGAACCATTATAACTACTAGCCATGACCAATAGCCTATGGATATCCATTTTAGAAGTAATAGGTGTCCATAACCCATAACCATGGCCTTGAACTATTATAACCACTAGATGCCCGTAACTCATACCGATGGCCCTTGAACAATTATAACTACTAGCCATGACCAAATTGCCTACAGATATCCATTATACAAGTAATAAGTGTCCATAAGCCATAACCATGGCCCTTGAACAATTATAACCACTAGATGTCCATAACTCATACTGATGGCCCTTGAAACATTATAACTACTAGCCATGACCAACAGACTTTAGATATCCATTTTACAAGTAATAGGTATCCATAACCCATAACCATGGCCCTTGAACCATTATAACCACTAGATGTCCATAACTCATACCGATGACCCTTGAACCATTATAACTACTAGCCATGACCAATAGCCTATGGATATCCATTTTACAAGTAATAGGTGTCCATAACCCATAACCATGGCCTTGAACCATTATAATCACTAGATGCCCATAACTCATACCGATGGCCCTTGAACAATTTTAACTACTAGCCATGACCAAATTGCCTACAGATATCCATTATACAAGTAATAAGTGTCCATAAACCATAACCATGGCCCTTGAACAATTATAACCACTAGATGTCCATAACTCATACTGATGGCCCTTGAAACATTATAACTACTAGCCATGACCAACAGCCTTTAGATATCCATTTTTCATGTAATAGGTGTCCATTACCCATAACCATGGCCCTTGAACCATTATAGCCACTAGATGTCCATAACTCATAACGATTGCCCTTGAACCATTATAACTACTAGCCATGACCAATAGCCTATGGATATCCATTTACAAGTAATAGGTGTCCATAACCCATAACCATGGCCCTTGAACCATTGTAACCACTAGATGTCCATAACTCATACCGATGGCCCTTGAACCATTATAACTACTAGCCATGACCAATAGCCTATAGATATCCATTTTACAAGTAATAGGTGTCCATAACCCATAACCATGGCCCTTGAACCATTATAACCACTAGATGTCCATAACTCATACTAATGGCCCTTGAACCATTATAACTACTAGCCATTACCAAATTGCCTATAGATATCCGTTATACAACTGATAGGTGTCCATAACCCATAACCATGGCCCTTGAACCATTATAACCATTAGATGTCCATAACTCATACCGATGACCCTAGAACCATTATACCTACTAGCCATGACCCAATACCCTATAGATATCCATTTTACAAGTAATAGGTGTCCATTACCCATAACCATGGCCCTTGAACCATAATCACTATATGTCCATAACTCATACCAATTGCCCTTGAACCATTATAACCACTAGCCATGACCAATAGCCTATAGATTTTCATTTGACAAGTAATAGGTGTCCATAACCCATAACCAAGGCCCTTGAACCATTATAACTACTAGCCATGACCAACGACCTATAGATATCCATTTTACTAGTAATAGGAGTCCATAACCCATAACCATGGCCCTTGAAATGATAACCACTAGATGTCCATAACTCATACCGATGGCCCTTGAACAATTATAACTACTAGCCATGACCAAATTGCCTACAGATATCCATTATACAAGTAATAAGTGTCCATAAGCCATAACCATGGCCCTTGAACCATTGTAACCACTAGATGTCCATAACTCTTACCGATGGCCCTTGAACCATTATAACTACTAGCCATGACCAATAGCCTATAGATATCCATTTTACAAGTAATAGGTGTCCATAACCCATAACCATGGCCCTTGAACCATTATAACCACTAGATGTCCATAACTCATACTAATGGCCCTTGAACCATTATAACTACTAGCCATTACCAAATTGCCTATAGATATCCATTTTACAAGTAATTGGTGTCCATAACCCATAACCATGGCCCTTGAACCATTATAACCACAAGATGTCCATAACTCATACCGATGAGCCTAGAACCATTATACCTACTAGCCATGACCCAATACCCTATAGATATCCATTTTACAAGTAATAGGTGTCCATTACCCATAACCATGGCCCTTGAACCATTATAGCCACTAGATGTCCATAACTCATAACGATTGCCCTTGAACCATTATAACTACTAGCCATGACCAATAGCCTATGGATATCCATTTACAAGTAATAGGTGTCCATAACCCATAACCATGGCCCTTGAACCATTGTAACCACTAGATGTCCATAACTCTTACCGATGGCCCTTGAACCATTATAACTACTAGCCATGACCAATAGCCTATAGATATCCATTTTACAAGTAATAGGTGTCCATAACCCATAACCATGGCCCTTGAACCATTATAACCACTAGATGTCCATAACTCATACTAATGGCCCTTGAACCATTATAGCTACTAGCCATTACCAAATTGCCTATAGATATCCGTTATACAACTGATAGGTGTCCATAACCCATAACCATGGCCCTTGAACCATTATAACCATTAGATGTCCATAACTCATACCGATGACCCTAGAACCATTATACCTACTAGCCATGACCCAATACCCTATAGATATCCATTTTACAAGTAATAGGTGTCCATTACCCATAACCATGGCCCTTGAACCATAATCACTATATGTCCATAACTCATACCAATTGCCCTTGAACCATTATAACCACTAGCCATGACCAATAGCCTATAGATTTTCATTTGACAAGTAATAGGTGTCCATAACCCATAACCAAGGCCCTTGAACCATTATAACTACTAGCCATGACCAACGGCCTATAGATATCCATTTTACTAGTAATAGGAGTCCATAACCCATAACCATGGCCCTTGAACCATTATAACCACTAGATGTCCATAACTCATACCGATGGCCTTGAACAATTATAACTACTAGCCATGACCAAATTGCCTACAGATGTCCATTATACAAGTAATAAGTGTCCATAAGCCATAACCATGGCCCTTGAACAATTATAACCACTAGATGTCCATAACTCATACTGATGGCCCTTGAACCATCATAACTACTAGCCATGACCTAAAAACCTATAAATATCCATTTTACAAGAAATAGGTGTCCATAGCCCATAACCATGGCCCTTGAACCATTAAAACCACTAGATGTCCATAACTCATACCGATGGCCATTGAACCATTATAACTACTAGATATCCATAACTCATACCGATGACCCTTGAACCATTATAACTATTAGCCATGACCAATAGCCTATAGATATCCATTTTACAACTGATAGGTGTCCATAACCCATAACCATGGCCCTTGAACCATTATAACCACTAGATGTCAATAACTCATACCGATGACCCTAGAACCATTATACCTACTAGCCAAGACTAATAGCCTATAATATCCATTTAACATGTAATAGGTCTCCATGACCCATAACCATGGCCCTTGAACCATTGTACCACTAGATGTCCATAAATGATACCGAAGGCCCTTGAACTATTATAACTACTAGCCATGACCAAATAGCCTATAGATATCCATTTTACAAGTAATAGGTGTCCATAACCCATAACCATTGACATAATGAATTTTTTTCTCTCGTTTCACACAGTTAAAGGTGCGATTTAGTGTGTGTTACCGGCGGTTTTGTGATTCCGGCGAATCTGCCCGTTGGAATTTAGTGTTATTTGGTAGGGAAGCTCGATTTTGAAGGCTTAAGGCAATGACCGAGCCTGATCATCCACCGGATAGGCCGGTGGTGATGAATCGAGAATCCAGCTCACTGACAGGTTTGCTGTCAGAAATGGCCCCTACTGATTTGAAGGTTTCTGGCCGATTAGAGGTAGAAGGAGGGCATGGTTCGGGTTGGAAAGAAGGAAGGAGTGTTGGTATGAAGGGGTCGGTGGTGCAGGGCTCGCAACCTGTGAAATCGACAGTCACTGGTGTTCGACGAAATGTTCTTCGTATGCCAAGGTTAAATGAAGGTTCGGAAATGGTGCAAGCTGGTCGAAAAGGCATGGGAAGTGATAATCCTGTGCCAATTGCTGCTTCCAAAGCAAATTGTAGTGATAGAACTATTGGATTGGATTCTGGTGTTCCCATTGTCACTCACATTTTGAAGAGATCTGAGGGGCCTCAAGTGGGAGTGAACTGTGCAGTTGTGGGTCTGCAGAATGGTGTGCCTGTTGTTGAAGTGGAGAATAAGCTTCAACCTAGTTATAATATGAATGCTGAAATGGGGAAAATTGTTTCTTCAGTTTGTCATATTCTTAGTAAAGTTGGGGAGGATATGAACATAGTCTATGATGATCCGGAAACTGTTAGAAGAATTCATATTATTAAGAAAGAAATCAAGAAGAAGCTGTTTGATAAGATGGTTGGCTTGGGTTTAATTGAAGAGAGTGAAGCTTCTCAAATTGTTACTTGTTTATCTTCCAAGAGTAGAAGTTTTAAGAAGATTGTTTCCTCTTATAATCCAGTGGCTAGTAAAGAGAGTGAAGCTGGAGCTGTTACACCTTCACAGAGTTCTATAAATATCTCTACTCCTAATTGTCATCATTTCTCCCCTGCTCAAATTCGAAAACAGGTTAGGGCTCAGGTCCTTGAATCTGTTGAGCAAGCTAGTATTGTGGGGATGGATATCTCTATTGATAAGAAGAGAAAGATGGTGGAGCAGAAATTCAAGAGTTCTAAGACTGCTGTTTTAGAAGAAGAGAACTCTGATGATTCAGAAACAGAAGATGTTTATATGGAGGAGAAAGATCAGTTAGGTAGTGCAGTTTGTAACCCTACTCATGCTAAGGCTGGAAGTGATGTGGAGGGGTTGAAACATCATTTTTCAGCTTCTAGCCATGATGTAATAGGTTGCACAGTCATGACAACCTGTAATGCTGATGTAAGTCCAGTTGCTTACCAGATTGAGACTAATACAGATCATTACCCTATAACAGGTGATCCTGGGTTAAGTTTGGAGAAGGGTGATAACTTATTAAAATCCCCAGGAAATAATACGGTTGTAATAGGTAATGCAGTTATTGATGCTCTTAACTCTGGTTATAGTATTTCTGGCAATGATAGTGAGGACCACACTGATATTGAAATGGAGGATAGAACAGGGCATGTTACTGTCAATAATGTGGTTAATTCGTCTGTTGGAAAAAGTGTTAATGATAGGGTGGCTGTTCCCAAACCTGCTAATGTGTGGGAAAAAAATAAAAGCAAAGGTTCTTCTTTTGTGGATATGTTTAAGAAGAATAGTGAAAATGCTGAGTTAAAAATGGACTACAGCCCACCTGTAAAATTAGGTAATGGAGGGAAAAGAGTTTTTATGATTAGTGATGATCTAAAGCGCAGTAAAACCACTTTCTCTCTGATGTTATATGGATATTTCATTGGTACTTCTATGGACTTTGTGAAAGTTAGTTATAGCCTTAAAAGGATGTGGAGAGCCTATGATTTATTGGAAATAACTAAGAATGGAGCAGGTTTTTTCTTCTTCAAATTCAAAAGTGAGGAAGGAATGAATTCTGTTTTAGAAAATGGTACTTGGCTTGTTGATAATGTTCCTTTAATTGTTAGTAAATGGGAGTCTGGTGTGTGCTTGCAAAGGATTGAACCTTCTAAGATTTCTGTCTGGGTCTGTTTTCATGATATCCCATTGGAAATGTGGTATGGTCCTGGGCTTGGCAGAATAGCAAGTGGTGTTGGAAAGCCTTTATTGATGGACAAGATGACGCAGGAAAGATGCTTAAATAGATCTGGTAGGATGGGATATGCCAGAATCTTGGTTGAAGTTGATGCTGTTGATGAGTTACCTGATGAGTTGGAATTAATGTATCCTGAGGATAGTCCAAATCCTGGTAAAATTGTTAAATTGAAAGTTAGCTATCAATGGAAACCACCATTATGTATTTTTTGTAAGGTGTTTGGGCATTCCTATAAAAACTGTAAAGACAGACCAAAAACAGAGGAAGAATTAGCTATTTTAGCTAATAAAAAAGTTGCAGTTAACCAAATTGATAAGTCAGGTGGTGATGAGGATGGTTTTCAGGAAGTTGGAAGGAGAAATAGAATTGTGAAGAATTCTGTGAATGTTAATAATAATAATAATACCTCAGGCAGAAAGAGTGTTTTTTCAAGGCTCAATTTGGGAAACCAAAGGAATTATGGGAGGTATGGAAATAACCAAAGTACTATGGTGCAGAATAGGCAGAATCAACAGAAAGTTCAGGGCAATCAGAGAAAGGATCCAGTTAATTTGCAGAAGCAAGCCCCAAAGAAAGTTAATAACATGAGGTATGTGACCAAGAATAGTAATGGTAATCCTAGTATTTCTGTCTCAAAGGATGTTTCTGTCCCAAAAGAAGTTCCTGTGCAGGGGAATGATAATAGCAAAAATAAGGGAAAAAGTAAAGTGGATAGTAGAAACAAGACTGGTCAAGTTGATGATGTCCCCGTTTCAAACAGTTTTGCTAGTTTGGAAGAGGTTGAGGAGGAATATGATGATGGATGGGATGGAAAATATCATATTTATGAAGAGCAGAAAAAAGAAGTTCTTTATTACTTAGAAAACAAAATTATTCCCTTAGTTGATATTTTTAATTCTTGGTCAACAGGCCAATATGAATTTTATTTAGATGCATGTGAGGAATTTGGTGTTGATCCTGATATGGTGTTGGATGATGTGGGATCTGATACAAATGGGGTTGGTCAAGAGATGAAGAATGATGATAAAATTCATGGTGGTGCTGTTGCTTCATCCTCAAAAACTGTCCAATGATTTTAAAAACCATGGCTTGGAATGTTAGGGGCCTTAATAAGGCTGCCAGTCAAGATGAGGTTAAGCAGGTTATTTTTGATGAAAACATTAATATTTGTTCTGTTTTAGAGTCCCATGTCAAGAAGAAAAATATGGATTGGGTGTGTAATCGGGTGTTTGGTAACTGGAATTGGATTTCCAATTCTGATTTAAGCTTAAGTGGTGCCAGGATAATTGTTGCTTGGGATCCAAATTTAGCTAATATCATGGTTATTGATCAACACCCTCAAGTTATGCACTGTTTTATTGAGCCTTAAAATGGTAAACCAGGGTATTATTGTTCTTTTATTTATGCTCATCATAGAAGGAATATTAGAGCACAAATTTGGGAGAATCTTATTGCTTTTAGTTTCACTGTTAAAGACAAACCTTGGGTGTTGTTGGGTCATTTTAACTCTGCTTTGGATCCTAGTGAATTATCTAAGGGATCTAGTAGTATGAGTAGAAGCATGGTTGATTTTGCTGAATGTGTGGCCAATATTGAGGTGGATGATTTATGCTTTTCTGGTTTGAAATTCACTTGGAAGAAAAGTCCTAACAAGGATGATAGTCTTCTTAAGAAGCTTGATAGAATTATGGTGAATTATGAGTTTTTGAAGATTTATCCGGATGCAAATGCTATGTTTCTTCCCTTTTTATCTTCTGACCATAGTTCTTGTATTCTGAATATTTCTTCTGCCAAGAGAGATAAGCCTAAAGCTTTTAAATTTCCTAATTTCTTAGCTAATAAAAAGGAATTTATTCCTCTTGTTAAAGACTTATGGAATAATGAGCTGATTGGGTTTGATATGTATAAACTTGTCACAAACTTAAAAGCTTTGAAGAAACCTCTTAGGGCTTTGCTCAGAAAACAGGGGAACTTACACCAAAAAGTGGATAATTTGAGAACTGCTTTGAAGGATGTTCAGGCTGCTATGGTCTCTAGTCCTCATGATCATGTTTTGAGGGATAAAGAGGTGTCTTGTCTTAAGACCTATAATGAAGCTATGAAAGATGAAGAGGTTTTTTTGAAGCAGAAAGCAAAGGTTGAGTGGTTAAAAGAGGGTGATCATAATACCAAATATTTTCATAAAGTTATCAGAGGAAGGATTAATAGGAACATGATTATTATGATTCAAGATATGGAGGGTAGAGTGTTCCATGGAAATGAGGTTGCTGGTCAATTTATTACTCATTTTAAGAATATTTTGGGTACTTCTAGTACCACTATTCCTATTAGTAATCCTGACAGCCTTTTTGGCAGAAAACTCTCTGATCACTGTGCTAATTTTATGATTAGACCTGTGAGTAAGGATGAAGTGAAGGCAGCTCTTTTTGACATCTGTGATGATAAGGCCCCAGGCCCTGATGGTTACTCTTCAAAGTTTTTTAAAGCCTCTTGGACTATTATTGGTGATGATGTGTTTAAGGCAGTCAAGCAATTTTTTGAATCTGGGAAGTTGTTAAAAGAAGTGAATGCAACAAGTATTGCTTTAGTGCCTAAGATTAGTAATCCTTTAAAAGTTTCTGATTTCAGGCCTATAGCTTGTTGTAATGTGGTGTATAAATGCATTAGTAAGGTTATCACAAATAGAATTAAAAATTCTCTTAATGACCTTGTTGATGAAAACCAAAGTGCTTTCATCCCTGGTAGACAAATCAGTGATAACATTCTTTTGTCTCAGGAGTTATTGAGGAATTATCACACTGACAGGGGTCCTTCTAAGTGTGCTATGAAGATTGATATTCAAAAGGCTTATGACACGGTTGAATGGTGTTTTTTAAGGAATATTTTATTATTCTTTGGGTTTCATCCATGGATGGTCCATTTGATAATGGAATGTACCTCCACAACATCTTTTATGATAAATGTTAATGGTGACTTTAAGGGGTTTTTTTAAAGGGAAAAGGGGATTGAGGCAGGGTGATCCTATGTCACCCTACATGTTTACCCTTGTTATGGAGGTTCTAAATTTGATTTTAAAGAGGCAAATTTTGGAGGATGGAGGTTTTAAGTTTCATAGGAAATGTGAAGAGCTTAAAATTACTCATCTATGTTTTGCTGATGACCTCTTACTGTTTTGTAATGGAGATAGCAGGTCTGTTTCAGTTATTAAAAAAGGTTTAGAGGAATTTACTTCTGTGTCTGGTTTGATTCCTAGTCAGCAGAAAAGCACTATATTTTTTTGTAATGTTAAACCTCGTACTAGGTTAAATATTACTGAAATTCTGCCTTTTTCTGTTGGTACTCTACCTGTTAGGTATTTAGGAGTACCTTTGATATCTTCTAAACTGTTTGTGAAAGACTGTAGCAGCCTGGTGGATAAAGTGAAAAAGAGGTTGCTTGACTCGAACAATAAATCCCTCTCATTTGCTGGCATTTTTACTCCTTATTAAATCAGTCCTCAGCTCCATGCAGGTGTACTGGTCTTCTATGTTCTTATTGCCAAAGTCTATTTCTCAAGATATTGAAAGACTTTTGAGAGGATTCCTTTGGTGTCATGGTGAGATGAGAAGAGGCAGGGCTAAAGTTAAATGGGAAGATGTTTGTACTCCTAAATGTCAAGGGGGTCTGGGGTTAAAGGTTCTTCATACTTGGAATAAGGCTTTGGTTGCTAAACATATTTGGAATATTGTAAGCAATAAAGAGTCTTTATGGGTCAAGTGGATTAATGAATGTTAGACTCAAAGATAGAAACTTTTGGTCTTTAGCATCTCCTGCAAATGTTTGTTGGAGTTGGAGGAGTATTTTGAAATGCAGAGAAGAAATTACGAAACATTTTGTGTACAGGATTGGAGATGGAAAGAACACATCTGCTTGGTTTGACAATTGGCACCAAAGTGGTCCTTTGTGTAAGTTCATATCTCATAGGGATATGTATTATGGTGGTTTGTTAGCAAGCTGTACTGTGCATGACATTATTCAGAATGGGGAATGGAGGATTCCTTTGGATTGGTTTACCAAATTCCCCATGTTTTTTGAAGTCCAACCTCCCCTCATTGTCAATGACAGACAGGACATAGTCTTATGGAAAAAGTTGAATGATAGGTGTATCCCTTTCTCTGTGTCTGAAGCTTGGAATGTGGTGAGGGAAAGTTCTGATTATGTTTTTTGGTCAAACTGGGTTTGGTTCAGTCAGAACATACCTAGGCATTCTTTTATCCTTCGGTTGGTCTTTCTGCAGAAGTTGAAAACTCAGGATAAACTTATGGAGGATAAGGATATGGAGGATATTAGGTGTACTTTCTGCAAATTGCAATTAGATACACATGATCACCTTTTCTTTGAATGTGACTATCCAGCTACAATTTGGGACATTATGAAGAATATGTGTAGGCTGGATTTCATGCCCAATAAGTGGTCTTATTTGGTTATGAATTTGGAAAGAATTCCTGTTAGTAAGTCCATATGGAGTATTGTACAGAGGTTAGTGTTAGCAGCCTCTGTATACTATATATGGCAAGAAAGGAATTTGAGGATGTTCCAGGGAAAGCACAGATCTGCTGAAGATCTTTGTGGTCTAATCAAAAACTCTGTTAGACTAAGACTTATGGGGTTAAATATTAGAAGATCTAAACAATCTGTGTTGGTTGCTGATATTTGGAATTTTAGCCTGATGAAGGAGGGAATTTTTACTTCTTGTTCTGACCATAATGATAATGACTGATTATTTTTGGAAATGGTGTAACAATTTTTGCAAAATTGTTTTAGTTACCTGGTTATGTTTGGCAGCAGAGGGGTATTATGGTCTTTTGCCCATTTTTTTTAGGATTTTATGTGGGGCTTATTGGTATTTTTTTGGAATTTTTCAAAATTTTTATGAAATTTTTTGGAGATATTATGATAGCTTTGGTATTTATCAAAGTTACAACTGGAAAATTCTTGATTTTCAAGGGTTTTATGTTATTTTAGAGCTGCAGAGGGACATTTTGGGTATTTCCAGCCATATGTTGAAGATGGACTCTTTTGTGCAGTCTTGGATTATTCTTGTTTATTTTTCTGGTTTTTTGAAGATTTTTATGATTTTTTCTAGGAATCTTGGCTTGTTGGGCCTTAATACCAACAACTGCTATGAGCTGCAATGCATAAAGGAAAGTCGTAACTTACTGATTTTTTTGTGCATTTTAAGTGTGAGCTGCAGTTTCTGTTTTATATTTTTTGCAGATAATATATGGCTTTTATTTGGAATGTTGTTTGTTGCTGATTTAGAGATTGAGGAGCACATGTTCAGAAACAAGTTTTGTGTTGTTAAGCATGAAGTCAGGAGGGATTTTATTCCAAACCATGTGGGAATTGGTCATAGTCAGGACAAAGTTAGTCAAAGATGTGATGTGATGAATTTCTGGTGGTTTTGGAACCTTCCTGATTGTATGCTCTCTGGATACAATTTGCATTTTAGAGGCTGTTTGACTTTGCTGAAGTCAAATTTGGATGTGGGTCTAATGAGCAGATTTGAAGACTGGGCCACTTTTTTGATTGCAATCTGGGCAAATATGGAGTGGACTGTTTTAAGTGGTAATGGTATGATTCTTTGTCATAGCATTATGGGTCCAATTTTGACTTTCTTTGAGTCAAAATTGTGCCTTAACTCTTTTTGGGACATGTTTGATGATGATGATGATTTGAGGCTTATGTTATGGATCTGTTATGATTATTCTATGAGGTTGTTGACTTTTTCTGGGTCAACATCCTGCATTGCTTCCAGTTCAAACTGTTTTGGCGGTAATGTCCATAGTAATGATCTGTTGTTGACTTTTTGTGAGTCAAATTTGAAAATGAAGTGTGCAATTGGGATGTTTTTCTCTATAAATATTGAAGATCAAACATTCAAGATTCGGACCAGTTTTGAAGACCTAGGCATTCTTGATAGCTTTGGTTTTTTGGATTATTCTAGTGATTATTCTTTAAAGTTTTTGTGTACTAGAAATGTGCTAGGCTATAGAGTTATGCTTTTGTTATTGGCCTTGTTCCCAAAACATGTGTTGGGAGGCCAATTAGGTTTGTTCAAGATGTGGTAGTTTTTACCCATCTTCGTTTGTACTTTCTTTTAGTTTTTATTTTTGCCGGGTTTAGCCCTTTACCCAAAAAAACCCATAACCATAGCACTTGAACCATAATAACCACTAGATGTCCATAACTCATACCGATGGCCCTTGGACCATCATAACTACTAGCCATGACCAAATAGCCTATAAATATCCATTATACAAGTAATAGGTGTCCGTAACCCATAACCATGACCCTTGAACCATTATAACCACTAAAAGTACATAACTCACACTGATAGCCCTTGAACCATTATAACTACAAGCCATGACCCAATACCCTATAGATATCCATTTTACAAGTAATAGGTGTCCATAACCCATAACCATGGCCCTTGAACCATTATAACCACTAGATGTCCATAACTCATAACGATGGCCCTTGAACCATCATAACTACTAGCCGTGACCAAATAGCCTATAAATATCCATTTTACAAGTAATAGGTGTCCATAACCCATAATCGTGGCCCTTGAACCATAATAACCACTAGATGTCCATAACTCATACTGATGGCCCTTGAACCATTATAACAACTAGCCATGACCCAATACCCTATAGATATCCATTTTACAAGTAATAGGTGTCCATAACCCATAACCATGGCCCTTGAACCATTATAACCACTAGATGTCCATAACTCATACCGATGGCCCTTGAACCATCATAACTACTAGCCATGACCAAAAAACCTATAAATATCCATTTTACAAGAAATAGGTGTCCATAGCCCATAACCATGGCCCTTGAACCATTAAAACCACTAGATGTCCATAACTCATACCGATGGCCCTTGAACTATTATAACTACTAGATGTCCATAACTCATACCGATGGCCCTTGAACCATCATAACTACTAGCCATGACAAAATAGCGTATAAATATCCATTATACAAGTAATAGGTGTCCATAACCCATAACCATGACCCTTGAACCATTACAACCACTATATGTCCATAACTCATACTGATGGCCCTTGAACCATTAAAACTACAAGATGTCCATAACTCACACCGATGGCCCTTGAACCATCATTACTACTGGCCATGACCAAATGGCCTATAAATATCCATTATACAAGTAGTAGGTGTCCATAACCCATAACCATGACCCTTGAACCATTATAACCACTAGATGTGCATAACTCATACTGATGTCCCTTGAACCATTATAACTACTAGCCATGACCCAATACCCTATAGATATCCATTTTACAAGTAATAGGTGTCCATAAACCATAACCATGGCCCTTGAACCATTATAACCACTAGATGTCCATAACTCATACCGATGGCCCTTGAACTATCATAACTACTAGCCATGACCTAAAAACCTATAAATATCCATTTTACAAGAAATAGGTGTCCATAGCCCATAACCATGGCCCTTAAACCATTAAAACCACTAGATGTCCATAATTCATACCGATGGCCCTTGAACCATTATAACTACTAGATGTCCATAACTCATACCGATGACCCTTGAACCATTATAACTATTAGCCATGACCAATAGCCTATAGATATCCATTTTACAACTGATAGGTGTCCATAACCCATAACCATGGCCCTTGAACCATTAGAACCACTAGATGTCAACAACTCATACCGATGACGCTATAACCATTATACCTACTAGCCAAGACTAATAGCCTATAATATCCATTTAACATGTAATAGGTCTCCATGACCCATAACCATGGCCCTTGAACCATTATAACCACTAGATGTCCATAAATGATACCGAAGGCCCTTGAACTATTATAACTACTAGCCATGACCAAATAGCCTATAGATATCCATTTTACAAGTAATAGGTGTCCATAACCCATAACCATAGCCCTTGAACCATAATAACCACTAGATGTCCATAACTCATACCGATGGCCCTTGGACCATCATAACTACTAGCCATGACCAAATAGCCTATAAATATCCATTATACAAGTAATAGGTGTCCGTAACCCATAACCATGACCCTTGAACCATTATAACCACTAAATGTACATAACTCACACTGATAGCCCTTGAACCATTATAACTACAAGCCATGACCCAATACCCTATAGATATCCATTTTACAAGTAATAGGTGTCCATAACCCATAACCATGGCCCTTGAACCATTATAACCACTAGATGTCCATAACTCATAACGATGGCCCTTGAACCATCATAACTACTAGCCGTGACCAAATAGCCTATAAATATCCATTTTACAAGTAATAGGTGTCCATAACCCATAATCGTGGCCCTTGAACCATAATAACCACTAGATGTCCATAACTCATACTGATGGCCCTTGAACCATTATAACAACTAGCCATGACCCAATACCCTATAGATATCCATTTTACAAGTAATAGGTGTCCATAACCCATAACCATGGCCCTTGAACCATTATAACCACTAGATGTCCATAACTCATACCGATGGCCCTTGAACCATCATAACTACTAGCCATGACCAAAAAACCTATAAATATCCATTTTACAAGAAATAGGTGTCCATAGCCCATAACCATGGCCCTTGAACCATTAAAACCACTAGATGTCCATAACTCATACCGATGGCCCTTGAACTATTATAACTACTAGTTGTCCATAACTCATACCGATGGCCCTTGAACCATCATAACTACTAGCCATGACAAAATAGCGTATAAATATCCATTATACAAGTAATAGGTGTCCATAACACATAACCATGACCCTTGAACCATTACAACCACTATATGTCCATAACTCATACTGATGGCCCTTGAACCATTAAAACTACAAGATGTCCATAACTCACACCGATGGCCCTTGAACCATCATTACTACTGGCCATGACCAAATGGCCTATAAATATCCATTATACAAGTAGTAGGTGTCCATAACCCATAACCATGACCCTTGAACCATTATAACCACTAGATGTGCATAACTCATACTGATGTCCCTTGAACCATTATAACTACTAGCCATGACCCAATACCCTATAGATATCCATTTTACAAGTAATAGGTGTCCATAAACCATAACCATGGCCCTTGAACCATTATAACCACTAGATGTCCATAACTCATACCGATGGCCCTTGAACTATCATAACTACTAGCCATGACCTAAAAACCTATAAATATCCATTTTACAAGAAATAGGTGTCCATAGCCCATAACCATGGCCCTTAAACCATTAAAACCACTAGATGTCCATAATTCATACCGATGGCCCTTGAACCATTATAACTACTAGATGTCCATAACTCATACCGATGACCCTTGAACCATTATAACTATTAGCCATGACCAATAGCCTATAGATATCCATTTTACAACTGATAGGTGTCCATAACCCATAACCATGGCCCTTGAACCATTAGAACCACTAGATGTCAACAACTCATACCGATGACGCTATAACCATTATACCTACTAACCAAGACTAATAGCCTATAATATCCATTTAACATGTAATAGGTCTCCATGACCCATACCCATGGCCCTTGAACCATTATAACCACTAGATGTCCATAAATGATACCGAAGGCCCTTGAACTATTATAACTACTAGCCATGACCAAATAGCCTATAGATATCCATTTTACAAGTAATAGGTGTCCATAACCCATAACCATAGCCCTTGAACCATAATAACCACTAGATGTCCATAACTCATACCGATGGCCCTTGGACCATCATAACTACTAGCCATGACCAAATAGCCTATAAATATCCATTATACAAGTAATAGGTGTCCGTAACCCATAACCATGACCCTTGAACCATTATAACCACTAAATGTACATAACTCACACTGATAGCCCTTGAACCATTATAACTACAAGCCATGACCCAATACCCTATAGATATCCATTTTACAAGTAATAGGTGTCCATAACCCATAACCATGGCCCTTGAACCATTATAACCACTAGATGTCCATAACTCATAACGATGGCCCTTGAACCATCATAACTACTAGCCGTGACCAAATTGCCTATAAATATCCATTTTACAATTAATAGGTGTCCATAACCCATAACCATGGCCCTTGAACCATAATAACCACTAGATGTCCATAACTCATACTGATGGCCCTTGAACCATTATAACAACTAGCCATGACCCAATACCCTATAGATATCCATTTTACAAGTAATAGGTGTCCATAACCCATAACCATGGCCCTTGAACCATTATAACCACTAGATGTCCATAACTCATAACGATGGCCCTTGAACCATCATAACTACTAGCCGTGACCAAATAGCCTATAAATATCCATTTTACAAGTAATAGGTGTCCATAACCCATAACCATGGCCCTTGAACCATAATAACCACTAGATGTCCATAACTCATACTGATGGCCCTTGAACCATTATAACAACTATCCATGACCCAATACCCTATAGATATCCATTTTACAAGTAATAGGTGTCCATAACCCATAACCATGGCCCTTGAACCATTATAACTACTAGATGTCCATAACTCATACCGATGGCCCTTGAACTATCATAACTACTAGCCATGACAAAATAGCGTATAAATATCCATTATACAAGTAATAGGTGTCCATAACCCATAACCATGACCCTTGAACCATTATAACCACTATATGTCCATAACTCATACTGATGGCCCTTGAACCATTAAAACTACAAGATGTCCATAACTCACACCGATGTCCCTTGAACCATCATTACTACTAGCCATGACCAAATGGCCTATAAATATCCATTATACAAGTAGTAGGTGTCCATAACCCATAACCATGACCCTTGAACCATTATAACCACTAGATGTCCATAACTCAAACTGACGTCCCTTGAACCATTATAACTACTAGCCATGACTCAATACCATATAGATATCCATTTTACAAGTAATAGGTGTCCATAAACCATAACCATGGCCCTTGAACCATTATAACCACTAGATGTCCATAACTCATACCGATGGCCCTTGAACCATCATAACTACTAGCCATGACCAAAAAACCTATAAATATCCATTTTACAAGAAATAGGTGTCCATAGCCCGTAACCATGGCCCTTGAACCATTAAAACCACTAGATGTCCATAACTCATACCGTTGGCCCTTGAACCATTATAACAACTAGCCATGACCCAATACCCTATAGATGTCCACTTTACAAGTAAAAGGTGTCCATAACCCATAACCATGGCCCTTGAACCATTATAACCACTAGATGTCCATAACTCATACCGATGGCCCTTGAACCATCATAACTACTAGCCATGACCTAAAAACCTATAAATATCCATTTTACAAGAAATAGGTGTCCATAGCCCATAACCATGGCCCTTGAACCATTAAAACCACTAGATGTCCATAACTCATACCGATGGCCCTTGAACCATTATAACTACTAGATGTCCATAACTCATACCGATGGCCCTTGAACCATCATAACTACTAGCCATGACAAAATAGCGTATAAATATCCATTATACAAGTAATAGGTGTCCATAACCCATAACCATGACCCTTGAACAATTATAACCACTATATGTCCATAACTCATACTGATGGACCTTGAACCATTAAAACTACTAGATGTCCATAACTCATACCGATGGCCCTTGAACCATCATTACTACTAGCCATGACCAAATAGCCTATAAATATCCATTATACAAGTAATAGGTGTCCATAACCCATAACCATGACCCTTGGACCATTATAACCACTAGATGTCCATAACTCATACTGATGGCCCTTGAACCATTATAACTACTAGCCATGACCCAATACCCTATAGATATCCATTTTACAAGTAATAGGTGTCCATAACCCATAACCATGGCGCTTGAACCATTATAACCACTAGATGTCCATAACTCATACCGATGGCCCTTGAACCATCATAACTACTAGCCATGACCAAATAGCCTATAAATATCCATTTTACAAGTAATAGGTGTCCATAACCCATAACCATGTCCCTTAAACCATAATAACCATTAGATGTCCATAACTCATACTGATGGTCCTTGAACCATTATAACTAATAGCCATGATCCAATACCCTATAGATCTCCATTTTACAAGTAATAGGTGTCCATAACCCATAACCATGGCCCTTGAACGAGTATAACCACTAGATGTCCATAACTCATACCAATGGCCCTTGAACCATCATAACTACTAGCCATGACCAAAAAACCTATAAATATCCATTTTACAAGAAATAGGTGTCCATAGCCCGTAACCATGGCCTTTGAACCATTAAAACCACTAGATGTCCATAACTCATACCGTTGGCCCTTGAACCATTATAACTACTAGATGTCCATAACTCATACCGATGGCCCTTGAACCATCATAACTACTAGCCATGACAAAATAGCGTATAAATATCCATTATACAAGTAATAGGTGTCCATAACCCATAACCATGACCCTTGAACAATTATAACCACTATATGTCCATAACTCATACTGATGGACATTGAAACATTAAAACTACTAGATGTCCATAACTCATACCGATGGCCCTTGAACCATCATTACTACTAGCCATGAACAAATAGCCTATAAATATCCATTATACAAGTAATAGGTGTCCATAACCCATAACCATGACCCTTGGACCATTATAACCACTAGATGTCCATAACTCATACTGATGGCCCTTGAACCATTATAACTACTAGCCATGACCCAATACCCTATAGATATCCATTTTACAAGTAATAGGTGTCCATAACCCATAACCATGGCGCTTGAACCATTATAACCACTAGATGTCCATAACTCATACCGATGGCCCTTGAACCATCATAACTACTAGCCATGACCAAATAGCCTATAAATATCCATTTTACAAGTAATAGGTGTCCATAACCCATAACCATGTCCCTTAAACCATAATAACCATTAGATGTCCATAACTCATACTGATGGTCCTTGAACCATTATAACTAATAGCCATGATCCAATACCCTATAGATCTCCATTTTACAAGTAATAGGTGTCCATAACCCATAACCACGGCCCTTGAACGAGTATAACCACTAGATGTCCATAACTCATACCAATGGCCCTTGAACCATCATAACTACTAGCCATGACCAAAAAACCTATAAATATCCATTTTACAAGAAATAGGTGTCCATAGCCCGTAACCATGGCCTTTGAACCATTAAAACCACTAGATGTCCATAACTCATACCGTTGGCCCTTGAACCATTATAACTACTAGATGTCCATAACACATACCGATGGCCCTTGAAACATTAACTACAAGCCATGACCAAATACCCAATAAATATCCATTATACAAGTAATAGGTGTCTATAACCCATAACCATGACCCTTGAACCATTATAACCACTAAATGTACATAACTCACACTGATGGCCCTTGAACCATTATAACTACAAGCCATGACCCAATACCCTATAGATATCCATTTTACAAGTAATAGGTGTCCATAACCCATAACCATGGCCCTTGAACCATTATAACCACTAGATGTCCATAACTCATACCGATGGCCCTTGAACCATCATAACTACTAGCCATGACCAAATAGCCTATAAATATCCATTTTACAAGTAATAGGTGTCCATAACCCATAACCATGGCCCTTGAACCATAATAACCACTAGATGTCCATAACTCATACAGATGGCCCTTGAACCATTATAACTACTAGTTGTCCATAACTCATACCAATGGCCCTTGAACCATCATAACTACTAGCCATGACAAAATAGCGTATAAATATCCATTATACAAGTAATAGGTGTCCATAACCCATAACCATGACCCTTGGACCATTATAACCACTAGATGTCCATAACTCATACTGATGGCCCTTGAACCATTATAACTACTAGCCATGACCCAATACCCTATAGATATCCATTTTACAAGTAATAGGTGTCCATAACCCATAACCATGGCGCTTGAACCATTTTAACCACTAGATGTCCATAACTCATACCGATGGCCCTTGAACCATCATAACTACTAGCCATGACCAAATAGCCTATAAATATCCATTTTACAAGTAATAGGTGTCCATAACCCATAACCATGGCCCTTAAACCATAATAACCATTAGATGTCCATAACTCATACTGATGGTCCTTGAACCATTATAACTAATAGCCATGATCCAATACCCTATAGATCTCCATTTTACAAGTAATAGGTGTCCATAACCCATAACCATGGCCCTTGAACCATTATAACTACTAGATGTCCATAACTCATACCGATGGCCCTTGAACCATCATAACTACTAGCCATGACAAAATAGCGTATAAATATCCATTATACAAGTAATAGGTGTCCATAACCCATAACCATGACCCTTGAACCATTATAACCACTATATGTCCATAACTCATACTGATGGCCCTTGAACCATTAAAACTACAAGATGTCCATAACTCACACCGATGGCCCTTGAACCATCATTACTACTAGCCATGACCAAATGGCCTATAAATATCCATTATACAAGTAGTAGGTGTCCATAAGCCATAACCATGACCCTTGAACCATTATAACCACTAGATGTCCATAACTCAAACTGATGTCCCTTGAACCATTATAACTACTAGCCATGACCCAATACCCTATAGATATCCATTTTACAAGTAATAGGTGTTCATAAACCATAACCATGGCCCTTGAACCATTATAACCACTAGATGTCCATAACTCATACCGATGGCCCTTGAACCATCATAACTACTAGCCATGACCAAAAAACCTATAAATATCCATTTTACAAGAAATAGGTGTCCATAGCCCGTAACCATGGCTCTTGAACCATTAAAACCACTAGATGTCCATAACTCATACCGTTGGCCCTTGAACCATTATAACAACTAGCCATGACCCAATACCCTATAGATATCCACTTTACAAGTAAAAGGTGTCCATAACCCATAACCATGGCCCTTGAACCATTATAACCACTAGATGTCCATAACTCATACCGATGGCCCTTGAACCATCATAACTACTAACCATGACCTAAAAACCTATAAATATCCATTTTACAAGAAATAGGTGTCCATAGCCCATAACCATGGCCCTTGAACCATTAAAACCACTAGATGTCCATAACTCATACCGATGGCCCTTGAACCATTATAACTACTAGATGTCCATAACTCATACCGATGGCCCTTGAACCATCATAACTACTAGCCATGACAAAATAGCGTATAAATATCCATTATACAAGTAATAGGTGTCCATAACTCATAACCATGACCCTTGAACAATTATAACCACTATATGTCCATAACTCATACTGATGGACATTGAAACATTAAAACTACTAGATGTCCATAACTCATACCGATGGCCCTCGAACCATCATTACTACTAGCCATGACCAAATAGCCTATAAATATCCATTATACAAGTAATAGGTGTCCATAACCCATAACCATGACCCTTGGACCATTATAACCACTAGATGTCCATAACTCATACTGATGGCCCTTGAACCATTATAACTACTAGCCATGACCCAATACCCTATAGATATCCATTTTACAAGTAATAGGTGTCCATAACCCATAACCATGGCGCTTGAACTATTATAACCACTAGATGTCCATAACTCATACCGATGGCCCTTGAACCATCATAACTACTAGCCATGACCAAATAGCCTATAAATATCCGTTTTACAAGTAATAGGTGTCCATAACCCATAACCATGTCCCTTAAACCATAATAACCATTAGATGTCCATAACTCATACTGATGGTCCTTGAACCATAATAACTAATAGCCATGATCCAATACCCTATAGATCTCCATTTTACAAGTAATAGGTGTCCATAACCCATAACCATGGCCCTTGAACGAGTATAACCACTAGATGTCCATAACTCATACCAATGGCCCTTGAACCATCATAACTACTAGCCATGACCAAAAAACCTATAAATATCCATTTTACAAGAAATAGGTGTCCATAGCCCGTAACCATGGCCTTTGAACCATTAAAACCACTAGATGTCCATAACTCATACAGTTGGCCCTTGAACCATTATAACTACTAGATGTCCATAACACATACCGATGGCCCTTGAAACATTATCTACAAGCCATGACCAAATACCCAATAAATATCCATTATACAAGTAATAGGTGTCTATAACCCATAACCATGACCCTTGAACCATTATAACCACTAAATGTACATAACTCACACTGATGGCCCTTGAACCATTATAACTACAAGCCATGACCCAATACCCTATAGATATCCATTTTACAAGTAATAGGTGTCCATAACCCATAACCATGGCCCTTGAACCATTATAACCACTAGATGTCCATAACTCATACCGATGGCCCTTGAACCATCATAACTACTAGCCATGACCAAATAGCCTATAAATATCCATTTTACAAGTAATAGGTGTCCATAACCCATAACCATGGCCCTTGAACCATAATAACCACTAGATGTCCATACTCATACCGATGGCCCTTGAACCATTATAACTACTAGATGTCCATAACTCATACCGATGGCCCTTGAACCATCATAACTACTAGCCATGACAAAATAGCGTATAAATATCCATTATACAAGTAATAGGTGTCCATAACCCATAACCATGACCCTTGAACAATTATAACCACTATATGTCCATAACTCATACTGATGGACCTTGAACCATTAAAACTATTAGATGTCCATAACTCATACCGATGGCCCTTGAACCATCATTACTACTAGCCATGACCAAATAGCCTGTAAATATCCATTATACAAGTAATAGGTGTCCATAACCCATAACCATGACCCTTGGACCATTATAACCACTAGATGTCCATAACTCATACTGATGGCCCTTGAACCATTATAACTACTAGCCATGACCCAATACCCTATAGATATCCATTTTACAAGTAATAGGTGTCCATAACCGATAACCATGGCGCTTGAACCATTATAACCACTAGATGTCCATAACTCATACCGATGGCCCTTGAACCATCTAACTACTAGCCATGACCAAATAGCCTATAAATATCCATTTTACAAGTAATAGGTGTCCATAACCCATAACCATGGCCCTTAAACCATAATAACCATTAGATGTCCATAACTCATACTGATGGTCCTTGAACCATTATAACTAATAGCCATGATCCAATACCCTATAGATCTCCATTTTACAAGTAATAGGTGTCCATAACCCATAACCATGGCCCTTGAACCATTATAACTACTAGATGTCCATAACTCATACCGATGGCCCTTGAACCATCATAACTACTAGCCATGACAAAATAGCGTATAAATATCCATTATACAAGTAATAGGTGTCCATAACCCATAACCATGACCCTTGAACTATTATAACCACTATATGTCCATAACTCATACTGATGGCCCTTGAACCATTAAAACTACAAGATGTCCATAACTCACACCGATGGCCCTTGAACCATCATTACTACTAGCCATGACCAAATGGCCTATAAATATCCATTATACAAGTAGTAGGTGTCCATAACCCATAACCATGACCCTTGAACCATTATAACCACTAGATGTCCATAACTCAAACTGATGTCCCTTGAACCATTATAACTACTAGCCATGACCCAATACCCTATAGATATCCATTTTACAAGTAATAGGTGTTCATAAACCATAACCATGGCCCTTGAACCATTATAAGCACTAGATGTCCATTACTCATACCGATGGCCCTTGAACCATCATAACTACTAGCCATGACCAAAAAACCTATAAATATCCATTTTACAAGAAATAGGTGTCCATAGCCCGTAACCATGGCCCTTGAACCATTAAAACCACTAGATGTCCATAACTCATACCGTTGGCCCTTGAACCATTATAACAACTAGCCATGACCCAATACCCTATAGATATCCACTTTACAAGTAAAAGGTGTCCATAACCCATAACCATGGCCCTTGAACCATTATAACCACTAGATGTCCATAACTCATACCGATGGCCCTTGAACCATCATAACTACTAACCATGACCTAAAAACCTATAAATATCCATTTTACAAGAAATAGGTGTACATAGCCCATAACCATGGCCCTTGAACCATTAAAACCACTAGATGTCCATAACTCATACCGATGGCCCTTGAACCATTATAACTACTAGATGTCCATAACTCATACCGATGGCCCTTGAACCATCATAACTACTAGCCATGACAAAATAGCGTATAAATATCCATTATACAAGTAATAGGTGTCCATAACCCATAACCATGGCGCTTGAACCATTATAACCACTAGATGTCCATAACTCATACCGATGGCCCTTGAACCATCATAACTACTAACCATGACCTAAAAACCTATAAATATCCATTTTACAAGAAATAGGTGTCCATAGCCCATAACCATGGCCCTTGAACCATTAAAACCACTAGATGTCCATAACTCATACCGATGGTCCTTGAACCATTATAACTACTAGATGTCCATAACTCATACCGATGGCCCTTGAACCATCATAACTACTAGCCATGACAAAATAGCGTATAAATAACCATTATACAAGTAATAGGTGTCCATAACCCATAACCATGACCCTTGAACAATTATAACCACTATATGTCCATAACTCATACTGATGGACATTGAAACATTAAAACTACTAGATGTCCATAACTCATACCGATGGCCCTTGAACCATCATTACTACTAGCCATGACCAAATAGCCTATAAATATCCATTATACAAGTAATAGGTGTCCACAACCCATAACCATGACCCTTGGACCATTATAACCACTAGATGTCCATAACTCATACTGATGGCCCTTGAACCATTATAACTACTAGCCATGACCCAATACCCTATAGATATCCATTTTACAAGTAATAGGTGTCCATAACCCATAACCATGGCGCTTGAACCATTATAACCACTAGATGTCCATAACTCATACCGATGGCCCTTGAACCATCATAACTACTAGCCATGACCAAATAGCCTATAAATATCCATTTTACAAGTAATAGGTGTCCATAACCCATAACCATGTCCCTTAAACCATAATAACCATTAGATGTCCATAACTCATACTGATGGTCCTTGAACCATTATAACTAATAGCCATGATCCAATACCCTATAGATCTCCATTTTACAAGTAATAGGTGTCCATAACCCATAACCATGGCCCTTGAACGAGTATAACCACTAGATGTCCATAACTCATACCAATGGCCCTTGAACCATCATAACTACTAGCCATGACCAAAAAACCTATAAATATCCATTTTACAAGAAATAGGTGTCCATAGCCCGTAACCATGGCCTTTGAACCATTAAAACCACTAGATGTCCATAACTCATACCGTTGGCCGTTGAACCATTATAACTACTAGATGTCCATAACACATACCGATGGCCCTTGAAACATTAACTACAAGCCATGACCAAATACCCAATAAATATCCATTATACAAGTAATAGGTGTCTATAACCCATAACCATGACCCTTGAACCATTATAACCACTAAATGTACATAACTCACACTGATGGCCCTTTAACCATTATAACTACAAGCCATGACCCAATACCCTATAGATATCCATTTTACAAGTAATAGGTTTCCATAACCCATAACCATGGCCCTTGAACCATTATAACCACTAGATGTCCATAACTCATACCGATGGCCCTTGAACCATCATAACTACTAGCCATGACCAAATAGCCTATAAATATCCATTTTACAAGTAATAGGTGTCCATAACCCATAACCATGGCCCTTGAACCATAATAACCACTAGATGTCCATAACTCATACCGATGGCCCTTGAACCATTATAACTACTAGATGTCCATAACTCATACCGATGGCCCTTGAACCATCATAACTACTAGCCACGACAAAATAGCGTATAAATATCCATTATACAAGTAATAGGTGTCCATAACCCATAACCATGACCCTTGAACAATTATAACCACTATATGTCCATAACTCATACTGATGGACCTTGAACCATTAAAACTACTAGATGTCCATAACTCATACCGATGGCCCTTGAACCATCATTACTACTAGCCATGACCAAATAGCCTATAAATATCCATTATACAAGTAATAGGTGTCCATAACCCATAACCATGACCCTTGGACCATTATAACCACTAGATGTCCATAACTCATACTGATGGCCCTTGAACCATTATAACTACTAGCCATGACCCAATACCCTATAGATATCCATTTTACAAGTAATAGGTGTCCATAACCCATAACCATGGCGCTTGAACCATTATAACCACTAGATGTCCATAACTCATACCGATGGCCCTTGAACCATCATAACTACTAGCCATGACCAAATAGCCTATAAATATCCATTTTACAAGTAATAGGTGTCCATAACCCATAACCATGGCCCTTAAACCATAATAACCATTAGATGTCCATAACTCATACTGATGGTCCTTGAACCATTATAACTAATAGCCATGATCCAATACCCTATAGATCTCCATTTTACAAGTAATAGGTGTCCATAACCCATAACCATGGCCCTTGAACCATTATAACTACTAGATGTCCATAACTCAAACCGATGGCCCTTGAACCATCATAACTACTAGCCATGACAAAATAGCGTATAAATATCCATTATACAAGTAATAGGTGTCCATAACCCATAACCATGACCCTTGAACCATTATAACCACTATATGTCCATAACTCATACTGATGGCCCTTGAACCATTAAAACTACAAGATGTCCATAACTCACACCGATGGCCCTTGAACCATCATTACTACTAGCCATGACCAAATGGCCTATAAATATCCATTATACAAGTAGTAGGTGTCCATAACCCATAACCATGACCCTTGAACCATTATAACCACTAGATGTCCATAACTCATACTGATGTCCCTTGAACCATTATAACTACTAGCCATGACCCAATACCCTATAGATATCCATTTTACAAGTAATAGGTGTTCATAAACCATAACCATGGCCCTTGAACCATTATAAGCACTAGATGTCCATTACTCATACCGATGGCCCTTGAACCATCATAACTACTAGCCATGACCAAAAAACCTATAAATATCCATTTTACAAGAAATAGGTGTCCATAGCCCGTAACCATGGCCCTTGAACCATTAAAACCACTAGATGTCCATAACTCATACCGTTGGCCCTTGAACCATTATAACAACTAGCCATGACCCAATACCCTATAGATATCCACTTTACAAGTAAAAGGTGTCCATAACCCATAACCATGGCCCTTGAACCATTATAACCACTAGATGTCCATAACTCATACCGATGGCCCTTGAACCATCATAACTACTAACCATGACCTAAAAACCTATAAATATCCATTTTACAAGAAATAGGTGTCCATAGCCCATAACCATGGCCCTTGAACCATTAAAACCACTAGATGTCCATAACTCATACCGATGGCCCTTGAACCATTATAACTACTAGATGTCCATAACTCATACCGATGGCCCTTGAACCATCATAACTACTAGCCATGACAAAATAGCGTATAAATATCCATTATACAAGTAATAGGTGTCCATAACCCATAACCATGACCCTTGAACAATTATAACCACTATATGTCCATAACTCATACTGATGGACATTGAAACATTAAAACTACTAGATGTCCATAACTCATACCGATGGCCCTTGAACCATCATTACTACTAGCCATGACCAAATAGCCTATAAATATCCATTATACAAGTAATAGGTGTCCACAACCCATAACCATGACCCTTGGACCATTATAACCACTAGATGTCCATAACTCATACTGATGGCCCTTGAACCATTATAACTACTAGCCATGACCCAATACCCTATAGATATCCATTTTACAAGTAATAGGTGTCCATAACCCATAACCATGGCGCTTGAACCATTATAACCACTAGATGTCCATAACTCATACCGATGGCCCTTGAACCATCATAACTACTAGCCATGACCAAATAGCCTATAAATATCCATTTTACAAGTAATAGGTGTCCATAACCCATAACCATGTCCCTTAAACCATAATAACCATTAGATGTCCATAACTCATACTGATGGTCCTTGAACCATTATAACTAATAGCCATGATCCAATACCCTATAGATCTCCATTTTACAAGTAATAGGTGTCCATAACCCATAACCATGGCCCTTGAACGAGTATAACCACTAGATGTCCATAACTCATACCAATGGCCCTTGAACCATCATAACTACTAGCCATGACCAAAAAACCTATAAATATCCATTTTACAAGAAATAGGTGTCCATAGCCCGTAACCATGGCCTTTGAACCATTAAAACCACTAGATGTCCATAACTCATACCGTTGGCCCTTGAACCATTATAACTACTAGATGTCCATAACACATACCGATGGCCCTTGAAACATTAACTACAAGCCATGACCAAATACCCAATAAATATCCATTATACAAGTAATAGGTGTCTATAACCCATAACCATGACCCTTGAACCATTATAACCACTAAATGTACATAACTCACACTGATGGCCCTTGAACCATTATAACTACAAGCCATGACCCAATACCCTATAGATATCCATTTACAAGTAATAGGTGTCCATAACCCATAACCATGGCCCTTGAACCATTATAACCACTAGATGTCCATAACTCATACCGATGGCCCTTGAACCATCATAACTACTAGCCATGACCAAATAGCCTATAAATATCCATTTTACAAGTAATAGGTGTCCATAACCCATAACCATGGCCCTTGAACCATAATAACCACTAGATGTCCATAACTCATACCGATGGCCCTTGAACCATTATAACTACTAGATGTCCATAACTCATACCGATGGCCCTTGAACCATCATAACTACTAGCCATGACAAAATAGCGTATAAATATCCATTATACAAGTAATAGGTGTCCATAACCCATAACCATGACCCTTGAACAATTATAACCACTATATGTCCATAACTCATACTGATGGACCTTGAACCATTAAAACTACTAGATGTCCATAACTCATACCGATGGCCCTTGAACCATCATTACTACTAGCCATGACCAAATAGCCTATAAATATCCATTATACAAGTAATAGGTGTCCATAACCCATAACCATGACCCTTGGACCATTATAACCACTAGATGTCCATAACTCATACTGATGGCCCTTGAACCATTATAACTACTAGCCATAACCCAATACCCTATAGATATCCATTTTACAAGTAATAGGTGTCCATAACCCATAACCATGGCGCTTGAACCATTATAACCACTAGATGTCCATAACTCATACCAATGGCCCTTGAACCATCATAACTACTAGCCATGACCAAATAGCCTATAAATATCCATTTTACAAGTAATAGGTGTCCATAACCCATAACCATGGCCCTTAAACCATAATAACCATTAGATGTCCATAACTCATACTGATGGTCCTTGAACCATTATAACTAATAGCCATGATCCAATACCCTATAGATCTCCATTTTACAAGTAATAGGTGTCCATAACCCATAACCATGGCCCTTGAACCATTATAACTACTAGATGTCCATAACTCATACCGATGGCCCTTGAACCATCATAACTACTAGCCATGACAAAATAGCGTATAAATATCCATTATACAAGTAATAGGTGTCCATAACCCATAACCATGACCCTTGAACCATTATAACCACTATATGTCCATAACTCATACTGATGGCCCTTGAACCATTAATACTACAAGATGTCCATAACTCACACCGATGGCCCTTGAACCATCATTACTACTAGCCATGACCAAATGGCCTATAAATATCCATTATACAAGTAGTAGGTGTCCATAACCCATAACCATGACCCTTGAACCATTATAACCACTAGATGTCCATAACTCAAACTGATGTCCCTTGAACCATTATAACTACTAGCCATGACCCAATACCCTATAGATATCCATTTTACAACTAATAGGTGTTCATAAACCATAACCACGGCCCTTGAACCATTATAACCACTAGATGTCCATAACTCATACCGATGGCCCTTGAACCATCATAACTACTAGCCATGACCAAAAAACCTATAAATATCCATTTTACAAGAAATAGGTGTCCATAGCCCGTAACCATGGCCCTTGAACCATTAAAACCACTAGATGTCCATAACTCATACCGTTGGCCCTTGAACCATTATAACAACTAGCCATGACCCAATACCCTATAGATATCCACTTTACAAGTAAAAGGTGTCCATAACCCATAACCATGGCCCTTGAACCATTATAACCACTAGATGTCCATAACTCATACCGATGGCCCTTGAACCATCATAACTACTAACCATGACCTAAAAACCTATAAATATCCATTTTACAAGAAATAGGTGTCCATAGCCCATAACCATGGCCCTTGAACCATTAAAACCACTAGATGTCCATAACTCATACCGATGGCCCTTGAACCATTATAACTACTAGATGTACATAACTCATACCGATGGCCCTTGAACCATCATAACTACTAGCCATGACAAAATAGCGTATAAATATCCATTATACAAGTAATAGGTGTCCATAACCCATAACCATGACCCTTGAACAATTATAACCACTATATGTCCATAACTCATACTGATGGACATTGAAACATTAAAACTACTAGATGTCCATAACTCATACCGATGGCCCTTGAACCATCATTACTACTAGCCATGACCAAATAGCCTATAAATATCCATTATACAAGTAATAGGTGTCCATAACCCATAACCATGACCCTTGGACCATTATAACCACTAGATGTCCATAACTCATACTGATGGCCCTTGAACCATTATAACTACTAGCCATGACCCAATACCCTATAGATATCCATTTTACAAGTAATAGGTGTCCATAACCCATAACCATGGCGCTTGAACCATTATAACCACTAGATGTCCATAACTCATACCGATGGCCCTTGAACCATCATAACTACTAGCCATGACCAAATAGCCTATAAATATCCATTTTACAAGTAATAGGTGTCCATAACCCATAACCATGTCCCTTAAACCATAATAACCATTAGATGTCCATAACTCATACTGATGGTCCTTGAACCATTATAACTAATAGCCATGATTCAATACCCTATAGATCTCCATTTTACAAGTAATAGGTGTCCATAACCCATAACCATGGCCCTTGAACGAGTATAACCACTAGATGTCCATAACTCATACCAATGGCCCTTGAACCATCATAACTACTAGCCATGACCAAAAAACCTATAAATATCCATTTTACAAGAAATAGGTGTCCATAGCCCGTAACCATGGCCTTTGAACCATTAAAACCACTAGATGTCCATAACTCATACCGTTGGCCCTTGAACCATTATAACTACTAGATGTCCATAACACATACCGATGGCCCTTGAAACATTAACTACAAGCCATGACCAAATACCCAATAAATATCCATTATACAAGTAATAGGTGTCTATAACCCATAACCATGACCCTTGAACCATTATAACCACTAAATGTACATAACTCACACTGATGGCCCTTGAACCATTATAACTACAAGCCATGACCCAATACCCTATAGATATCCATTTTACAAGTAATAGGTGTCCATAACCCATAACCATGGCCCTTGAACCATTATAACCACTAGATGTCCATAACTCATACCGATGGCCCTTGAACCATCATAACTACTAGCCATGACCAAATAGCCTATAAATATCCATTTTACAAGTAATAGGTGTCCATAACCCATAACCATGGCCCTTGAACCATAATAACCACTAGATGTCCATAACTCATACTGATGGCCCTTGAACCATTATAACAACTAGCCATGACCCAATACCCTATAGATATCCATTTTACATGTAAAAGGTGTCCATAACCCATAACCATGGCCCTTGAACCATTATAACCACTAGATGTCCATAACTCATACCGATGGCCCTTGAACCATCATAATTACTAGCCATGACCTAAAAACCTATAAATATCCATTTTACAAGAAATTGGTGTCCATAGCCCATAACCATGGCCCTTGAACCATTAAAACCACTAGATGTCCATAACTCATACCGATGGCCCTTGAACCATTATAACTACTAGATGTCCATAACTCATACCAATGGCCCTTGAACCAACATAACTACTAGCCATGACAAAATGGCGTATAAATATCCATTATACAAGTAATAGGTGTCCATAACCCATAACCATGACCCTTGAACCATTATAACCACTATATGTCCATAACTCATACTGATGGACCTTGAACCATTAAAACTACTAGATGTCCATAACTCATACCGATGGGCCTTGAACCATCATTACTACTAGCCATGACCAAATAGCCTATAAATATCCATTATACAAGTAATAGGTGTCCATAACCCATAACCATGACCCTTGGACCATTATAACCACTAGATGTCCATAACTCATACTAATGGCCCTTGAACCATTATAACTACTAGCCATGACCCAATACCCTATAGATATCCATTTTACAAGTAATAGGTGTCCATAACCCATAACCATGGCGCTTGAACCATTATAACCACTAGATGTCCATAACTCATACCGATGGCCCTTGAACCATTATAACTACAAGCCATGACCCAATACCCTATAGATATCCATTTTACAAGTAATAGGTGTCCATAACCCATAACCATGGCCCTTGAACCATTATAACCACTAGATGTCCATAACTCATACCGATGGCCCTTGAACCATCATAACTACTAGCCATGACAAAATAGCGTATAAATATCCATTATACAAGTAATAGGTGTCCATAACCCATAACCATGACCCTTGAACAATTATAACCACTATATGTCCATAACTCATACTGATGGACATTGAAACATTAAAACTACTAGATGTCCATAACTCATACTGATGGCCCTTGAACCATCATTACTACTAGCCATGACCAAACAGCCTATAAATATCCATTATACAAGTAATAGGTGTCCATAACCCATAACCATGACCCTTGGACCATTATAACCACTAGATGTCCATAACTCATACTGATGCCCCTTGAACCATTATAACTACTAGCCATGACCCAATACCCTATAGATATCCATTTTACAAGTAATAGGTGTCCATAACCCATAACCATGGCGCTTGAACCATTATAACCACTAGATGTCCATAACTCATACCGATGGCCCTTGAACCATCATAACTACTAGCCATGACCAAATAGCCTATAAATATCCATTTTACAAGTAATAGGTGTCCATAACCCATAACCATGTCCCTTAAACCATAATAACCATTAGATGTCCATAACTCATACTGATGGTCCTTGAACCATTATAACTAATAGCCATGATTCAATACCCTATAGATCTCCATTTTACAAGTAATAGGTGTCCATAACCCATAACCATGGCCCTTGAACGAGTATAACCACTAGATGTCCATAACTCATACCAATGGCCCTTGAACCATCATAACTACTAGCCATGACCAAAAAACCTATAAATATCCATTTTACAAGAAATAGGTGTCCATAGCCCGTAACCATGGCCTTTGAACCATTAAAACCACTAGATGTCCATAACTCATACCGTTGGCCCTTGAACCATTATAACTACTAGATGTCCATAACACATACCGATGGCCCTTGAAACATTAACTACAAGCCATGACCAAATACCCAATAAATATCCATTATACAAGTAATAGGTGTCTATAACCCATAACCATGACCCTTGAACCATTATAACCACTAAATGTACATAACTCACACTGATGGCCCTTGAACCATTATAACTACAAGCCATGACCCAATACCCTATAGATATCCATTTTACAAGTAATAGGTGTCCATAACCCATAACCATGGCCCTTGAACCATTATAACCACTAGATGTCCATAACTCATACCGATGGCCCTTGAACCATCATAACTACTAGCCATGACCAAATAGCCTATAAATATCCATTTTACAAGTAATAGGTGTCCATAACCCATAACCATGGCCCTTGAACCATAATAACCACTAGATGTCCATAACTCATACTGATGGCCCTTGAACCATTATAACAACTAGCCATGACCCAATACCCTATAGATATCCATTTTACATGTAAAAGGTGTCCATAACCCATAACCATGGCCCTTGAACCATTATAACCACTAGATGTCCATAACTCATACCGATGGCCCTTGAACCATCATAATTACTAGCCATGACCTAAAAACCTATAAATATCCATTTTACAAGAAATTGGTGTCCATAGCCCATAACCATGGCCCTTGAACCATTAAAACCACTAGATGTCCATAACTCATACCGATGGCCCTTGAACCATTATAACTACTAGATGTCCATAACTCATACCAATGGCCCTTGAACCAACATAACTACTAGCCATGACAAAATGGCGTATAAATATCCATTATACAAGTAATAGGTGTCCATAACCCATAACCATGACCCTTGAACCATTATAACCACTATATGTCCATAACTCATACTGATGGACCTTGAACCATTAAAACTACTAGATGTCCATAACTCATACCGATGGGCCTTGAACCATCATTACTACTAGCCATGACCAAATAGCCTATAAATATCCATTATACAAGTAATAGGTGTCCATAACCCATAACCATGACCCTTGGACCATTATAACCACTAGATGTCCATAACTCATACTAATGGCCCTTGAACCATTATAACTACTAGCCATGACCCAATACCCTATAGATATCCATTTTACAAGTAATAGGTGTCCATAACCCATAACCATGGCGCTTGAACCATTATAACCACTAGATGTCCATAACTCATACCGATGGCCCTTGAACCATTATAACTACAAGCCATGACCCAATACCCTATAGATATCCATTTTACAAGTAATAGGTGTCCATAACCCATAACCATGGCCCTTGAACCATTATAACCACTAGATGTCCATAACTCATACCGATGGCCCTTGAACCATCATAACTACTAGCCATGACAAAATAGCGTATAAATATCCATTATACAAGTAATAGGTGTCCATAACCCATAACCATGACCCTTGAACAATTATAACCACTATATGTCCATAACTCATACTGATGGACATTGAAACATTAAAACTACTAGATGTCCATAACTCATACTGATGGCCCTTGAACCATCATTACTACTAGCCATGACCAAACAGCCTATAAATATCCATTATACAAGTAATAGGTGTCCATAACCCATAACCATGACCCTTGGACCATTATAACCACTAGATGTCCATAACTCATACTGATGCCCCTTGAACCATTATAACTACTAGCCATGACCCAATACCCTATAGATATCCATTTTACAAGTAATAGGTGTCCATAACCCATAACCATGGCGCTTGAACCATTATAACCACTAGATGTCCATAACTCATACCGATGGCCCTTGAACCATCATAACTACTAGCCATGACCAAATAGCCTATAAATATCCATTTTACAAGTAATAGGTGTCCATAACCCATAACCATGTCCCTTAAACCATAATAACCATTAGATGTCCATAACTCATACTGATGGTCCTTGAACCATTATAACTAATAGCCATGATTCAATACCCTATAGATCTCCATTTTACAAGTAATAGGTGTCCATAACCCATAACCATGGCCCTTGAACGAGTATAACCACTAGATGTCCATAACTCATACCAATGGCCCTTGAACCATCATAACTACTAGCCATGACCAAAAAACCTATAAATATCCATTTTACAAGAAATAGGTGTCCATAGCCCGTAACCATGGCCTTTGAACCATTAAAACCACTAGATGTCCATAACTCATACCGTTGGCCCTTGAACCATTATAACTACTAGATGTCCATAACACATACCGATGGCCCTTGAAACATTAACTACAAGCCATGACCAAATACCCAATAAATATCCATTATACAAGTAATAGGTGTCTATAACCCATAACCATGACCCTTGAACCATTATAACCACTAAATGTACATAACTCACACTAATGGCCCTTGAACCATTATAACTACAAGCCATGACCCAATACCCTATAGATATCCATTTTACAAGTAATAGGTGTCCATAACCCATAACCATGGCCCTTGAACCATTATAACCACTAGATGTCCATAACTCATACCGATGGCCCTTGAACCATCATAACTACTAGCCATGACCAAATAGCCTATAAATATCCATTTTACAAGTAATAGGTGTCCATAACCCATAACCATGGCCCTTGAACCATAATAACCACTAGATGTCCATAACTCATACTGATGGCCCTTGAACCATTATAACAACTAGCCATGACCCAATACCCTATAGATATCCATTTTACATGTAAAAGGTGTCCATAACCCATAACCATGGCCCTTGAACCATTATAACCACTAGATGTCCATAACTCATACCGATGGCCCTTGAACCATCATAATTACTAGCCATGACCTAAAAACCTATAAATATCCATTTTACAAGAAATTGGTGTCCATAGCCCATAACCATGGCCCTTGAACCATTAAAACCACTAGATGTCCATAACTCATACCGATGGCCCTTGAACCATTATAACTACTAGATGTCCATAACTCATACCAATGGCCCTTGAACCAACATAACTACTAGCCATGACAAAATGGCGTATAAATATCCATTATACAAGTAATAGGTGTCCATAACCCATAACCATGACCCTTGAACCATTATAACCACTATATGTCCATAACTCATACTGATGGACCTTGAACCATTAAAACTACTAGATGTCCATAACTCATACCGATGGGCCTTGAACCATCATTACTACTAGCCATGACCAAATAGCCTATAAATATCCATTATACAAGTAATAGGTGTCCATAACCCATAACCATGACCCTTGGACCATTATAACCACTAGATGTCCATAACTCATACTAATGGCCCTTGAACCATTATAACTACTAGCCATGACCCAATACCCTATAGATATCCATTTTACAAGTAATAGGTGTCCATAACCCATAACCATGGCGCTTGAACCATTATAACCACTAGATGTCCATAACTCATACCGATGGCCCTTGAACCATTATAACTACAAGCCATGACCCAATACCCTATAGATATCCATTTTACAAGTAATAGGTGTCCATAACCCATAACCATGGCCCTTGAACCATTATAACCACTAGATGTCCATAACTCATACCGATGGCCCTTGAACCATCATAACTACTAGCCATGACAAAATAGCGTATAAATATCCATTATACAAGTAATAGGTGTCCATAACCCATAACCATGACCCTTGAACAATTATAACCACTATATGTCCATAACTCATACTGATGGACATTGAAACATTAAAACTACTAGATGTCCATAACTCATACTGATGGCCCTTGAACCATCATTACTACTAGCCATGACCAAATAGCCTATAAATATCCATTATACAAGTAATAGGTGTCCATAACCCATAACCATGACCCTTGGACCATTATAACCACTAGATGTCCATAACTCATACTGATGCCCCTTGAACCATTATAACTACTAGCCATGACCCAATACCCTATAGATATCCATTTTACAAGTAATAGGTGTCCATAACCCATAACCATGGCGCTTGAACCATTATAACCACTAGATGTCCATAACTCATACCGATGGCCCTTGAACCATCATAACTACTAGCCATGACCAAATAGCCTATAAATATCCATTTTACAAGTAATAGGTGTCCATAACCCATAACCATGTCCCTTAAACCATAATAACCATTAGATGTCCATAACTCATACTGATGGTCCTTGAACCATTATAACTAATAGCCATGATTCAATACCCTATAGATCTCCATTTTACAAGTAATAGGTGTCCATAACCCATAACCATGGCCCTTGAACGAGTATAACCACTAGATGTCCATAACTCATACCAATGGCCCTTGAACCATCATAACTACTAGCCATGACCAAAAAACCTATAAATATCCATTTTACAAGAAATAGGTGTCCATAGCCCGTAACCATGGCCTTTGAACCATTAAAACCACTAGATGTCCATAACTCATACCGTTGGCCCTTGAACCATTATAACTACTAGATGTCCATAACACATACCGATGGCCCTTGAAACATTAAGTACAAGCCATGACCAAATACCCAATAAATATCCATTATACAAGTAATAGGTGTCTATAACCCATAACCATGACCCTTGAACCATTATAACCACTAAATGTACATAACTCACACTGATGGCCCTTGAACCATTATAACTACAAGCCATGACCCAATACCCTATAGATATCCATTTTACAAGTAATAGGTGTCCATAACCCATAACCATGGCCCTTGAACCATTATAACCACTAGATGTCCATAACTCATACCGATGGCCCTTGAATCATCATAACTACTAGCCATGACCAAATAGCCAATAAATATCCATTTTACAAGTAATAGGTGTCCATAACCCATAACCATGGCCCTTGAACCATTATAACCACTAGATGTCCATAACTCATACCGATGGCCCTTGAACCATCATAACTACTAGCCATGACAAAATAGCCTATAAATATCAATTTTACAAGTAATAGGTGTCCATAACCCATAACCATGGCCCTTGAACCATTATAACCACTAGATGTCCATAACTCATACCGATGGCCCTTGACCCATCATAACTACTAGCCATGACCAAAAAACCTATAAATATCCATTTTACAAGAAATAGGTGTCAATAGCCCATAACCATGGCCCTTGAACCATTAAAACCACTAGATGTCCATAACTCATACCGATGGCCCTTGAACCATCATAACTACTAGCCATGACCAAAGAGCCTATAAATATCCATTATACAAGTAATAGGTGTCCATAACCCATAACCATGACCCTTGAACCATTATAACCACTAGATGTCTATAACTCATACTGATGGCCCTTGAACCATTCTATCTACTAGCCATGACCCGATACCCTATAGATATCCATTTTACAAGTAATAGGTGTCCATAACCCATAACCATGGCCCTTGAACCATCATAACTACTAGCCATGACCAAAAAGCCTATAAATATCCATTTTACAAGTAATAGGTGTCCATAACCCATAACCATGGCCCTTGAACCATTATAACAACTAGATGTCCATAACTCATACTGATGGCCCTTGAACCATCATAACTACTAGCCATGACCTAATAGCCTATAAATATCAATTTTACAAGTAATAGGTGTCCATAACCCATAACCATGGCCCTTGAACCATAATAACCATTATATGTCCATATCTCATTCTGATGGCCCTTGAACCATTATAACTACTAGATGTCCATAACTCATACCGATGGCCCTTGAACCATCATAACTACTAGCCATGACCAAAGAGCCTATAAATATCCATTATACAAGTAATAGGTGTCCATAACCCATAACCATGACCCTTGAACCATTATAACCACTAGATGTCCATAACTCATACTGATGGCCCTTGAACCATTCTATCTACTAGCCATGACCCGATACCCTATAGATATCCATTTTACAAGTAATAGGTGTCCATAACCCATAACCATGGCGCTTGAACCATTATAACCACTAGATGTCCATAACTCATACCGATGGCCCTTGAACCATCATAACTACTAGCCATGACCAAATAGCCTATAAATATCCATTTTACAAGTAATAGGTGTCCATAACCCATAACCATGGCCCTTGAACCATTATAACCACTAGATGTCCATAACTCATACCGATGGCCCTTGAACCATCATAACTACTAGCCATGACCAAATAGCCTATAAATATCCATTTTACAAGTAATAGGTGTCCATAACCCATAACCATGGCCCTTGAACCATAATAACCACTAGATGTCCATAACTCATACTGATGGCCCTTGAACCATTATAACAACTAGCCATGACTCAATACCCTATAGATATCCATTTTACATGTAAAAGGTGTCCATAACCCATAACCATGGCCCTTGAACCATTATAACCACTAGATGTCCATAACTCATACCGATGGCCCTTGAACCATCATAATTACTAGCCATGACCTAAAAACCTATAAATATCCATTTTACAAGAAATAGGTGTCCATAGCCCATAACCATGGCCCTTGAACCATTAAAACCACTAGATGTCCATAACTCATACCGATGGCCCTTGAACCATTATAACTACTAGATGTCCATAACTCATACCAATGGCCCTTGAACCAACATAACTACTAGCCATGACAAAATGGCGTATAAATATCCATTATACAAGTAATAGGTGTCCATAACCCATAACCATGACCCTTGAACCATTATAACCACTATATGTCCATAACTCATACTGATGGACCTTGAACCATTAAAACTACTAGATGTCCATAACTCATACCGATGGGCCTTGAACCATCATTACTACTAGCCATGACCAAATAGCCTATAAATATCCATTATACAAGTAATAGGTGTCCATAACCCATAACCATGACCCTTGGACCATTATAACCACTAGATGTCCATAACTCATACTAATGGCCCTTGAACCATTATAACTACTAGCCATGACCCAATACCCTATAGATATCCATTTTACAAGTAATAGGTGTCCATAACCCATAACCATGGCGCTTGAACCATTATAACCACTAGATGTCCATAACTCATACCGATGGCCCTTGAACCATTATAACTACAAGCCATGACCCAATACCCTATAGATATCCATTTTACAAGTAATAGGTGTCCATAACCCATAACCATGGCCCTTGAACCATTATAACCACTAGATGTCCATAACTCATACCGATGGCCCTTGAACCATCATAACTACTAGCCATGACCAAAAAGCCTATAAATATCCATTTTACAAGTAATAGGTGTCCATAACCCATAACCATGGCCCTTGAACCATAATAACCACTAGATGTCCATAACTCATACTGATGGCCCTTGAACCATTATAACAACTAGCCATGACCCAATACCCTATAGATATACATTTTACATGTAAAAGGTGTCCATAACCCATAACCATGGCCCTTGAACCATTATAACCACTAGATGTCCATAACTCATACCGATGGCCCTTGAACCATCATAACTACTAGCCATGACCTAAAAACCTATAAATATCCATTTTACAAGAAATAGGTGTCCATAGCCCATAACCATGGCCCTTGAACCATTAAAACCACTAGATGTCCATAACTCATACCGATGGCCCTTGAACCATTATAACTACTAGATGTCCATAACTCATACCGATGGCCCTTGAACCAACATAACTACTAGCCATGACAAAATAGCGTATAAATATCCATTATACAAGTAATAGGTGTCCATAACCCATAACCATGACCCTTGAACCATTATAACCACTATATGTCCATAACTCATACTGATGGCCCTTGAACCATTAAAACTACTAGATGTCCATAACTCATACCGATGGGCCTTGAACCATCATTACTACTAGCCATGACCAAATAGCCTATAAATATCCATTATACAAGTAATAGGTGTCCATAACCCATAACCATGACCCTTGGACCATTATAACCACTAGATGTCCATAACTCATACTAATGGCCCTTGAACCATTATAACTACTAGCCATGACCCAATACCCTATAGATATCCATTTTACAAGTAATAGGTGTCCATAACCCATAACCATGGCGCTTGAACCATTATAACCACTAGATGTCCATAACTCATACCGATGGCCCTTGAACCATTATAACTACAAGCCATGACCCAATACCCTATAGATATCCATTTTACAAGTAATAGGTGTCCATAACCCATAACCATGGCCCTTGAACCATTATAACCACTAGATGTCCATAACTCATACCGATGGCCCTTGAACCATCATAACTACTAGCCATGACCAAATAGCCTATAAATATCCATTTTACAAGTAATAGGTGTCCATAACCCATAACCATGGCCCTTGAACCATAATAACCACTAGATGTCCATAACTCATACTGATGGCCCTTGAACCATTATAACAACTAGCCATGACCCAATACCCTATAGATATACATTTTACATGTAAAAGGTGTCCATAACCCATAACCATGGCCCTTGAACCATTATAACCACTAGATGTCCATAACTCATACCGATGGCCCTTGAACCATCATAACTACTAGCCATGACCTAAAAACCTATAAATATCCATTTTACAAGAAATAGGTGTCCATAGCCCATAACCATGGCCCTTGAACCATTAAAACCACTAGATGTCCATAACTCATACCGATGGCCCTTGAACCATTATAACTACTAGATGTCCATAACTCATACCGATGGCCCTTGAACCAACATAACTACTAGCCATGACAAAATAGCGTATAAATATCCATTATACAAGTAATAGGTGTCCATAACCCATAACCATGACCCTTGAACCATTATAACCACTATATGTCCATAACTCATACTGATGGACCTTGAACCATTAAAACTACTAGATGTCCATAACTCATACCGATGGGCCTTGAACCATCATTACTACTAGCCATGACCAAATAGCCTATAAATATCCATTATACAAGTAATAGGTGTCCATAACCCATAACCATGACCCTTGGACCATTATAACCACTAGATGTCCATAACTCATACTGATGGCCCTTGAACCATTATAACTACTAGCCATGACCCAATACCCTATAGATATCCATTTTACAAGTAATAGGTGTCCATAACCCATAACCATGGCCCTTAAACCATAATAACCATTAGATGTCCATAACTCATACTGATGGTCCTTGAACCATTATAACTAATAGCCATGATCCAATACCCTATAGATCTCCATTTTACAAGTAATAGGTGTCCATAACCCATAAGCATGGCCCTTGTACCATTATAACTACTAGATGTCCATAACTCATACCGATGGCCCTTGAACCATCATAACTACTAGCCATGACAAAATAGCGTATAAATATCCATTATACAAGTAATAGGTGTTCATAACCCATAACCATGACCCTTGAACCATTATAACCACTATATGTCTATAACTCATACTGATGGCCCTTGAACCATTAAAACTACAAGATGTCCATAACTCACACCGATGGCCCTTGAACCATCATTACTACTAGCCATGACCAAATGGCCTATAAATATCCATTATACAAGTAGTAGGTGTCCATAACCCATAACCATGACCCTTGAACCATTATAACCACTAGATGTCCATAACTCAAACTGATGTCCCTTGAACCATTATAACTACTAGCCATGACCCAATACCCTATAGATATCCATTTTACAAGTAATAGATGTCCATAAACCATAACCATGGTCCTTGAACCATTATAACCACTAGATGTCCATAACTCATACCGATGGTCCTTGAACCATCATAACTACTAGCCATGACCAAAAAACCTATAAATATCCATTTTACAAGAAATAGGTGTCCATAGCTGATATGAATATGGCAGATTTGGACTCTAAAAGTGATGATTTGGTTCTAGTCATGTGGAAAGAGGATGTGGCATGTCATTTGGCAAAGTTTGTTTGCATGGTGACTTGGAAGCTGAATTGAAGATGCATGGAGCATTATTATTACAAAAAAAAAACGTTTTATTGCTTTGAATAAGCCATTTTATGGCATTTACTTTTCGTTTTATGGTGGTTTATTGCTAGTCTTTATGGTTTTGTAACCTTCATTTCGTTTTTAGGCTATATATAGCCATTTCTTACTTGTAATCAGATCATTCACGAATTTTATCAAAGAAACCTTGTGTTCTTGAGTTGTTGCTACACTCAAAATCATCTTTTGAAGGATGCTTTCCTGATCTTGATAGAACTCAAGTTAATAGGTCTTAACTTGTTTTCATCGATATTCAATCTATAGGTCTAGATTGTCTATCAAACCTATCCCATTATTTCATTGTTGCTTGTTCCAATTCTGTTATATTTCATCACTCACACGAAAATACTAAAAGAGTCCCAAAATTCTGTATTTGCTATCCAAATTAGTTCATTGAGTTTTAATCATTTATTTCTGCTGCAATCAGAAATACGAGTGCTCCATATTCGTATCATTAGTGGTATCAGAGCCAACCATGAATTTTGATGATCCAGATTTCCTTCATAATCTTCGTGAGGCCCTAAGAGGCATGGAAGATGGAGGACGGTACCAGCCAAGACGTGGACAACCACGAGTTGTCGACGAATGCAAGGTTAATGAACTTCCTGAATTCGTTGGTGGAACTGATCCAGAACGTTATTTGGATTGGGAGAGGAAGATTGAAAGAATGTTCGAGTTCAAAGAATTAAATGATGAGAAGTGTTGCAAATATGCAATTCTGAAGTTAAGTGGAGGTGCTTCATTGTGGTTTGAAGGGCTTAAAACCAAGAGAACCCGTGAAGGCAAGGAGAAGATTTCTTCTTGGGAATCTTTAAAAAGAAAACTACGAAAGAGGTATGTGCCAACTAATCATAAAATCGCCACTTATAGGAAGATTGCTGATTTGAAGCAAGGGAAGATGGGTGTTGGAGAATATATTGATGAATTCGAGAAGTTAGCACTAATGGGTGATATTGATGAAATAGAAGAACAAAAGATGGCTCGTTTTCTGCGGGGCCTGAATTACAATATTGCTCACACGGTGGAACTCTATCCATATACTGATTTTGGAACACTTTGTAATTTGTGTCTAAAATTGGAGACTCAAGGGAAGACAAGATATGGAGCGAATTCAAGCTTGGAAGCTGCCAAAACCAAGCCATTTTCCAAAATTGAAACTACCACAAAAACAGCCCCTACCTCTAGTCCTATTGGTGCTAGTAGCTCCACACCAGCCCCAACAATAAGTGTTGCAAACAAGGAGACCAGTTTGTCCAAAGTTCGTTGTTTCAAATGTCAAGGATTTGGGCATTACCAAAACACATGTCCAAATAGGAGAGTTGTGACATTAAGGGAGGCTGTTGAAATACGTGATGAATTATTGGAAGAAGAAGAGACAATGGGTGGTGCTTTCAACGTTCAACCAGAATCTGAAGAAGAAGAGGAAGAGAAGTATGAGGCACCGGCGTATGACACGACTTTGGTACTTAGAACTCTCCAAACTCATGTTATACAATCTGATGTTGATCAAAGAGACCAATTGTTTCACACCAAATGTTTGGTTAGAGACAAATTGTGTAGTTTAATAATTGATAGTGGGAGTTGTACCAATGTGGCTTCTAGTGAGATGGTGACTAAGTTGGGTCTGATTACTACAGCCCATCCTAGACCGTATGCACTTCATTGGTTGGATGATGGAAACAAGGTGAAGGTGACAAAACAGGTTAGAGTTGGTTTAGCCATGGGATCTTATGAAGATGATGTTTTGTGTGATGTAATTCCCATGGATGCTTGTCACATTTTGTTGGGACGTCCTTGGCAATTTGATAAGGATGTGATGCATAGAGGAAGGAGTAATGAATATGAGTTGAGGCACAATGGTAAAAAGATTGTGTTAAAGCCCATGTCTTCTACCGCCGTGAGATCAATGGGTAACAAACAGGTCAAGAAGCCAAATCTCACTATGTTGGCTAGTGAAAGGGAGGTGGAGAAAGTTCTTGACCAAGGAGATGTGGTTTACATGCTTGTGGCAAAAGAAGATCCAAAGGTTGGGGAGATTGAGCAAGAAGAAGGTCCAATTGCTGATTTGCTCAAGGAGTACCAAGATGTGTTCCCAACTGAACTACCACCAGGTTTGCCTCCAATCCGTGGTATTGAACATCAAATTGACCTTATTCCAGGTGCATCTTTGCCTAATAAGGCCGCATATCGTTGCAATCCGGAAGAAACAAAGGAATTGCAAAAACAGATTGATGAACTCATGAAAATGGGCTACGTTCGTGAAAGTTTGAGTCCATGTGCTGTTCCTGTTTTGTTGGTACCAAAGAAGGATGGTTCTTGGAGGATGTGTGTGGATAGTAGAGCCGTGAATAATATAACCATCAAGTACAGGTTTCCCATTCCTAGACTTGATGATATGTTGGATGAATTGCATGGATCTGTTGTGTTCTCAAAAATTGATTTAAGGAGTGGTTACCATCAAATCAGAATGCGTGAAGGTGATGAATGGAAAACAGCTTTCAAGACTAAGCATGGCTTGTATGAATGGATGGTGATGCCATTTGGTCTAACTAATGCACCTAGCACTTTCATGAGGTTGATGAATGAAGTGTTAAAATCGTTTTTGGGCAGATTTGTGGTTGTATACCTTGATGACATCTTGGTGTATAGCAGAAGCATGGAGGATCATTTGGTGCATTTGAAACAAGTGTTTGAGACCCTTAGAGCACAACAACTCTATGGGAAGCAAGAGAAGTGCTCATTTATGGTGGATAAGGTGGTATTTTTGGGCTATGTTGTGTCTAAAGATGGTGTGTCCGTTGATCAATCAAAGATAGAAGCAATCAAGTCATGGCCTATACCTACCAACATTTCTGAAGTTAGATCATTCCATGGTCTTGCTTCATTCTATAGGAGGTTCATACGTGATTTCAGTTCCATTACAAGTCCAATAACGAGCTGTTTGAAGAAAGGAGGTTTTGTATGGGGGAATGATGCCCAAAAGGCATTTGAGAAGATTAAAGAGCTGTTGTGTAATGCTCCTGTTTTGGCTCTTCTGGATTTCTCTCAACCTTTTGAAGTTGAGTGTGATGCAAGTGGAGTTGGTATTGGTGCTGTTCTGATTCAAGCTAAACGTCCTATTGCTTATTTTTCTGAAAAGTTGGGTGGCGCAAGGCTGAATTATTGCACATATGATAATGAGTTTTATGCTATTGTTCGTGCATTGGATCATTGGAGTCATTATTTGCGTGCAAATCATTTCATTGTGCATTCAGATCATGAATCCTTGAAATACATTAATGGGCAGCAGAAGTTGAGCACAAGACATGCCAAATGGGTGGAGTTTTTACAATCTTTTCACTTTTCATCAAAGTTTAAGGATGGTAAAAGCAATGTGGTGGCTGATGCACTTTCAAGGCGTTATACTTTGTTGGCAACTTTGGATGTTCGTTTGCTGGGATTTGAGACCTTGAAGAGTTATTATGAATCTGATGTGGATTTTGGAGATGTGTTTTTAAAATGTGCAGGTGGCCCCAATGGTGAGTTCATGGTGCAAGATGGCTTTCTCTTCAAAGGCAATCGCCTTTGCGTTCCAAAACATGCAATCCGGGAGTTACTAGTTCGTGAGGCTCATGGTGGAGGATTGGCTGGCCATTTTGGAATTGCAAAGACTTTGGAGGTGTTGAAGGAACATTTCTTTTGGCCTAAAATGTTGGGTGATGTGACCAACATTGTGAGCAAGTGTGTGACATGTCATATGGCTAAAAGTTCTTTCAAGCCTGGTTTGTATGCTCCTTTACCAGTTCCCGTTCGTCCATGGGAAGATGTGTCTATGGATTTCATAGTTGCTTTACCTCGTACTCAAAGGGGTAAGGATGCTATCATGGTGGTGGTGGACAGATTCTCAAAGATGGCTCACTTTGTTGCATGCCACAAGACGGATGATGCTAGTAATGTTGCTGATTTGTACTACAAGGAGATTGTTCGTTTGCATGGCATTCCAAAAACAATTGTTTCTGATCGGGATTCCAAATTTTTGAGCTATTTTTGGAACACTTTGTGGAAGAAAGTTGGTACTAAGTTACTGTTTAGTACATCCCATCATCCACAAACAGATGGGCAAACAGAAGTCACTAATAGAACCTTGGGTACATTGTTGAGGGGCTTGGTCAGCAAGACACAAAAGGATTGGGATGTTAAACTTGCACATGCGGAATTTGCTTATAATCGTTCTCCTACTCATGCTACTGGTCATTCTCCATTTGAAGTTGTTTATGGGGTGAATCCTTACATGCCTTTAGATTTGATTCCATTGCCAAAGGAGGAGTTGGTTCATAAAGATGCTGAAGCTAAGTTGAAGTCCATGATGAAGTTGCACAATCAAGTTCGTGACAGAATTGAATCCGTTAATGCAGCTTACAAGCAAAATTTCAATAAGAATAGGAAGCCAAGAGTGTTTAATGAAGGTGATTTGGTTTGGTTGCACATGAGGAAAGAACGTTTTCCTAGTAAGAGGAAGAACAAGTTGATGCCAAGAGCGGAAGGTCCTTACAAGATCATTGCACGTGTGAACGATAATGCATACAAGGTGGAGTTACCGGGAGATTATGGGGTTCATGCTACCTTTAACGTGGGAGACCTTTCACCCTACTTTGATGATGATGGCTTAGCAGAATTGAGGTCAATTCCTTTTCAAGTGGGAGGGAATGATATGAATATGGCAGATTTGGACTCTAAAAGTGATGATTTGGTTCTAGTCATGTGGAAAGAGGATGTGGCATGTCATTTGGCAAAGTTTGTTTGCATGGTGACTTGGAAGCTGAATTGAAGATGCATGGAGCATTATTATTACAAAAAAACGTTTTATTGCTTTGAATAAGCCATTTTATGGCATTTACTTTTCGTTTTATGGTGGTTTATTGCTAGTCTTTTTGGTTTTGTAACCTTCATTTCGTTTTTAGGCTATATATAGCCATTTCTTACTTGTAATCAGATCATTCACGAATTTTATCAAAGAAACCTTGTGTTCTTGAGTTGTTGCTACACTCACAATCATCTTTTGAAGGATGCTTTCCTGATCTTGATAGAACTCAAGTTAATAGGTCTTAACTTGTTTTCATCGATATTCAATCTATAGGTCTAGATTGTCTATCAAACCTATCCCATTATTTAATTGTTGCTTGTTCCAATTCTGTTATATTTCATCACTCACACGAAAATACTAAAAGAGTCCCAAAATTCTGTATTTGCTGTCCAAATTAGTTCATTGAGTTTTAATCATTTATTTCCGCTGCAATCAGAAATACGAGTGCTCCATAGTCGTATCAATAGCCCGTAACCATTGCCCTTGAAACATTAAAACCACTAGATGTCCATAACTCATACCGTTGGCCCTTGAACCATTATAACAACTAGCCATGACCCAATACCCTATAGATATCCACTTTACAAGTAAAAGGTGTCCATAACCCATAACCATGGCCCTTGAACCATTATAACCACTAGATGTCCATAACTCATACCGATGGCCCTTGAACCATCATAACTACTAGCCATGACCTAAAAGCCTATAAATATCCATTTTACAAGAAATAGGTGTCCATAGCCCATAACCATGGCCCTTGAACCATAAAAACCACTAGATGTCCATAACTCATACCGATGGCCCTTGAACCATTATAACTACTAGATGTCCATAACTCATACTGATGGCCCTTGAACCATCATAACTACTAGCCATGACAAAATAGCGTATAAATATCCATTATACAAGTAATAGGTGTCCATAACCCATAACCCATAACCATGACCCTTGAACAATTATAACCACTATATGTCCATAACTCATACTGATGGACCTTGAACCATTAAAACTACTAGATGTCGATAACTCATACCGATGGCCCTTGAACCATCATTACTACTAGCCATGACCAAATAGCCTATAAATATCCATTATACAAGTAATAGGTGTCTATAACCCATAACCATGACCCTTGAACAATTATAACCACTAAATGTACATAACTCACACTGATGGCCCTTGAACCATTATAACTACAAGCCATGACCCAATACCCTATAGATATCCATTTTACAAGTAATAGGTGTCCATAACCCATAACCATGGCCCTTGAACCATTATATTCACTAGATGTCCATAACTCATACCGATGGCCTTTGAACCATCATAACTACTAGCCATGACAAAATAGCCTATGAATATCCATTTTACAAGTAATAGGTGTCCATAACCCATAACCATGGCCCTTGAACCATAATAACCACTAGATCTCCATAACTCATACTGATGGCCCTTGAACCATTATAACAACTAGCCATGACCCAATACCCTATAGATATCCATTTTACATGTAAAAGGTGTCCATAACCCATAACCATGGCCCTTGAACCATTATAACCACTAGATGTCCATAACTCATACCGATGGCCCTTGAACCATCATAACTACTAGCCATGACCTAAAAACCTATAAATATCCATTTTACAAGAAATAGGTGTCCATAGCCCATAACCATGGCCCTTGAACCATTAAAACCACTAGATATCCATAACTCATACCGATGGCCCTTGAACCATTATAACTACTAGATGTCCATAACTCATACTGATGGCCCTTGAACCATCATAACTACTAGCCATGACAAAATAGCGTATAAATATCCATTATACAAGTAATAGGTGTGCATAACCCATAACCATGACCCTTGAACAATTATAACCACTATATGTCCATAACTCATACTGATGGACCTTGAACAATTAAAACTACTAGATGTCGATAACTCATACCGATGGCCCTTGAACCATCATTACTACTAGCCATGACAAAATAGCCTATAAATATCCATTATACAAGTAATAGGTGTCCATAACCCATAACCATGACCCTTGGACCATTATAACCACTTGATGTCCATAACTCATACTGATGGCCCTTGAACCATTATAACTACTAGCCATGACCCAATACCCTATAGATATCCATTTTACAAGTAATAGGTGTCCATAACCCATAACCATGGCGCTTGAACCATTATAACCACTAGATGTCCATAACTCATACCGATGGCCCTTGAACCATCATAACTACTAGCCATGACCAAATAGCCTATAAATATCCATTTTACAAGTAATAGGTGTCCATAACCCATAACCATGGCCCTTAAACCATAATAACCATTAGATGTCCATAACTCATACTGATGGTCCTTGAACCATTATAACTAATAGCCATGATCCAATACCCTATAGATCTCCATTTACAAGTAATAGGTGTCCATAATCCATAACCATGGCCCTTGAACGAGTATAACCACTAGATGTCCATAACTCATACCGATGGCCCTTGAACCATCATAACTACTAGCCATGACCAAAAAACCTATAAATATCCATTTTACAAGAAATAGGTGTCCATAGCCCGTAACCATGGCCTTTGAACCATTAAAACCACTAGATGTCCATAACTCATACCGTTGGCCCTTGAACCATTATAACTACTAGATGTCCATAACACATACCGATGGCCCTTGAAACATTAACTACAAGCCATGACCAAATACCCAATAAATATCCATTATACAAGTAATAGGTGTCTATAAGCCATAACCATGACCCTTGAACAATTATAACCACTAAATGTACATAACTCACACTGATGGCCCTTGAACCATTATAACTACAAGCCATGACCCAATACCCAATAGATATCCATTTTACAAGTAATAGGTGTCCATAACCCATAACCATGGCCCTTGAACCATTATATTCACTAGATGTCCATAACTCATACCGATGGCCTTTGAACCATCATAACTACTAGCCATGACAAAATAGCCTATGAATATCCATTTTACAAGTAATAGGTGTCCATAACCCATAACCATGGCCCTTGAACCATAATAACCACTAGATGTCCATAACTCATACTGATGGCCCTTGAACCATTATAACAACTAGCCATGACCCAATACCCTATAGATATCCATTTTACATGTAAAAGGTGTCCATAACCCATAACCATGGCCCTTGAACCATTATAACCACTAGATGTCCATAACTCATACCGATGGCCCTTGAACCATCATAACTACTAGCCATGACCTAAAAACCTATAAATATCCATTTTACAAGAAATAGGTGTCCATAGCCCATAACCATGGCCCTTGAACCATTAAAACCACTAGATGTCCATAACTCATACCGATGGCCCTTGAACCATTATAACTACTAGATGTCCATAACTCATACTGATGGCCCTTGAACCATTATAACTACTAGCCATGACAAAATAGCGTATAAATATCCATTATACAAGTAATAGGTGTCCATAACCCATAACCATGACCCTTGAACAATTATAACCACTATATGTCCATAACTCATACTGATGGACCTTGAACAATTAAAACTACTAGATGTCGATAACTCATACCGATGGCCCTTGAACCATCATTACTACTAGCCATGACAAAATAGCCTATAAATATCCATTATACAAGTAATAGGTGTCCATAACCCATAACCATGACCCTTGGACCATTATAACCACTTGATGTCCATAACTCATACTGATGGCCCTTGAACCATTATAACTACTAGCCATGACCCAATACCCTATAGATATCCATTTTACAAGTAATAGGTGTCCATAACCCATAACCATGGCGCTTGAACCATTATAACCACTAGATGTCCATAACTCATACCGATGGCCCTTGAACCATCATAACTACTAGCCATGACCAAATAGCCTATAAATATCCATTTTACAAGTAATAGGTGTCCATAACCCATAACCATGGCCCTTAAACCATAATAACCATTAGATGTCCATAACTCATACTGATGGTCCTTGAACCATTATAACTAATAGCCATGATCCAATACCCTATAGATCTCCATTTACAAGTAATAGGTGTCCATAATCCATAACCATGGCCCTTGAACGAGTATAACCACTAGATGTCCATAACTCATACCGATGGCCCTTGAACCATCATAACTACTAGCCATGACCAAAAAACCTATAAATATCCATTTTACAAGAAATAGGTGTCCATAGCCCGTAACCATGGCCTTTGAACCATTAAAACCACTAGATGTCCATAACTCATACCGTTGGCCCTTGAACCATTATAACTACTAGATGTCCATAACACATACCGATGGCCCTTGAAACATTAACTACAAGCCATGACCAAATACCCAATAAATATCCATTATACAAGTAATAGGTGTCTATAACCCATAACCATGACCCTTGAACAATTATAACCACTAAATGTACATAACTCACACTGATGGCCCTTGAACCATTATAACTACAAGCCATGACCCAATACCCTATAGATATCCATTTTACAAGTAATAGGTGTCCATAACCCATAACCATGGCCCTTGAACCATTATATTCACTAGATGTCCATAACTCATACCGATGGCCCTTGAACCATCATAACTACTAGCCATGACAAAATAGCCTATGAATATCCATTTTACAAGTAATAGGTGTCCATAACCCATAACCATGGCCCTTGAACCATAATAACCACTAGATGTCCATAACTCATACTGATGGCCCTTGAACCATTATAACAACTAGCCATGACCCAATACCCTATAGATATCCATTTTACATGTAAAAGGTGTCCATAACCCGTAACCATGGCCCTTGAACCATTATAACCACTAGATGTCCATAACTCATACCGACGGCCCTTGAACCATCATAACTACTAGCCATGACCTAAAAACCTATAAATATCCATTTTACAAGAAATAGGTGTCCATAGCCCATAACCATGGCACTTGAACCATTAAAACCACTAGATGTCCATAACTCATACCGATGGCCCTTGAACCATTATAACTACTAGATGTCCATAACTCATACCGATGGCCCTTGAACCAACATAACTACTAGCCATGACAAAATAGCGTATAAATATCCATTATACAAGTAATAGGTGTCCATAACCCATAACCATGACCCTTGAACCATTATAACCACTATATGTCCATAACTCATACTGATGGACCTTGAACCATTAAAACTACTAGATGTCCATAACTCATACCGATGGGCCTTGAACCATCATTACTACTAGCCATGACCAAATAGCCTATAAATATCCATTATACAAGTAATAGGTGTCCATAACCCATAACCATGACCCTTGGACCATTATAACCACTAGATGTCCATAACTCATACTGATGGCCCTTGAACCATTATAACTACTAGCCATGACCCAATACCCTATAGATATCCATTTTACAAGTAATAGGTGTCCATAACCCATAACCATGGCGCTTGAACCATTATAACCACTAGATGTCCATAACTCATACCGATGGCCCTTGAACCATTATAACTACAAGTCATGACCCAATACCCTATAGATATCCATTTTACAAGTAATAGGTGTCCATAACCCATAACCATGGCCCTTGAACCATTATAACCACTAGATGTCCATAACTCATACCGATGGCCCTTGAACCATCATAACTACTAGCCATGACCAAATAGCCTATAAATATCCATTTTACAAGTAATAGGTGTCCATAACCCATAACCATGGCCCTTGAACCATAATAACCACTAGATGTCCATAACTCATACTGATGGCCCTTGAACCATTATAACAACTAGCCATGACCCAATACCCTATAGATATCCATTTTACATGTAAAAGGTGTCCATAACCCATAACCATGGCCCTTGAACCATTATAACCACTAGATGTCCATAACTCATACCGATGGCCCTTGAACCATCATAACTACTAGCCATGACCTAAAAACCTATAAATATCCATTTTACAAGAAATAGGTGTCCATAGCCCAAAACCATGGCCCTTGAACCATTAAAACCACTAGATGTCCATAACTCATACCGATGGCCCTTGAACCATTATAACTACTAGATGTCCATAACTCATACCGATGGCCCTTGAACCAACATAACTACTAGCCATGACAAAATAGCGTATAAATATCCATTATACAAGTAATAGGTGTCCATAACCCATAACCATGACCCTTGAACCATTATAACAACTATATGTCCATAACTCATACTGATGGACCTTGAACCATTAAAACTACTAGATGTCCATAACTCATACCGATGGGCCTTGAACCATCATTACTACTAGCCATGACCAAATAGCCTATAAATATCCATTATACAAGTAATAGGTGTCCATAACCCATAACCATGACCCTTGGACCATTATAACCACTAGATGTCCATAACTCATACTGATGGCCCTTGAACCATTATAACTACTAGTCATGACCCAATACCCTATAGATATCCATTTTACAAGTAATAGGTGTCCATAACCCATAACCATGGCGCTTGAACCATTATAACCACTAGATGTCCATAACTCATACCGATGGCCCTTGAACCATTATAACTACAAGCCATGACCCAATACCCTATAGATATCCATTTTACAAGTAATAGGTGTCCATAACCCATAACCATGGCCCTTGAACCATTATAACCACTAGATGTCCATAACTCATACCGATGGCCCTTGAACCATTATAACTACTAGATGTCCATAACTCATACCGATGGCCCTTGAACCAACATAACTACTAGCCATGACAAAATAGCGTATAAATATCCATTATACAAGTAATAGGTGTCCATAACCCATAACCATGACCCTTGAACCATTATAACAACTATATGTCCATAACTCATACTGATGGACCTTGAACCATTAAAACTACTAGATGTCCATAACTCATACCGATGGGCCTTGAACCATCATTACTACTAGCCATGACCAAATAGCCTATAAATATCCATTATACAAGTAATAGGTGTCCATAACCCATAACCATGACCCTTGGACCATTATAACCACTAGATGTCCATAACTCATACTGATGGCCCTTGAACCATTATAACTACTAGCCATGACCCAATACCCTATAGATATCCATTTTACAAGTAATAGGTGTCCATAACCCATAACCATGGCGCTTGAACCATTATAACCACTAGATGTCCATAACTCATACCGATGGCCCTTGAACCATTATAACTACAAGCCATGACCCAATACCCTATAGATATCCATTTTACAAGTAATAGGTGTCCATAACCCATAACCATGGCCCTTGAACCATTATAACCACTAGATGTCCATAACTCATACCGATGGCCCTTGAACCATCATAACTACTAGCCATGACCAAATAGCCTATAAATATCCATTTTACAAGTAATAGGTGTTCATAACCCATAACCATGGCCCTTGAACCATAATAACCACTAGATGTCCATAACTCATACTGATGGCCCTTGAACCATTATAACAACTAGCCATGACCCAATACCCTATAGATATCCATTTTACATGTAAAAGGTGTCCATAACCCATAACCATGGCCCTTGAACCATTATAACCACTAGATGTCCATAACTCATACCGATGGCCCTTGAACCATCATAACTACTAGCCATGACCTAAAAACCTATAAATATCCATTTTACAAGAAATAGGTGTCCATAGCCCAAAACCATGGCCCTTGAACCATTAAAACCACTAGATGTCCATAACTCATACCGATGGCCCTTGAACCATTATAACTACTAGATGTCCATAACTCATACCGATGGCCCTTGAACCAACATAACTACTAGCCATGACAAAATAGCGTATAAATATCCATTATACAAGTAATAGGTGTCCATAACCCATAACCATGACCCTTGAACCATTATAACAACTATATGTCCATAACTCATACTGATGGACCTTGAACCATTAAAACTACTAGATGTCCATAACTCATACCGATGGGCCTTGAACCATCATTACTACTAGCCATGACCAAATAGCCTATAAATATCCATTATACAAGTAATAGGTGTCCATAACCCATAACCATGACCCTTGGACCATTATAACCACTAGATGTCCATAACTCATACTGATGGCCCTTGAACCATTATAACTACTAGCCATGACCCAATACCCTATAGATATCCATTTTACAAGTAATAGGTGTCCATAACCCATAACCATGGCGCTTGAACCATTATAACCACTAGATGTCCATAACTCATACCGATGGCCCTTGAACCATTATAACTACAAGTCATGACCCAATACCCTATAGATATCCATTTTACAAGTAATAGGTGTCCATAACCCATAACCATGGCCCTTGAACCATTATAACCACTAGATGTCCATAACTCATACCGATGGCCCTTGAACCATCATAACTACTAGCCATGACCAAATAGCCTATAAATATCCATTTTACAAGTAATAGGTGTCCATAACCCATAACCATGGCCCTTGAACCATAATAACCACTAGATGTCCATAACTCATACTGATGGCCCTTGAACCATTATAACAACTAGCCATGACCCAATACCCTATAGATATCCATTTTACATGTAAAAGGTGTCCATAACCCATAACCATGGCCCTTGAACCATTATAACCACTAGATGTCCATAACTCATACCGATGGCCCTTGAACCATCATAACTACTAGCCATGACCTAAAAACCTATAAATATCCATTTTACAAGAAATAGGTGTCCATAGCCCAAAACCATGGCCCTTGAACCATTAAAACCACTAGATGTCCATAACTCATACCGATGGCCCTTGAACCATTATAACTACTAGATGTCCATAACTCATACCGATGGCCCTTGAACCAACATAACTACTAGCCATGACAAAATAGCGTATAAATATCCATTATACAAGTAATAGGTGTCCATAACCCATAACCATGACCCTTGAACCATTATAACAACTATATGTCCATAACTCATACTGATGGACCTTGAACCATTAAAACTACTAGATGTCCATAACTCATACCGATGGGCCTTGAACCATCATTACTACTAGCCATGACCAAATAGCCTATAAATATCCATTATACAAGTAATAGGTGTCCATAACCCATAACCATGACCCTTGGACCATTATAACCACTAGATGTCCATAACTCATACTGATGGCCCTTGAACCATTATAACTACTAGCCATGACCCAATACCCTATAGATATCCATTTTACAAGTAATAGGTGTCCATAACCCATAACCATGGCGCTTGAACCATTATAACCACTAGATGTCCATAATTCATACCGATGGCCCTTGAACCATTATAACTACAAGCCATGACCCAATACCCTATAGATATCCATTTTACAAGTAATAGGTGTCCATAACCCATAACCATGGCCCTTGAACCATTATAACCACTAGATGTCCATAACTCATACCGATGGCCCTTGAACCATTATAACTACTAGATGTCCATAACTCATACCGATGGCCCTTGAACCAACATAACTACTAGCCATGACAAAATAGCGTATAAATATCCATTATACAAGTAATAGGTGTCCATAACCCATAACCATGACCCTTGAACCATTATAACAACTATATGTCCATAACTCATACTGATGGACCTTGAACCATTAAAACTACTAGATGTCCATAACTCATACCGATGGGCCTTGAACCATCATTACTACTAGCCATGACCAAATAGCCTATAAATATCCATTATACAAGTAATAGGTGTCCATAACCCATAACCATGACCCTTGGACCATTATAACCACTAGATGTCCATAACTCATACTGATGGCCCTTGAACCATTATAACTACTAGCCATGACCCAATACCCTATAGATATCCATTTTACAAGTAATAGGTGTCCATAACCCATAACCATGGCGCTTGAACCATTATAACCACTAGATGTCCATAACTCATACCGATGGCCCTTGAACCATTATAACTACAAGCCATGACCCAATACCCTATAGATATCCATTTTACAAGTAATAGGTGTCCATAACCCATAACCATGGCCCTTGAACCATTATAACCACTAGATGTCCATAACTCATACCGATGGCCCTTGAACCATCATAACTACTAGCCATGACCAAATAGCCTATAAATATCCATTTTACAAGTAATAGGTGTTCATAACCCATAACCATGGCCCTTGAACCATAATAACCACTAGATGTCCATAACTCATACTGATGGCCCTTGAACCATTATAACAACTAGCCATGACCCAATACCCTATAGATATCCATTTTACATGTAAAAGGTGTCCATAACCCATAACCATGGCCCTTGAACCATTATAACCACTAGATGTCCATAACTCATACCGATGGCCCTTGAACCATCATAACTACTAGCCATGACCTAAAAACCTATAAATATCCATTTTACAAGAAATAGGTGTCCATAGCCCAAAACCATGGCCCTTGAACCATTAAAACCACTAGATGTCCATAACTCATACCGATGGCCCTTGAACCATTATAACTACTAGATGTCCATAACTCATACCGATGGCCCTTGAACCAACATAACTACTAGCCATGACAAAATAGCGTATAAATATCCATTATACAAGTAATAGGTGTCCATAACCCATAACCATGACCCTTGAACCATTATAACAACTATATGTCCATAACTCATACTGATGGACCTTGAACCATTAAAACTACTAGATGTCCATAACTCATACCGATGGGCCTTGAACCATCATTACTACTAGCCATGACCAAATAGCCTATAAATATCCATTATACAAGTAATAGGTGTCCATAACCCATAACCATGACCCTTGGACCATTATAACCACTAGATGTCCATAACTCATACTGATGGCCCTTGAACCATTATAACTACTAGCCATGACCCAATACCCTATAGATATCCATTTTACAAGTAATAGGTGTCCATAACCCATAACCATGGCGCTTGAACCATTATAACCACTAGATGTCCATAACTCATACCGATGGCCCTTGAACCATTATAACTACAAGCCATGACCCAATACCCTATAGATATCCATTTTACAAGTAATAGGTGTCCATAACCCATAACCATGGCCCTTGAACCATTATAACCACTAGATGTCCATAACTCATACCGATGGCCCTTGAACCATTATAACTACTAGATGTCCATAACTCATACCGATGGGCCTTGAACCATCATTACTACTAGCCATGACCAAATAGCCTATAAATATCCATTATACAAGTAATAGGTGTCCATAACCCATAACCATGACCCTTGGACCATTATAACCACTAGATGTCCATAACTCATACTGATGGCCCTTGAACCATTATAACTACTAGCCATGACCCAATACCCTATAGATATCCATTTTACAAGTAATAGGTGTCCATAACCCATAACCATGGCGCTTGAACCATTATAACCACTAGATGTCCATAACTCATACCGATGGCCCTTGAACCATTATAACTACAAGCCATGACCCAATACCCTATAGATATCCATTTTACAAATAATAGGTGTCCATAACCCATAACCATGGCCCTTGAACCATTATAACCACTAGATGTCCATAACTCATACCGATGGCCCTTGAACCATCATAACTACTAGCCATGACCAAATAGCCTATAAATATCCATTTTACAAGTAATAGGTGTCCATAACCCATAACCATGGCCCTTGAACCATAATAACCACTAGATGTCCATAACTCATACTGATGGCCCTTGAACCATTATAACAACTAGCCATGACCCAATACCCTATAGATATCCATTTTACATGTAAAAGGTGTCCATAACCCATTACCATGGCCCTTGAACCATTATAACCACTAGATGTCCATAACTCATACCGATGGCCCTTGAACCATCATAACTACTAGCCATGGCCTAAAAACCTATAAATATCCATTTTACAAGAAATAGGTGTCCATAGCCCATAACCATGGCCCTTGAACCACTAGATGTCCATAACTCATACCGATGGCCCTTGAACCATTATAACTACTAGATGTCCATAACTCATACCGATGGCCCTTGAACCAACATAACTACTAGCCATGACAAAATAGCGTATAAATATCCATTATACAAGTAATAGGTGTCCATAACCCATAACCATGACCCTTGAACCATTATAACCACTATATGTCCATAACTCATACTGATGGACCTTGAACCATTAAAACTACTAGATCTCCATAACTCATACCGATGGGCCTTGAACCATCATTACTACTAGCCATGACCGAATAGCCTATAAATATCCATTATACAAGTAATAGGTGTCCATAACCCATAACCATGACCCTTGGACCATTATAACCACTAGATGTCCATAACTCATACTGATGGCCCTTGAACCATTATAACTACTAGCCATGACCCAATACCCTATAGATATCCATTTTACAAGTAATGGGTGTCCATAACCCATAACCATGGCGCTAGAACCATTATAACCACTAGATGTCCATAACTCATACTGATGGCCCTTGAACCATCATAACTACTAGCCATGACCAAATAGCCTATAAATATCCATTTTACAAGTAATAGGTGTCCATAACCCATAACCATGGCCCTTAAACCATAATAACCATTAGATGTCCATAACTCATACTGATGGTCCTTGAACCATTATAACTAATAGCCATGATCCAATACCCTATAGATCTCCATTTTACAAGTAATAGGTGTCCATAACCCATAACCATGGCCCTTGAACGAGTATAACCACTAGATGTCCATAACTCTTACCGATGGCCCTTGAACCATCATAACTACTAGCCATGACCAAAAAACCTATAAATATCCATTTTACAAGAAATAGGTGTCCATAGCCCGTAACCATGGCCCTTGAACCATTAAAACCACTAGATGTCCATAACTCATACCGTTGGCCGTTGAACCATTATAACTACTAGATGTCCATAACACATACCGATGGCCCTTGAAACATTAACTACAAGCCATGACCAAATACCCAATAAATATCCATTATACAACTAATAGGTGTCTATAACCCATAACCATGACCCTTGAACCATTATAACCACTAAATGTACATAACTCACACTGATGGACCTTGAACCATTATAACTACAAGCCATGACCCAATACCCTATAGATATCCATTTTACAAGTAATAGGTGTCCATAACCTATAACCATGGCCCTTGAACCATTATAACCACTAGATGTCCATAACTCATACCGATGGCCCTTGAACCATCATAACTACTAGCCATGACCTAAAAACCTATAAATATCCATTTTACAAGAAATAGGTGTCCATAGCCCATAACCATGGCCCTTGAACCATTAAAACCACTAGATGTCCATAACTCATACCGATGGCCCTTGAACCATTATAACTACTAGATGTCCATAACTCATACCGATGGCCCTTGAACCATCATAACTACTAGCCATGACAAAATAGCCTATGAATATCCATTTTACAAGTAATAGGTGTCCATAACCCATAGCCATGGCCCTTGAACCATAATAACCACTAGATGTCCATAACTCATACTGATGGCCCTTGAACCATTATAACAACTAGCCATGACCCAATACCCTATAGATATCCATTTTACATGTAAAAGGTGTCCATAACCCATAACCATGGCCCTTGAACGATTATAACCACTAGATGTCCATAACTCATACCGATGGCCCTTGAACCATCATAACTACTAGCCATGACCTAAAAACCTATAAATATCCATTTTACAAGAAATAGGTGTCCATAGCCCATAACCATGGCCCTTGAACCATTAAAACCACTAGATGTCCATAACTCATACCGATGGCCCTTGAACCATTATAACTACTAGATGTCCATAACTCATACCGATGGCCCTTGAACCATCATAACTACTAGCCATGACAAAATAGCCTATGAATATCCATTTTACAAGTAATAGGTGTCCATAACCCATAGCCATGGCCCTTGAACCATAATAACCACTAGATGTCCATAACTCATACTGATGGCCCTTGAACCATTATAACAACTAGCCATGACCCAATACCCTATAGATATCCATTTTACATGTAAAAGGTGTCCATAACCCATAACCATGGCCCTTGAACGATTATAACCACTAGATGTCCATAACTCATACCGATGGCCCTTGAACCATCATAACTACTAGCCATGACCTAAAAACCTATAAATATCCATTTTACAAGAAATAGGTGTCCATAGCCCATAACCATGGCCCTTGAACCATTAAAACCACTAGATGTCCATAACTCATACCGATGGCCCTTGAACCATTATAACTACTAGATGTCCATTACTCATACCGATGGCCCTTGAACCAACATAACTACTAGCCATGACAAAATAGCGTATAAATATCCATTATACAAGTAATAGGTGTCCATAACCCATAACCATGACCCTTGAACCATTATAACCACTATATGTCCATAACTCATACTGATGGACCTTGAACCATTAAAACTACTAGATGTCCATAACTCATACCGATGGGCCTTGAACCATCATTACTACAAGCCATGACCAAATAGCCTATAAATATCCATTATACAAGTAATATGTGTCCATAACCCATAACCATGACCCTTGGACCATTATAACCACTAGATGTCCATAACTCATATTGATGGCCCTTGAACCATTATAACTACTAGCCATGACCCAATACCCTATAGATATCCATTTTACAAGTAATAGGTGTCCATAACCCATAACCATGGCGCTTGAACCATTATAACCACTAGATGTCCATAACTCATACCGATGGCCCTTGAACCATTATAACTACAAGTCATGACCCAATACCCTATAGATATCCATTTTACAAGTAATAGGTGTCCATAACCCATAACCATGGCCCTTGAACCATTATAACCACTAGATGTCCATAACTCATACCGATGGCCCTTGAACCATCATAACTACTAGCCATGACCAAATAGCCTATAAATATCCATTTTACAAGTAATAGGTGTCCATAACCCATAACCATGGCCCTTGAACCATAATAACCACTAGATGTCCATAACTCATACTGATGGCCCTTGAACCATTATAACAACTAGCCATGACCCAATACCCTATAGATATCCATTTTACATGTAAAAGGTGTCCATAACCCATAACCATGGCCCTTGAACCATTATAACCACTAGATGTCCATAACTCATACCGATGGCCCTTGAACCATCATAACTACTAGCCATGATCTAAAAACCTATAAATATCCATTTTACAAGAAATAGGTGTCCATAGCCCAAAACCATGGCCCTTGAACCATTAAAACCACTAGATGTCCATAACTCATACCGATGGCCCTTGAACCATTATAACTACTAGATGTCCATAACTCATACCGATGGCCCTTGAACCAACATAACTACTAGCCATGACAAAATAGCGTATAAATATCCATTATACAAGTAATAGGTGTCCATAACCCATAACCATGACCCTTGAACCATTATAACAACTATATGTCCATAACTCATACTGATGGACCTTGAACCATTAAAACTACTAGATGTCCATAACTCATACCGATGGGCCTTGAACCATCATTACTACTAGCCATGACCAAATAGCCTATAAATATCCATTATACAAGTAATAGGTGTCCATAACCCATAACCATGACCCTTGGACCATTATAACCACTAGATGTCCATAACTCATACTGATGGCCCTTGAACCATTATAACTACTAGCCATGACCCAATACCCTATAGATATCCATTTTACATGTAAAAGGTGTCCATAACCCATAACCATGGCCCTTGAACCATTATAACCACTAGATGTCCATAACTCATACCGATGGCCCTTGAACCATCATAACTACTAGCCATGGCCTAAAAACCTATAAATATCCATTTTACAAGAAATAGGTGTCCATAGCCCATAACCATGGCCCTTGAACCATTAAAACCACTAGATGTCCATAACTCATACCGATGGCCCTTGAACCATTATAACTACTAGATGTCCATAACTCATACCGATGGCCCTTGAACCAACATAACTACTAGCCATGACAAAATAGCGTATAAATATCCATTATACAAGTAATAGGTGTCCATAACCCATAACCATGACCCTTGAACCATTATAACCACTATATGTCCATAACTCATACTGATGGACCTTGAACCATTAAAACTACTAGATGTCCATAACTCATACCGATGGGCCTTGAACCATCATTACTACTAGCCATGACCAAATAGCCTATAAATATCCATTATACAAGTAATAGGTGTCCATAACCCATAACCATGACCCTTGGACCATTATAACCACTAGATGTCCATAACTCATACTGATGGCCCTTGAACCATTATAACTACTAGCCATGACCCAATACCCTATAGATATCCATTTTACAAGTAATAGGTGTCCATAACCCATAACCATGGCGCTTGAACCATTATAACCACTAGATGTCCATAACTCATACCGATGGCCCTTGAACCATTATAACTACAAGCCATGACCCAATACCCTATAGATATCCATTTTACAAGTAATAGGTGTCCATAACCCATAACCATGGCCCTTGAACCATTATAACCACTAGATGTCCATAACTCATACCGATGGCCCTTGAACCATCATAACTACTAGCCGTGACCAAATAGCCTATAAATATCCATTTTACAAGTAATAGGTGTCCATAACCCATAATCATGGCCCTTGAACCATAATAACCACTAGATGTCCATAACTCATACTGATGGCCCTTGAACCATTATAACAACTAGCCATGACCCAATACCCCATAGATATCCATTTTACAAGTAAAAGGTGTCCATAACCCATAACCATGGCCCTTGAACCATTATAACCACTAGATGTCCATAACTCATACCGATGGCCCTTGAACCATCATAACTACTAGCCATGACCTAAAAACCTATAAATATCCATTTTACAAGAAATAGGTGTCCATAGCCCGTAACCATGGCCCTTGAACCATTAAAACCACTAGATGTCCATAACTCATACCGATGGCCCTTGAACCATTATAACTACTAGATGTCCATAACTCATACCGATGGCCCTTGAACCAACATAACTACTAGCCATGACAAAATAGCGTATAAATATCCATTATACAAGTAATAGGTGTCCATAACCCATAACCATGACCCTTGAACCATTATAACCACTATATGTCCATAACTCATACTGATGGACCTTGAACCATTAAAACTACTAGATGTCCATAACTCATACCGATGGGCCTTGAACCATCATTACTACTAGCCATGACCAAATAGCCTATAGATATCCATTATACAAGTAATAGGTGTCCATAACCCATAACCATGACCCTTGGACCATTATAACCACTAGATGTCCATAACTCATACTGATGTCCCTTGAACCATTATAACTACTAGCCATGACCCAATACCCTATAGATATCCATTTTACAAGTAATAGGTGTCCATAACCCAGATGTGTCTAAGGTTAATTTCCGTAAACTTGATTCTGAAAAGTCTAATGATGATGTAGATGTTATGATACCAATAGAATCAGTGAAGGAAGTTGCAAACAGGTTCTCGAATACCCTCTATGGGTATTTTTTAGGCAAACGGATTGCCTTCCCGATTGTAGAATATTATGTCAAAAATGTATGGGCAAAGTTTGGTCTCAATCGGGTAATGATGAATGCAAAAGGGTTCTTCTTCTTTAAATTTGACTCACACAAAGGATTAGAAGACGTATTGGAGAATGGACCTTGGATGATTCGAAATAACCCCATCATCTTAAAAGAATGGACTCCAAATACCACTCTAACAAAGGAAGATCTTACTAAGGTTCCGATCTGGGTGAAATTCCATGATGTTCCTATGGCTGCGTTTACAGCCGATGGTCTTAGTATCATTGCTACGAAGATTGGCACACCAAAAATGTTGGATGCATACACAAGTACAATCTGTTCGGAATCTTGGGGTAGAAGCAATTTTGCTAGAGCCCTCATTGAAATCAGCTCTAAAGATGAGCTTAGGTCCACAATGTCCGTGGCAATACCCTCCCTTGAAGGGTCTGATTATTCGAAAGAAGTTATTAGCCTTGAATATGAATGGAAACCTCCGAGGTGCTCGATATGTAAAATCTTTGGGCATGATATTAATAGCTGCCCCAAAAATGTAAAGCCCAAAGAGAAGGAAGTTAATCAAGATACGGATGGGTTCCAAACAGTGGGTAACAGAAACCGCAAGCACAACTTAAAGTTACGTTCATATTTTCAATATAGACCAAAGGGGGGTACTACAATTGATTCCGATATGGCTGGTTGCTCCAAACAACCGGACACAAACAGTAATAGTGTAGATAATGGTAACCATTATGTTGCACCTATTGTTTGTAATGATGTCCATAATCAGAGAAATATTGGGAATGAATGTGCGACCAGTAATAGCATAGATAATACTACGCCTATTGCTCGCCATTTGGTTCCGGATAATATCATATCTGATTATGGAAAGGCGAACAGTAATAGTGTAAATGGTGCTGCTAAACACCATGTTACACCTATTGTTGGCCAACAAAACAATGAAAACAGTAATAGCGTAGGTGATGTTGGGAATCTTCAACATCAGGCTAAACCTACTGTTTTTATGAACCCGAAATCATCAAACCAGAATTCTTATGCAAATATCCCTACTTCAAATGGATTTGATTCTCTAAGTGACATGGAGGATGAAGATGATGAAGTGGAAGACATGAATAATGATACATCCAGGTTTATGACGAATACTTTTAATAACCAGGGGGCAAGCACTCCCTTTACACATGGTCTTAATGTTTAGTCTTGCTTCATGGAATATCAGGGGCTTGAACCAGACCCCTAAACAAGAAGAGGTTCGTCAAGTAGTTCTAGATAACCACCTTAGTATTTGTGCCATTTTAGAATCTCATGTTAATGTGGCGGATGTGTATGATGTTTGTAAGAAAGTGTGTGCTAGTTGGAATTGGATGTCGAATGGGCATCTTTGTGATAAAGGCTCTCGTATTATCCTCGGATGGGATGAGAGGATTCTAGATGTTATGATCCTTTCTCAAACGAATCAGGTTATGCATGTTCAAATTATTACTAAAGGTGATCGGAAATCTTTCTTTTGCTCTTTTATGTATGCCGACACTTATTACATCGATAGAAGAGTCCTATGGCAGAATTTAGTTGGTCATAGTCATATTATGGCCAATAGGCCATGGACGATCCTTGGGGATTTTAATGCAGCTCTAAATCTAGAAGATCACTCATGTGGTGGGTATCAACCCCATATTGCTATGCGGGAATTCAAAGAGTGTGTTAATGATATGGCTGTTATGGATATTAATAGTACGGGTCTCCATTTACCTGGAACCAAAAACCGAAAGGTTCTAGTGGTATATTAAAGAAGATTGATCGCATTATGGGGAACCAAGCTTTCATTGATATGTTCCCGGGATCACTTGGAATTTTTCAGCCATACCGTATTTCGGATCACTCACCTTGTATTCTGAAAATCCCGAATGTGTTAAAGTTCAAACCCAAGCCTTTTAAATTCTTTAACTTTCTAGCAGACAAAGCTGAATTCCGTGATATTGTTTCGGCTGCTTGGGCGGAGAACATTACTGGTTGTGCTATGTACCGTGTGGTGAAACATCTAAAAGCTATTAAACCCCCGCTTCGTAAACTGTTAAAAGACCAAGGAAACTTGCATTCTAAAGTTAAATTCCTTAGGGTTGAGCTAGATGAGATTCAAAGTGCTATTGATAAAAATCCCCACTGTCCTAAGCTCCGTGAGGATAAGGCACATTATCTTCTTGCTTATAAGGCTGCGGTTCAAGATGAGGAACTTTTCCTAAAACAGAAAGCTAAAACTGAATGGTTAAGAGTTGGGGACTCTAATTCCGCCTATTTCCACAATGTTGTCAAGAGTAGATGCCACAGAAATCGAATAGATGCCATTTTTGAGGATTCGGTTATGTATGAAGGCAATGATGTCGCCCCAATTTTTGTTAAACATTACCAAAATTTCCTTGGTATTGCTGGAAATGTGACCCCGCTCGACACTCATGAGCTGTTTGGTACCACTATCGATCGTCAAAAGGCTGATTTTATGGTCCGCAATGTAAGTAATGCTGAAATTAAAAAGGCTCTCTTCTCTATTGGGAATGATAAAGCTCCGGGTCCTGATGGATTCACAGCTGCTTTTTTCAAGAAATCTTGGGACATTATTGAGGAGGATGTTTGTAATGCGGTACATGATTTTTTTTCTAACGGCAAGCTGCTCAAAGAAATTAATCATACAATTTTGGCTATGATTCCAAAAGTCCCAACTCCGTCAAAAACAACGGATTACCGTCCCATTTCCTGTTGCAATGTATTATACAAGTGTATCAGTAAAATTATTACTAATCGTATTACCGAGGTTCTTGGTGATATTGTTAACATAAACCAATCGGCCTTTATTCCGGGGAGACGAATTTCAGATAACATTCTTCTCACGCAAGAATTGATGCATAATTATCATAGGCAATCTGGCCCCCCTAGATGTGCTTTCAAAGTCGATATTCAGAAGGCCTATGACACTGTTGATTGGGATTTTCTTCGCTCTTCTCTTGGTGGTTTTGGTTTTCCTCAAAAAATGATCATGTGGATTATGGAATGTGTTACATCTCCATCTTTCTCCATTTGTATTAATGGAGAGGTCCATGGCTGGTTTCGAGGGAAGCGAGGTTTGAGACAAGGTGACCCTATATCTCCGTTCCTTTTTACTATTGTTATGGAGGTCCTGTCTCTTATTATAAAGCGTAGAGTTAGCAAAAGCCAGGATTTTAAATATCACAAAGGCTGTGAGCAGCAACAGATTGTCAACTTATGCTTTGCTGATGACCTTTTCCTCTTTGCTCGTGGTAACGTGAATTCGGCTAATCTGATCATGGATTCTCTGAATGAATTTAAACAGGTTTCGGGGCTGGTCCCTAGTATCCCAAAGAGTACAGTTTATTTCTGTAATGTCCCTTCCGCTATTCGTAATGCTATTCTAAATCTCATGCCGTTTGAGGAAGGCAATCTCCCGGTTAAATACCTTGGAGTACCGCTGATATCGTCTAGATTACTTTTTAGATATTGTAAAAGCCTTTTAGAAAAGCTGTTGAACCGCATTAATGATTGGAAGAATAAATTTCTTTCGTTTGCAGGCCGCCTCCAACTGATTATTTCTGTGCTTTCTAATATTCATATTTATTGGGCTTCGGTTTTTATCCTTCCGACCCGAATCATCCAGGAGCTTGAGAAATTAATGCGGGGGTTTCTGTGGTGTCAAGGTGAAATGAAAAAGGGAAAGCCCAAAGTTTCTTGGGAGATAGTTTGCAAGCCAAAGTCTGAGGGGGGGCTCGGTATACGCCGTATTAAAGATTTTAATACTGCCCTAATGGCTTATAATATTTGGGGTATAGTTTCAAATAAGGAGTCTCTTTGGGTTAAATGGATTCATTCCTACAAGTTACGGGGTCGGAATTTTTGGGAGGTACCGTGTACGGGCTCCATGAGCTGGTCCTGGAGGAAGTTACTTCAGTTGCGAAGAGTTATCAGACCTTTTATTTGGCATGTTATCCATGATGGGAAATCTACTTCTATTTGGTTTGATAAGTGGAGTATGGCTTGTCCGTTATTTCAGTTCCTATCGCATAGAGATATTACTCGAGCTGGCTTTACTGCCCAGGATATGGTGTCTGATGTAATTTCTGATAATAGTTGGATGTGGCCCACTGATTGGTATGCACGGCTCCATGAGATTACTAGTGTTCCGGTTCCCCAGCTGGTCACGGATCAAAAGGACAAGGTAGTGTGGATTGATTTAAATGGGTCCTTTCAGCCTTTCTCGGTAAATCTAGCTTGGAACTCTATCAGGTCTAGGGAGATTGAGGTCACTTGGAAAAACGTTGTGTGGTTCTCTCATTGTGTCCCTCGGCATGCTTTTCATATGTGGCTTGTTATGAACAACCGTCTAAAAACTCAAGATATGCTGAAACAATGGGATGTTCATCATGATACTGATATTGACTCATTCCGGTGCCCTCTATGTGATCTTGTGCCTGATTCTCATGCTCACCTATTCTTTGAATGCTTATATTCTTCGCTGGTTTGGTTAAAAATCAGATTGCTTGGGGGGATGGACAACATTGCTCCAAATTTTGCTGCTATAACTGATTACATTATTCCAATGTCCAAAGGTAGATCGGCTAAGAGTGTTGTGTCCCGTATCGTGCTGGGAGCTACTACCTATTACATTTGGCTAGAGCGAAATGCTAGGCTGTTCAGAAAGAAGTATAAACCGCACATGCAGTTGTGTGATGAAATTATTGCTACTGTTCGGTTTAAACTGATGACTCTGAAGTTTAAGAAGAAGACAGTTGGTGTTCAGCGGATGCTAGACAACTGGAAGATCCCGGATTTGATTGTTTAGTTCGGTGCTATGTTCTTATGTTTTCTTTTGGTTTTTTGAGAGAAAGTCTGTTTTGTGAGGTTGTTGCTAGTTCTAGATGGTCTTAGCTTTGTTATGGCATGTCATAAACGCTTTCTTTGTTGTTTCAAGCTTTTGCTTGAGGTCAATGTGGCCGCCTGTCACATTCCTATGTAGTTCTTTTTGTGATTAATATATTTAGCCAGGGTGAACCCTTTACCCAAAAAAAAAAAAAAAAAAAAAAAAAAAAAAAAAAAAAACCCATAACCATGGCGCTTGAACCATTATAACCACTAGATGTCCATAACTCATACCGATGGCCCTTGAACCATCATAACTACTAGCCATGACCAAATAGCCTATAAATATCCATTTTACAAGTAATAGGTGTCCATAACCCATAACCATGGACCTTAAACCATAATAACCATTAGATGTCCATAACTCATACTGATGGTCGTTGAACCATTATAACTAATAGCCATGACCCAATACCCTATAGATCTCCATTTTACAAGTAATAGGTGTCCATAACCCATAACCATGGCCCTTGAACGAGTATAACCACTAGATGTCCATAACTCATACCGATGGCCCTTGAACCATCATAACTACTAGCCATGACCAAAAAACCTATAAATATCCATTTTACAAGAAATAGGTGTCCATAGCCCGTTACCATGGCCCTTGAACCATTAAAACCACTAGATGTCCATAACTCATACCGTTGGCCCTTGAACCATTATAACTACTAGATGCCCATAACACATACCGATGGCCCTTGAAACATTAACTACAAGCCATGACCAAATACCCAATAAATACCCATTATACAAGTAATAGGTGTCCATAACCCATAACCATGACCCTTGAACCATTATAACCACTAAATGTACATAACTCACACTGATGGCCCTTGAACCATTATAACTACAAGCCATGACCCAATACCCTATAGATATCCATTTTACAAGTAATAGGTGTCCATAACCCATAACCATGGCGCTTGAACCATTATAACCACTAGATGTCCATAACTCATACCGATGGCCCTTGAACCATCATAACTATTAGCCATGACCAAATAGCCTATAAATATCCATTTTACAAGTAATAGGTGTCCATAACCCATAACCATGGCCCTTAAACCATAATAACCATTAGATGTCCATAACTCATACTGATGGCCCTTGAACCATTATAACAACTAGCCATGACCCAATACCCTATAGATATCCATTTTACAAGTAAAAGGTGTCCATAACCCATAACCATGGCCCTTGAACCATTATAACCACTAGATGTCCATAACTCATACCGATGGCCCTTGAACCATCATAACTACTAGCCATGACCTAAAAACCTATAAATATCCATTTTACAAGAAATAGGTGTCCATAGCCCATAACCATGGCCCTTGAACCATTAAAACCACTAGATGTCCATAACTCATACCGATGGCCCTTGAACCATTATAACTACTAGATGTCCATAACTCATACCGATGGCCCTTGAACCAACATAACTACTAGCCATGACAAAATAGCGTATAAATATCCATTATACAAGTAATAGGTGTCCATAACCCATAACCATGACCCTTGAACCATTATAACCACTATATGTCCATAACTCATACTGATGGACCTTGAACCATTAAAACTACTAGATGTCCATAACTCATACCGATGGGCCTTGAACCATCATTACTACTAGCCATGACCAAATAGCCTATAAATATCCATTATACAAGTAATAGGTGTCCATAACCCATAACCATGACCCTTGGACCATTATAACGACTAGATGTCCATAACTCATACTGATGGCCCTTGAACCATTATAACTACTAGCCATGACCCAATACCCTATAGATATCCATTTTACAAGTAATAGGTGTCCATAACCCATAACCATGGCGCTTGAACCATTATAACCACTAGATGTCCATAACTCATACCGATGGCCCTTGAACCATCATAACTACTAGCCATGACCAAATAGCCTATAAATATCCATTTTACAAGTAATAGGTGTCCATAACCCATAACCATGACCCTTGAACCATTATAACCACTAGATGTCCATAACTCATACTGATGGCCCTTGAACCATTCTAACTACTAGCCAAGACCCAATACCCTATAGATATCCATTTTACAAGTAATAGGTGTCCATAACCCATAACCATGGCCCTTGAACCATTATAACCACTAGATGTCGATAACCCATAACCGATGGCCCTTTTTGGATAAAGGGTTCACCCTGGCTAAAATATATTAATCACAAAAATAATTACAAAGGAATGAGGCTGAGCACCACATTAACCCCAAGCAAAGCAAGTAAACAACTAACCTAAGTTTATGACAACCCATAAACAAAGCTAGACACCCAAAACACTAACAAAAAACACAAAAAAAAACATCACAAGAATGCTAACAAAAAACCTAATTAAACCCGGACTAATCATTTGCATCCAAAATCTTCCAATTTGCCATCAAATTTCTAACACGCTGGGACTTATTTTTGAACTTGAAAGTCATAAGTTTCAACTGAACAGTAGAAACTATCTCCTCAAACAGCTGATCCAGGGGCTTAGTTTTATTCTTAAACAATCTAGCATTCCTTTCTAACCAGATATAATACGTGGTAGCACCAATCAAAATACGAGCAATAATACTCTTTGCCCGCCTACCTCGGGAGATAGGGATCAGGAAAGAGACAATATCTTCAAAACTCGAACCTATATTAGCCATATCCGCAAGAATGTTAACCCTTCCCCATAATTCAGAAGAGAACATGCACTCAAAAAACAAATGGGCATGCGAGTCCGGAACTGTACCACATAGAGGACATCGTAATAAATCCACATCAGTATCACGGTTAACATCCCATTGTTTCAACATGTCATGAGTCTTTAGACGCTTGTTAATGATAAGCCACATGTGAAACGCATGACGAGGGATGCAATGCGGAAACCACACCACATGGACCCACTCAACCTCAGACTTGCGGCTTCTAATGGTATTCCAAGCCGAATGAACTGAGAACAGTTTAAGAACACCATTTTCATCACGCCATAAAACATTATCCTTCTTATCCAAGACAAGCTGCGGAACCTGAATTTGAGTTATATTCGGAAATATAGAATACCATGCAGTAGGCCATTTCCAAGTATTATTATCAATAAGATTAGACACCGAATCCTGCATAGTAAATCCAACACGAGTAATATCTCTAGGAGTTAAAAATTGGAAAATAGGGCTTGCACTACACCACTTATCGAACCAAACAGACGTAGATTTCCCATCATTGACTATATGCCATATGAAAGGCCTAGTTACACTTCTTAACTGCAAGAGCTTACGCCATGTCCAGCTTATTGAACCCATACATGGAACATCCCATAAGCTTCGACCCCGCAACTAATCATTCCGCAATTTATAAGCATGAATCCATTTAACCCATAGAGACTCCTTATTCAGGACTATACTCCATATATGATATGCCATTAAAGCAGCATTAAAATCTTGAATACGCCGAATACCTAGCCCTCCTTCTGATTTAGGGTTGCACACAACATCCCAAGAAACTTTTGCTTTACCCTTCTTCATTTCTCCCTGGCACCATAAAAACCCACGCAATAGCTGTTCAATCTCATGTGTAACACGAGTTGGCAGAATAAAAACAGAGGCCCAATATATATGCATATTAGAGAGAACAGAAATAATCAACTGAAGGCAACCAGCAAAAGAAAGGAATTTGTTCTTCCAGTCATTGATTCTCTTCTGAACATTTTCAATAAGGACTTTACAATCACGATAAAGTAACCTTTTGGAGATGAGCGGGACTCCGAGGTATTTAACAGGGAGGACCCCTTCCTCAAAAGGCATAATATGAAGAATAGCATCACGGATTGTAGGAGTAACATTACAGAAAAAAACCGTACTTTTAGGAATACTTGGAACTAGGCCCGAAATATTCTTGAATTCCTCTAACGCATCCATAATTAATTTAGCAGAAGCAACATTACCCCGAGCAAACAGAAAAAGATCATCAGCAAAACAAAGATTTACAATCTTTTGCTGATCACACCCCTTATGGAACTCAAAATCAGGCGAAGATCTTACTCTCCGTTGGATAAGATAATGGATCTCCTTGCCTCAGACCTCGTTTACCTTTAAACCAGCCATGCACATCACCATTAATGCATATGGAAAACGTAGGAGAAGAAACACATTCCATAATCCACATTACTAATTGTGGCGGGAAACCAAAACCAACAAGAATCGTACGAAGGAATTTCCAATCAACTGTATCATACGCCTTCTGAATATCTACTTTAAAAGCACATCTAGAAGGACCCGTATGCTTGTGATAATTATGAATAAGCTCTTGTGTGAGAAGAATATTGTCTGAAATCCTTCTTCCCGGAATGAAAGCCGACTGGTTAATGCCAACTATATCTTGAAGAACATCTGTAATGCGATTAGTAAGAATTTTACTGATACATTTGTAAATAACATTACAACAAGAAATAGGACGGTAATCAGTAACTTTCGAAGGGGTCGTAATTTTTGGTATCATCGCCAAAATTGTATGGTTAATTTCTTTAAGTAATCTGCCATTTAAGAAAAAATCACGAACTGCTCTACACACTTCTTCACCAATTATGTCCCAAGATTTTTTAAAGAAAACGGCCGTATACCCATCAGGACCTGGCGCTTTGTCATTACCTATAGAAAACATTGCATTCTTTATTTCCTCATCAGTTACTTCCCTTACCATAAGATCGGCCTTTTGCTGCTCAATAGTATTAGAAAAGAGCTCATGAGAGTCTAAAGTATGAACGTTTCCTACAGCCCCCAAAAAGTTTAAATAATGATTGACAAATATGGGAGGGACGTCATAACCTTCATGAAGAGTATCACCCTCGAACACAGCCTCTATACGATTTCTATGTCATCTGCTCTTCACGACATTATGAAAGTATGCTGAGTTTGAATCCCCAACCCGTAACCATTCAATTCTAGCTTTTTGTTTAAGGAAACACTCCTCATCCAAAACCGCAGCCTTATATGCCATAAGGTAATGAGCTTCATCGTCTCGAAGATTGGAGCAGTGGGGGTTCTTGTCAAGAGCAGCTTGAATTTCATCCAACTCCACCCTTAAGAATTTAACTTTTGAATGCAAGTTGCCTTGTTCTTTTAAAAGCTTACGTAAAGGGGACTTGAGAGCCTTCAAATGTTTAACTACACGAAACATGGCACAACCAGCAATTTTCTCCGACCAAACCGCAGAAACAATATCCCGAAAGCCTTCCTTTTCAGCCAAAAAATTAAAAAATTTGAAAGATTTAGGTTTCACCTTAGCAATATTCGGGATTCTTAAAACACAAGGAGTATGATCAGATATACGGTAAGGCTGAAAAATACCAAAACAACCCGGAAACATATCAATAAAAGCCTAATTACCCATAATACGGTCAATTTTCTTTAAAATACCATTAGAGCCTTTTGGTTTTTGATTCCAACTAAAATGGAGGCCAGTACTTTTTATGTCCATAATCCCCATATCGTTCACACACTCTTGAAATTCTCTCATAGCAATATTTGGCTGATAACCGCCACAAGAATGGTCCTCTAAGTTAAGCGCAGCATTAAAATCCCCCATAATCGCCCAAGGTCTGTTAGCCAACAAATGGGAATGACCGATCAAATTTTGCCATAGGGCCCTACGATCTATATAGGACGTTGCTGCGTAAACAAAAGAGCAAAAAAAAAAAGATTTACGATCCACTTTATTAACAGCTTGAACATGAATAACCTGGTTGGATTGGAACAGAATCATAACGTCTAAAATACTTTCATCCCATCCTAGGATGATACGAGAGCCCTTATCACATAAATGCCCATTCGAGATCCATTTTCAATTAGCACACACTTTATGGCAAACATCATATACCGCATCAACTTTTACATGAGATTCCAAGATTGCACAAATACTAAGATGGTTATCTAACACTACCTGCCGAACCTCTTGTTGTTTAGGGGAGCGGTTCAGACCCCGTATATTCCAAGAAGCTATACTAAACATTACAAACATCCATATAGGGAGTGCTTGCCCCCTTTTTTGTACATGTTTGAGCCATAGAGTTGGCTGTATCATTATTCAAGTCCTCCACTTCATCCTCGTCATCTTCTGTGTCATTAAATACTTTGAACTCATTTGAAGTAGGAATGTTTGAATACAAGTGATTTTCAAAATTATGCTCCTCTCTATAACCTGTATTTTTTGCCTGCTGCTTAGCCTTCCCAACCTCCGCTCCACTATTACTGTTAAAGTGTCTCCGATCCACACCCTTTGAATTCTGCCCATTATCGCTAACAATAGGTGAAGTATGCTGTTTTGGACCAACATCTACACTATTACTGCTAGACTTCAAATTTTCCGGGTTCGGAATGTCAGAATTGAGAATGTCATTGCAACCAATAGGTGTAGCATAATTAGGAATATTTCCAGCCTTATCTACACTATTACTGGTTGTGCAAACAATAGGTGTCGCATAATGTTGAACATTATCGACACTATTACTGTTTGCATTACTAGGACCGGACTGATTTGCTGAAATAGTAGCACCACTATGACTTTGGCCTTTCTGTGAATCGTTTTGAGAACTCCCCTTTGGACGGTATTGGAAATTAGGTGAAGGTTTCACATTAAATTTTCTGGTTTTAGTTTTTGGTGGTTGAAATCCATCATCATTTATTAGATGTCCATAACCCATAACCGATGGCCCTTGAACCATAATAACTACTAGCCATGACCAAATACCCTGTAAATATCCATTTTACAAGTAATAGGTGTCCATAACCCATAACCATGGCCCTTGAACCATCATAACTACTAGCCATGACCAAATAGCCTATAAATATCAATTTTACAAGTAATAGTTGTGCATAACCCATAACTATGGCCCTTGAACCATTATAACCACTAGATGTCCATAACTCATACCGATGGCCCTTGAACCATCATAACTACTAGCCATGACCAAATAGCCAATAAATATCCATTTAACAAGTAATAGGTGTCCATAACCCATAACCATGGCCCTTGAACTATAATAACCACTAGATGTCCATAATCATACTGATGGCCCTTGAACCATTATAACTAATAGCCATGACCCAATACCCTATAGATATCCATTTTACATGTAATACGTGTCCATAACCCATAACCATGGCCCTTGAACCATTATAACCATTAGATGTCCATAACTCATACCGATGGCCCTTGAACCATCATAACTACTAGCCATGACCAAATAGCCTATAAATATCCATTTTACAAGTAATAGGTGTCCATAACCCATAACCATGGCCCTTGAACCATAATAACCACTATATGTCCATAACTCATACCGATGGCCCTTAAACCATCATAACTACTAGCCATGACCAAATAGCCTATCAATATCCATTTTCCAAGTAATAGGTGTCCATAACCCATAACCATGGCCCTTGAACCATAATAACCACTAGATGTCCATAATCATACTGATGGCCCTTGAACCATTATAACTAATAGCCATGACCCAATACCCTATAGATATCCATTTTACAAGTAATAGGTGTCCATAACCCATAACCATGGCCCTTGAACCATTAAAACCACTAGATGTCCATAACTCATACCGATTGCCCTTGAACCATCATAACTACTAGCCATGACGAAAAAAGCCTATAAATATCCATTTTAAAAGTAATAGGTGTCCATAACCCATAACCATGGCCCTTGAACCATTATAACCAATAGATGTCCATAACTCATACCGATGGCCCTTGAACCATCATAACTAATAGCCATGACTAAATGGCCTATAAATATCAATTTTACAAGTAATAGGTGTCCATAACCCATAACCATGGCCCTTGAACCATAATAACCACTATATGTCCTTAACTCATACCGATGGCCCTTGAACCATTATAACTACTAGATGTCCATAACTCATACCGATGGCCCTTGAACCATCATAACTACTAGCCATGACCAAATAGCCAATAAATATCCATTTTACAAGTAATAGGTGTCCATAACCCATAACCATGGCCCTTGAACTATAATAACCACTAGATGTCCATAATCATACTGATGGCCCTTGAACCATTATAACTAATAGCCATGACCCAATACCCTATAGATATCCATTTTACATGTAATACGTGTCCATAACCCATAACCATGGCCCTTGAACCATTATAACCATTAGATGTCCATAACTCATACCGATGGCCCTTGAACCATCATAACTACTAGCCATGACCAAAAAGCCTATAAATATCCATTTTAAAAGTAATAGGTGTCCATAACCCATAACCATGGCCCTTGAACCATTATAACCAATAGATGTCCATAACTCATACAGATGGCCCTTGAACCATCATAACTAATAGCCATGACCAAATGGCCTATAAATATCAGTTTTACAAGTAATAGGTGTCCATAACCCATAACCATGGCCCTTGAACCATAATAACCACTATATGTCCATAACTCATACCGATGGCCCTTGAACCATTATAACTACTAGATGTCCATAACTCATACCGATGGCCCTTGAACCATCATAACTACTAGCCATGACCAAAAAACCTATAAATATCCATTTTACAAGAAATAGGTGTCCATATCCCATAACCGTGGCCCTTGAACCATTAAAACCACTAGATGTCCATAACTCATACCGATGGCCCTTGAACCATTATAACTACTAGATGTCCATAACTCATACCGATGGCCCTTGAACCATCATAACTACTAGCCATGACAAAATAGCGTATAAATATCCATTATACAAGTAATAGGTGTCCATAACCCATAACCATGACCCTTGAACCATTATAACCACTAGATGTCCATAATCATACTGATGGCCCTTGAACCATTATAACTAATAGCCATGACCCAATACCCTATAGATATCCATTTTACAAGTAATAGGTGTCCATAACCCATACTGATGACCCTTGAACCATTAAAACTACTAGATGTCAATAACTCATACCGATGGCCCTTGAACCATCATAACTACTAGCCATGACCAAATAGCCTATAAATATCCATTATACAAGTAATAGGTGTCATAACCCATAACCATGACCCTTGAACCATTATAACCACTAGATGTCCATAACTCATACTGATGGCCCTTGAACCATTATAACTACTAGCCATGACCCAATACCCTATAGATATCCATTTTACAAATAACAGGTGTCCATAACCCATAACCATGGCGCTTGAACCATTATAACCACTAGATGTCCATAACTCATAACGATGGCTCTTGAACCATCATAACTACTAGCCATGACCAAATAGCCTATAAATATCCATTTTACAAGTAATAGGTGTCCATAACCCATAACCATGGCCCTTAAACCATAATAACCATTAGATGTCCATAACTCATACTGATGGTCCTTGAACCATTATAACTAATAGCCATGACCCAATACCCTATAGATATCCATTTTACAAGTAATAGGTGTCCATAACCCATAACCATGGCCCTTGAACCATTATAACCACTAGATGTCCATAACTCATACCGATGGCCCTTGAACCATCATAACTACTAGCCATGACCAAATAGCCTATAAATATCAATTTTACAAGTAATAGGTGTCCATAACCCATAACCATGGCCCTTGAACCATAATAATCACAATATGTCCATAACTCATACCGATGACCCTTGAACCATTATAACTACTAGATGTCCATAACTCATACCGATGGCCCTTGAACTATCATAACTACTAGCCATGACCAAATAGCCTATAAATATCCATTTTACAAGTAATAGGTGTCCATAACCCATAACCATGGCCCTTGAACAATAATAACCACTAGATCTCCATAATCATACTGATGGCCCTTGAACCATTATAACTAATAGCCATGACCCAATACCCTATAGATATCCATTTTACAAGTAATATGTGTCCATAACCCATAACCATGGCCCTTGACCATTATAACCACTAGATGTCCATAACTCATACTGATGGCCGTTGAACCATCATAACTACTAGCAATGACCAAAAAGCCTATAAATATCCTTTTTCCAAGTAGTAGGTGTCCGTAACCCATAACCATGGCCCTTGAACCATTATAACCACTAGATGTCCATAACTCATACCGATGGCCCTTGAACCATTATAACTACTAGCCATGACCAAATAGCCTATAAATATCAATTTTACAAGTAATAGGTGTCCATAACCCATAACAATGGCCCTTGAACCATAATAACCACTATATGTCCATAACTCATACTGATGGCCCTTGAACCATTATAACCACTAGATGTCTATAACTCATACCGATGGCCCTTGAACCATCATTACTACTAGCCATGACCAAATAGCCTATAAATATCCATTATACAAGTAATAGGTGTCCATAACCCATAACCATGACCCTTGAACCATTATAACCACTAGATGTCCATAACTCATACTGATGGCCCTTGAACCATTATAACTACTAGCCATGACCCAATACCCTATAGATATCCATTTTACAAGTAATAGGTGTCCATAACCCATAACCATGGCGCTTGAACCATTATAACCACTAGATGTCCATAACTCATACCGATGGCCCTTGAACCATCATAACTACTAGCCATGACCAAATAGCCTATAAATATCCCTTTTACAAGTAATAGGTGTCCATAACCCATAACCATGGCCCTTAAACCATAATAACCATTAGATGTCCATAACTCATACTGATGGTCCTTGAACCATTATAACTAATAGCCATGACCCAATACCCTATAGATATCCATTTTACAAGTAATAGGTGTCCATAACCCATAACCATGGCCCTTGAACCATTATAACCACTAGATGTCCATAACTCATACCGATGGCCCTTTGCCATGACCAAATAGCCTATAAATATCAATTTTACTAGTAATAGGTGTCCATAACCCATAACCATGGCCCTTGAACCATAATAACCTCTATATGTCCATAACTCATACCGATGGCCCTTGAACAATTATAACTACTAGGTGTCCATAGCTCATACATATGTCCCTTGAACTATCATAACTACTAGCCATGACCAAATAGCCTATAAATATCCATTATACAAGTAATAGGTGTCCATAACCCATAACCATGACCCTTGAACCGTTATAACCACTAGATGTCCATAACTCAAATAGATGACCCTAGAACCATTATACCTACTAGCCATGACCAATAGCCTATAATATCCATTTTTCAAGTAAAAGGTCTCCATGACCCATAACCATGGCTCTTGAACCATTATTACCACTAGATGCCCATAACTCACACCTATGGCCCTTGAACCATTATAACTACTAGTCATGACCAAATAATCTATAGATATCCATTTTTCAAGTAATAGGTGTCCATAACCCATAACCATGCCCCATGAACCATTGTAAACACTATACGTCCATAACTCACACCGATGACCCTAGAACCATTATACCTACTATCCATGACCAATAGCCTACAGATATACACTTTAAAAGTAATAGGTGTCCATAACCCATAACCATGGCCCTTGAACCATAATAACCAATATATGTCCATAACTCATACCTATGGCCCTTGAACCATTATAACTACTAGCGATGAACAATAGCCTTTAGATATCCATTTTACATGTAATAGGTGTCCATTACCCATAACCATGGCCCGTGAACCATTATAGCCACTAGATGTCCATAACTCATAACGATTGCCCTTGAACCATTATAACTACTAGCCATGACCAATAGCCTATAGATATGCATTTTAGAAGTAATCGGTGACCATAACCCATAACCATGGCCCTTGAACCAATATAACTACTAGATGTCCATAAATCATACCGATGGCCCTTGAACCATTATAGCTACTAGCCATGACCAATAGCCTATAGATATGCATTTTAGAAGTAATAGGTGTCCATAACCCATAACCATGGCCTTTGAACCATTATAACTACTGGTCATGACCGATAGCCTATAGATATCCGTTTTACAAGTAATAGGGGTCGATAACCCATAACCATGGCCCTTGAACCATTAAACCCACTAGATGTCCATAACTCATATTGATGGCCCTTGGACCATTATAACTACTAGCCATGACAAATAGCCTATAGATTTCCATTTTACAAATAATAGGTGTCCATAACGCATAACCATGGCCCTTGAACCATTATAAGCACTAGATGTCCATAACTCAAATAGATGACCCTAGAACCATTATAACTACTAGCCATGACCAATAGCCTATAATATCCATTTTACAAGTAAAAGGTCTCCATAACCCATAACCATGGCCCTTGAACCATTATAGCCACTAGATGTCCATAACTCATACTGATGTCCCTGGAAACATTATAACTACTAGCCCTGACCAATAGCCGTTAGATATCCATTTTACATGTAATAGGTGTCCATTACCCATAACCATGGCCCTTGAACCATTATAGCCACTAGATGTCCATAACTCATAAAGATTGCCCTTGAAACATTATAACTGCTAGCCTTGACCAAATAGCCTATAGATATCCATTATACAAGTAATAAGTGTCCATAACCCATAACCATGACCCTACCATTATAACCACTAGATGTCCATAACACATACTGATGGCCCTTGAACCATTATAACTACTAGCTATGACCAATAGCCTATAGATATCCATTTTACAAGTAATAGGTGTCCATAACCCATAAACATGGCTCTTGAACCATTATAACCACTAGATGTCAATAACTCATACCGATGGCCCTTGAACCATTTTAACTACTAGCCATGACCAGATCGCCAATAGAAATTCATTTGACAAGTAATCGTAGGCGTGAAACGGACACCCGAGCTGAAAGTTATGAATGTTTTAGTATAGCACCTTTTGTCATACAATCTTGGATATTGAAGAGTTCGGGCCGAAGAGGGATGTTCGGGCCGAAGTGGTGTTCGGGCCTAAGTGGGATGTTCGGGCCGAAGTGGTGTTCGGGCCGAAGTTCGGTGTTCGGGCCGAGGATGATGTTCGGGCCGAGGTTGAAGTTCGGGCCGAGGTCGGAGTTCGGGACGAGGTCGGAGTTCGGGACGAGGTCGAAGTTCGGGATGAGGTTGAAGTTCGGGCCGAGGTCGGAGTTCGGGACGAGGTCGAAGTTCGGGACGAGGTTGAAGTTCGGGCCGGGAACAGTGAAGAGTTCGGGCCGAACTTGTTCTTGGCAGTGACGAACGAACCAACTATTTTGGTTACTCGTGGGCGTGAAACGGACACCCGAGCTGAAAGTTATGAATGTTTTAGTATAGCACATTTTGTCACACAATCTTGGATATTGAAGAGTTTGGGCCGAAGAGGGATGTTCGGGCCGAAGTGGTGTACGGGCCGAAGTGGTGTTCGGGCCGAAGTGGTGTTCGGGCCGAAGTTCGGTGTTCGGGCCGAGGATGATGTTCGGGCCGAGGTTAGAGTTCGGGCCGAGGTTGGAGTTCGGGCCGAGATCGGAGTTCGGGCCGAGGTCGGAGTTCGGGCCGAGGTTGAAGTTCCGGCCGTAAATTAAGTTCGGGCCGGGAACAGTGAAGAGTTCGTGTCGAACTTGTTCTTGGCAGTGACGAACGAACCAGCTATTTTGGTTACTCGTGGGCGTGAAACGGACACCCGAGCTGAAAGTTATGAATGTTTTAGTATAGCACCTTTTGTCACACAATCTTGGATATTGAAGAGTTCGGGCCGAAGAGGAATGTTCGGGCCGAAGTGGTGTTCGGGCCGAAGTGGGATGTTCGGGCCGAAGTGGTGTTCGGGCCGAAGTTCGGTGTTCGGGCCGAGGATGAAGTACGGGCCGAGGTCGGAGTTCGGGCCGAGGTTGAAGTTCGGGCCGAGGTTGAAGTTCGGGCCGAAAATGAAATTCGGGCCGGGAACAGTGAAGAGTTCGGGCCGAACTTGTTCTTGGCAGTGACGAACGAACCAGCTATTTTGGTTACTCGTGGACGTGAAACGGACATCCGAGCTGAAAGTTCGGAATGTTTTAGTATAGCGCCTTTTGTCACACAATCTTGGATATTGAAGAGTTCGGGCCAAAGAGGGATGTTCGGGCCGAAGTGTTGTTCGGGCTGAAGTGGGATGTTCGGGCCGAAGTGGTGTTCGAGCCGAAGTTCGGTGTTCGGGCCGAGGATGATGTTCGGGCCGAGGTTGAAGTTCGGGCCGAGGTCGGAGTTCGGGCCGAGGTTGAAGTTCGGACCGAGGTGGAAGTTCGGGCCGAAAATGAAGTTCGGGCCGGGAACAGTGAAGAGTTCGGGCCGAACTTGTTCTTGGCAGTGACGAATGAACCAGCTATTTTGGTTACTCGTGGCCGTGAAACGGACACCCGAGCTGAAAGTTATGAATGTTTTAGTATAGCACCTTTTGTCACACAATCTTGGATATTGAAGAGTTCGGGCCGAAGAGGAATGTTCGGGCCGAAGTGGTGTTCGGACCGAAGTGGGATGTTCGGCCGAAGTGGTGTTAGGGCCGAAGTGGTGTTCGGGCCGAAGTTCGGTGTTCGGGCCGAGGATGATGTTCGGGCCGAGGTTGAAGTTCGGGCCGAGGTCGGAGTTCGGGCCGAGGTTGAAGTTCGGGCCGAGGTTGAAGTTCGGGCCGAAAATGAAGTTCGGCCCGGGAACAGTGAAGAGTTTGGGTCGAACTTGTTCTTGGAAGTGACGAACGAACCAGCTATTTTGGTTACTCGTGGGCGTGAAACGGACACCCGATCTGAAAGTTATGAATGTTTTAGTATAACACCTTTTGTCACACAATCTTGGATATTGACGAGTTCGGGCCGAAGAGGGATGTTCGGGCCGAAGTGGTGTTTGGGCCGAAGTGGGATGTTCGGGCCGAAGTGGTGTCCGGGCCGAAGTTAGGTGTTCGGGCCGAGGATGAAGTTCGGGCCGAGGTCGGAGTTCGGGCCGAGGTTGAAGTTCGGGCCGAGGTTGAAGTTCGGGCCGAAAATGAATATCGGGCCGGGAACAGTGAAGAGTTCGGGCCGAACTTGTTCTTGGCAGTGATGAACGAACCAGCTATTTTGGTTACTCATGGGCGTGAAACGGACACCCGAGCTGAAAGTTATGAATGTTTTAGTATAGCACCTTTTGTCACACAATCTTGGATATTGAAGAGTTCGGGCCGAAGAGGGATGTTCGGGCCGAAGTGGTGTTCGGGCCGAAGTGGTGTTCGGGCCGAAGTGGTGTTCGGGCCGAAGTTCGGTGTTCGGGCCGAGGATGATGTTCGGGCCGAGGTTGAAGTTCGGGCCGAGGTCGGAGTTCGGGACGAGATCGAAGTTCGGGCTGAGGTTGAAGTTCGGGCCGGGAACAGTGAAGAGTTCAGGCCGAACTTGTTCTTGGCAGTGACGAACGAACCAGCTATTTTGGTTTACTCGTGGGAGTGAAACGGACACCCGAGCTGAAAGTTATGAATGTTTTAGTATAGCACATTTTGTCACACAATCTTGGATATTGAAGAGTTCGGGCCGAAGAGGGATGTTCGGGCCGAAGTGGTGTTCGGGCCGAAATGGGATGTTCGGGCCGAAGTGGGATGTTCGGGCCGAAATGGTGTTCGGGCCGAAGTTCGGTGTTCGGGCCGAGGATGATGTTCGGGCCGAGGTTAGAGTTCGGGCCGAGGTTGGAGTTCGGGCCGAGTTCGGAGTTCGGGCCGAGGTCGGAGTTCGGGCCGAGGTTGAAGTTCGGGCCGAAATGAAGTTCGGGCCGGGAACAATGAAGAGTTCGGGCCGAACTTGTTCTTGGCAGTGACGAACGAACCAGCTATTTTGGTTACTCGTGGGCGTGAAACGGACACCCGAGCTGAAAGTTATGAATGTTTTAGTATAGCACATTTTGTCACACAATCTTGGATATTGACGAGTTCGGGCCGAAGACGGATGTTCGGGCCGAAGTGGTGTTTGGGCCGAAGTGGGATGTTCGGGCCGAAGTGGTGTTCGGGCCGAAGTTCGGTGTTCGGGCCGAGGATGAAGTTCGGGCCGAGGTCGGAGTTCGGGCCGAGGTTGAAGTTCGGGCCGAGGTTGAAGTTCGGGCCGAAAATGAAGTTCGGGCCGGGAACAGTGAAGAGTTCGGGCCGAACTTGTTCTTGGTAGTGATGAACAAACCAGCTATTTTGGTTACTCGTGGGCGTGAAACGGACACCCGAGCTGAAAGTTATGAATGTTTTAGTATAGCACCTTTTGTCACACAATCTTGGATATTGAAGAGTTCGGGCCGAAGAGGGATGTTCGGGCCGAAGTGGTGTTCGGGCCGAAGTGGTGTTCGGGCTGAAATTCGGTGTTCGGGCCGAGGATGATGTTCGGGCCGAGGTTGAAGTTCGGGCCGAGGTCGGAGTTCGGGACGAGATCGAAGTTCGGGCTGAGGTTGAAGGTCGGCCCGGGAACAGTGAAGAGTTCAGGCCGAACTTGTTCTTGGCAGTGACGAACGAACCAGATATTTTGGTTACTCGTGGGAGTGAAACGGACACCCGAGCTGAAAGTTATGAATGTTTTAGTATAGCACATTTTGTCACACAATCTTGGATATTGAAGAGTTCGGGCTGAAGAGGGATGTTCGGGCCGAAGTGGTGTTCGGGCCGAAATGGGATGTTCGGGCCGAAGTGGGATGTTCGGGCCGAAATGGTGTTCGGGCCGAAGTTCGGTGTTCGGGCCGAGGATGATGTTCGGGCCGAGGTTAGAGTTCGGGCCGAGGTTGGAGTTCGGGCCGAGGTCGGAGTTCGGGCCGAGGTCGGAGTTCGGGCCGAGGTTGAAGTTCGGGCCGAAAATGAAGTTCGGGCCGTGAACAGTGAAGAGTTCGGGCCGAACTTGTTCTTGGCAGTGACGAACGAACCAGCTATTTTGGTTACTCGTGGGCGTGAAACGGACACCCGAGCTGAAAGTTATGAATGTTTTAGTATAGCACCTTTTGTCACACAATCTTGGATATTGACGAGTTCGGGCCGAAGAGGGATGTTCGGGCCGAAGTGGTGTTTGGGCCGAAGTGGGATGTTCGGGCCGAAGTGGTGTTCGGGCCGAAGTTCGGTGTTCGGGCCGAGGATGAAGTTCGGGCCGAGGTCGGAGTTCGGGCCGAGGTTGAAGTTCGGGCCGAGGTTGAAGTTCGGGCCGAAAATGAAGTTCGGGCCGGGAACAGTGAAGAGTTCGGGCCGAACTTGTTCTTGGTAGTGATGAACAAACCAGCTATTTTGGTTACTCGTGGGCGTGAAACGGACACCCGAGCTGAAAGTTATGAATGTTTTAGTATAGCACCTTTTGTCACACAATCTTGGATATTGAAGAGTTCGGGCCGAAGAGGGATGTTCGGGCCGAAGTGGTGTTCGGGCTGAAGTGGTGTTCGGGCCGAAGTGGTGTTCAGGCCGAAGTTCGGTGTTTGGTCCGAGGATGATGTTCGGGCCGAGGTTGAAGTTCGGGCCGAGGTCGGAGTTCGGGACGAGATCGAAGTTCGGGCTGAGGTTGAAGTTCGGGCCGGGAACAGTGAAGAGTTCAGGCCGAACTTGTTCTTGGCAGTGACGAACGAACCAGCTATTTTGGTTACTCGTGGGAGTGGAACGGACACCCGAGCTGAAAGTTATGAATGTTTTAGTATAGCACATTTTGTCACACAATCTTGGATATTGAAGAGTTCGGGCCAAAGAGGGATGTTCGGGCCGAAGTGGTGTTCGGGCCGAAATGGGATGTTCGGGCCGAAGTGGGATGTTCGGGCCGAAATGGTGTTCGGGCCGAAGTTCGGTGTTCGGACCGAGGATGATGTTCGGGCCGAGGTTATAGTTCGGGCCGAGGTTGAAGTTCGGGCCGAGGTCGGAGTTCGGGCCGAGGTCGGAGTTCGGGCCGAGGTTGAAGTTCGGGCCGAAAATGAAGTTCGGGCCGAGAACAGTGAAGAGTTCGGGCCGAACTTGTTCTTGGCAGTGACGAACGAACCAGCTATTTTGGTTACTCGTGGGCGTGAAACGGACACCCGAGCTGAAAGTTATGAATGTTTTAGTATAGCACCTTTTGTCACACAATCTTGGATATTGACGAGTTCGGGCCGAAGAGGGATGTTCGGGCCGAAGTGGTGTTTGGGCCGAAGTGGGATGTTCGGGCCGAAGTGGTGTTCGGGCCGAAGTGGTGTTCGGGCCGAAGTTCAGTGTTCGGGCCGAGGATGAAGTTCGGGCCGAGGTCGGAGTTCGGGCCGAGGTTGAAGTTCGGGCCGAGCTTGAAGTTCGGGCCGAAAATGAAGTTCGGGCCGGGAACATTGAAGAGTTCGGGCCGAACTTGTTCTTGGCAGTGATGAACGGACCAGCTATTTTGGTTACTCGTGGGCGTGAAACGGACACCCGAGCTGAAAGTTATGAATGTTTTAGTATAGCACCTTTTGTCACACAATCTTGGATATTGAAGAGTTCGGGCCGAAGAGGGATGTTCGGGCCGAAGTGGTGTTCGGGCCGAAGTGGTGTTCGGGCCGAAGTGGTGTTCGAGCCGAAGTTCGGTGTTCGGGCCGAGGATGATGTTCGGGCCGAGGTTGAAGTTCGGGCCGAGGTCGGAGTTCGGGACGAGATCGAAGTTCGGGCTGAGGTTGAAGTTCGGGCCGGGAACAGTGAAGAGTTCAGGCCGAACTTGTTCTTGGCAGTGACGAACGAACCAGCTATTTTGGTTACTCGTGGGAGTGAAACGGACACCCGAGCTGAAAGTTATGAATGTTTTAGTATAGCACATTTTGTCACACAATCTTGGATATTGAAGAGTTCGGGCCGAAGAGGGATGTTCGGGCCGAAGTGGTGTTCGGGCCGAAATGGGATGTTCGGGCCGAAGTGGGATGTTCGGGCCGAAATGGTGTTCGGGCCGAAGTTCGGTGTTCGGGCCGAGGATGATGTTCGGGCCGAGGTTAGAGTTCGGGCCGAGGTCGGAGTTCGGGCCGAGGTCGGAGTTCGGGCCGAGGTCGGAGTTCGGGCCGAGGTCGGAGTTCGGGCCGAAAATGAAGTTCGGGCCGGGAACAGTGAAGAGTTCGGGCCGAACTTGTTCTTGGCAGTGACGAACGAACCAGCTATTTTGGTTACTCGTGGGCGTGAGACGGACACCCGAGCTGAAAGTTATGAATGTTTTAGTATAGCACCTTTTGTCACACAATCTTGGATATTGACGAGTTCGGGCCGAAGAGGGATGTTCGGGCCGAAGTGGTGTTGGGGCCGAAGTGGGATGTTCGGGCCGAAGTGGTGTTCGGGCCGAAGTTCGGTGTTCGGGCCGAGGATGAAGTTCGGGCCGAGGTCGGAGTTCGGGCCGAGGTTGAAGTTCGGGCCGAGGTTGAAGTTCGGGCCGAAAATGAAGTTCGGGCCGGGAACAGTGAAGAGTTCGGGCCGAACTTGTTCTTGGTAGTGATGAACAAACCAGCTATTTTGGTTACTCGTGGGCGTGAAACGGACACCCGAGCTGAAAGTTATGAATGTTTTAGTATAGCACATTTTGTCACACAATCTTGGATATTGAAGAGTTTGGGCCGAAGAGGGATGTTCGGGCCGAAGTGGTGTACGGGCCGAAGTGGTGTTCGGGCCGAAGTGGTGTTCGGGCCGAAGTTCGGTGTTCGGGCCGAGGATGATGTTCGGGCCGAGGTTAGAGTTCGGGCCGAGGTTGGAGTTCGGGCCGAGATCGGAGTTCGGGCCGAGGTCGGAGTTCGGGCCGAGGTTGAAGTTCCGGCCGTAAATTAAGTTCGGGCCGGGAACAGTGAAGAGTTCGTGTCGAACTTGTTCTTGGCAGTGACGAACGAACCAGCTATTTTGGTTACTCGTGGGCGTTAAACGGACACCCGAGCTGAAAGTTATGAATGTTTTAGTATAGCACCTTTTGTCACACAATCTTGGATATTGAAGAGTTCGGGCCGAAGAGGAATGTTCGGGCCGAAGTGGTGTTCGGGCCGAAGTGGGATGTTCGGGCCGAAGTGGTGTTCGGGCCGAAGTTCGGTGTTCGGGCCGAGGATGAAGTACGGGCCGAGGTCGGAGTTCGGGCCGAGGTTGAAGTTCGGGCCGAGGTTGAAGTTCGGGCCGAAAATGAAATTCGGGCCGGGAACAGTGAAGAGTTCGGGCCGAACTTGTTCTTGGCAGTGACGAACGAACCAGCTATTTTGGTTACTCGTGGACGTGAAACGGACATCCGAGCTGAAAGTTCGGAATGTTTTAGTATAGCGCCTTTTGTCACACAATCTTGGATATTGAAGAGTTCGGGCCAAAGAGGGATGTTCGGGCCGAAGTGTTGTTCGGGCTGAAGTGGGATGTTCGGGCCGAAGTGGTGTTCGAGCCGAAGTTCGGTGTTCGGGCCGAGGATGATGTTCGGGCCGAGGTTGAAGTTCGGGCCGAGGTCGGAGTTCGGGCCGAGGTTGAAGTTCGGACCGAGGTGGAAGTTCGGGCCGAAAATGAAGTTCGGGCCGGGAACAGTGAAGAGTTCGGGCCGAACTTGTTCTTGGCAGTGACGAATGAACCAGCTATTTTGGTTACTCGTGGCCGTGAAACGGACACCCGAGCTGAAAGTTATGAATGTTTTAGTATAGCACCTTTTGTCACACAATCTTGGATATTGAAGAGTTCGGGCCGAAGAGGAATGTTCGGGCCGAAGTGGTGTTCGGACCGAAGTGGGATGTTCGGCCGAAGTGGTGTTAGGGCCGAAGTGGTGTTCGGGCCGAAGTTCGGTGTTCGGGCCGAGGATGATGTTCGGGCCGAGGTTGAAGTTCGGGCCGAGGTCGGAGTTCGGGCCGAGGTTGAAGTTCGGGCCGAGGTTGAAGTTCGGGCCGAAAATGAAGTTCGGCCCGGGAACAGTGAAGAGTTTGGGTCGAACTTGTTCTTGGAAGTGACGAACGAACCAGCTATTTTGGTTACTCGTGGGCGTGAAACGGACACCCGATCTGAAAGTTATGAATGTTTTAGTATAACACCTTTTGTCACACAATCTTGGATATTGACGAGTTCGGGCCGAAGAGGGATGTTCGGGCCGAAGTGGTGTTTGGGCCGAAGTGGGATGTTCGGGCCGAAGTGGTATCCGGGCCGAAGTTAGGTGTTCGGGCCGAGGATGAAGTTCGGGCCGAGGTCGGAGTTCGGGCCGAGGTTGAAGTTCGGGCCGAGGTTGAAGTTCGGGCCGAAAATGAATATCGGGCCGGGAACAGTGAAGAGTTCGGGCCGAACTTGTTCTTGGCAGTGATGAACGAACCAGCTATTTTGGTTACTCATGGGCGTGAAACGGACACCCGAGCTGAAAGTTATGAATGTTTTAGTATAGCACCTTTTGTCACACAATCTTGGATATTGAAGAGTTCGGGCCGAAGAGGGATGTTCGGGCCGAAGTGGTGTTCGGGCCGAAGTGGTGTTCGGGCCGAAGTGGTGTTCGGGCCGAAGTTCGGTGTTCGGGCCGAGGATGATGTTCGGGCCGAGGTTGAAGTTCGGGCCGAGGTCGGAGTTCGGGACGAGATCGAAGTTCGGGCTGAGGTTGAAGTTCGGGCCGGGAACAGTGAAGAGTTCAGGCCGAACTTGTTCTTGGCAGTGACGAACGAACCAGCTATTTTGGTTTACTCGTGGGAGTGAAACGGACACCCGAGCTGAAAGTTATGAATGTTTTAGTATAGCACATTTTGTCACACAATCTTGGATATTGAAGAGTTCGGGCCGAAGAGGGATGTTCGGGCCGAAGTGGTGTTCGGGCCGAAATGGGATGTTCGGGCCGAAGTGGGATGTTCGGGCCGAAATGGTGTTCGGGCCGAAGTTCGGTGTTCGGGCCGAGGATGATGTTCGGGCCGAGGTTAGAGTTCGGGCCGAGGTTGGAGTTCGGGCCGAGTTCGGAGTTCGGGCCGAGGTCGGAGTTCGGGCCGAGGTTGAAGTTCGGGCCGAAATGAAGTTCGGGCCGGGAACAATGAAGAGTTCGGGCCGAACTTGTTCTTGGCAGTGACGAACGAACCAGCTATTTTGGTTACTCGTGGGCGTGAAACGGACACCCGAGCTGAAAGTTATGAATGTTTTAGTATAGCACATTTTGTCACACAATCTTGGATATTGACGAGTTCGGGCCGAAGACGGATGTTCGGGCCGAAGTGGTGTTTGGGCCGAAGTGGGATGTTCGGGCCGAAGTGGTGTTCGGGCCGAAGTTCGGTGTTCGGGCCGAGGATGAAGTTCGGGCCGAGGTCGGAGTTCGGGCCGAGGTTGAAGTTCGGGCCGAGGTTGAAGTTCGGGCCGAAAATGAAGTTCGGGCCGGGAACAGTGAAGAGTTCGGGCCGAACTTGTTCTTGGTAGTGATGAACAAACCAGCTATTTTGGTTACTCGTGGGCGTGAAACGGACACCCGAGCTGAAAGTTATGAATGTTTTAGTATAGCACCTTTTGTCACACAATCTTGGATATTGAAGAGTTCGGGCCGAAGAGGGATGTTCGGGCCGAAGTGGTGTTCGGGCCGAAGTGGTGTTCGGGCTGAAATTCGGTGTTCGGGCCGAGGATGATGTTCGGGCCGAGGTTGAAGTTCGGGCCGAGGTCGGAGTTCGGGACGAGATCGAAGTTCGGGCTGAGGTTGAAGGTCGGCCCGGGAACAGTGAAGAGTTCAGGCCGAACTTGTTCTTGGCAGTGACGAACGAACCAGATATTTTGGTTACTCGTGGGAGTGAAACGGACACCCGAGCTGAAAGTTATGAATGTTTTAGTATAGCACATTTTGTCACACAATCTTGGATATTGAAGAGTTCGGGCTGAAGAGGGATGTTCGGGCCGAAGTGGTGTTCGGGCCGAAATGGGATGTTCGGGCCGAAGTGGGATGTTCGGGCCGAAATGGTGTTCGGGCCGAAGTTCGGTGTTCGGGCCGAGGATGATGTTCGGGCCGAGGTTAGAGTTCGGGCCGAGGTTGGAGTTCGGGCCGAGGTCGGAGTTCGGGCCGAGGTCGGAGTTCGGGCCGAGGTTGAAGTTCGGGCCGAAAATGAAGTTCGGGCCGTGAACAGTGAAGAGTTCGGGCCGAACTTGTTCTTGGCAGTGATGAACGAACCAGCTATTTTGGTTACTCATGGGCGTGAAACGGACACCCGAGCTGAAAGTTATGAATGTTTTAGTATAGCACCTTTTGTCACACAATCTTGGATATTGAAGAGTTCGGGCCGAAGAGGGATGTTCGGGCCGAAGTGGTGTTCGGGCCGAAGTGGTGTTCGGGCCGAAGTGGTGTTCGGGCCGAAGTTCGGTGTTCGGGCCGAGGATGATGTTCGGGCCGAGGTTGAAGTTCGGGCCGAGGTCGGAGTTCGGGACGAGATCGAAGTTCGGGCTGAGGTTGAAGTTCGGGCCGGGAACAGTGAAGAGTTCAGGCCGAACTTGTTCTTGGCAGTGACGAACGAACCAGCTATTTTGGTTTACTCGTGGGAGTGAAACGGACACCCGAGCTGAAAGTTATGAATGTTTTAGTATAGCACATTTTGTCACACAATCTTGGATATTGAAGAGTTCGGGCCGAAGAGGGATGTTCGGGCTGAAGTGGTGTTCGGGCCGAAATGGGATGTTCGGGCCGAAGTGGGATGTTCGGGCCGAAATGGTGTTCGGGCCGAAGTTCGGTGTTCGGGCCGAGGATGATGTTCGGGCCGAGGTTAGAGTTCGGGCCGAGGTTGGAGTTCGGGCCGAGTTCGGAGTTCGGGCCGAGGTCGGAGTTCGGGCCGAGGTTGAAGTTCGGGCCGAAATGAAGTTCGGGCCGGGAACAATGAAGAGTTCGGGCCGAACTTGTTCTTGGCAGTGACGAACGAACCAGCTATTTTGGTTACTCGTGGGCGTGAAACGGACACCCGAGCTGAAAGTTATGAATGTTTTAGTATAGCACATTTTGTCACACAATCTTGGATATTGACGAGTTCGGGCCGAAGACGGATGTTCGGGCCGAAGTGGTGTTTGGGCCGAAGTGGGATGTTCGGGCCGAAGTGGTGTTCGGGCCGAAGTTCGGTGTTCGGGCCGAGGATGAAGTTCGGGCCGAGGTCGGAGTTCGGGCCGAGGTTGAAGTTCGGGCCGAGGTTGAAGTTCGGGCCGAAAATGAAGTTCGGGCCGGGAACAGTGAAGAGTTCGGGCCGAACTTGTTCTTGGTAGTGATGAACAAACCAGCTATTTTGGTTACTCGTGGGCGTGAAACGGACACCCGAGCTGAAAGTTATGAATGTTTTAGTATAGCACCTTTTGTCACACAATCTTGGATATTGAAGAGTTCGGGCCGAAGAGGGATGTTCGGGCCGAAGTGGTGTTCGGGCCGAAGTGGTGTTCGGGCTGAAATTCGGTGTTCGGGCCGAGGATGATGTTCGGGCCGAGGTTGAAGTTCGGGCCGAGGTCGGAGTTCGGGACGAGATCGAAGTTCGGGCTGAGGTTGAAGGTCGGCCCGGGAACAGTGAAGAGTTCAGGCCGAACTTGTTCTTGGCAGTGACGAACGAACCAGATATTTTGGTTACTCGTGGGAGTGAAACGGACACCCGAGCTGAAAGTTATGAATGTTTTAGTATAGCACATTTTGTCACACAATCTTGGATATTGAAGAGTTCGGGCTGAAGAGGGATGTTCGGGCCGAAGTGGTGTTCGGGCCGAAATGGGATGTTCGGGCCGAAGTGGGATGTTCGGGCCGAAATGGTGTTCGGGCCGAAGTTCGGTGTTCGGGCCGAGGATGATGTTCGGGCCGAGGTTAGAGTTCGGGCCGAGGTTGGAGTTCGGGCCGAGGTCGGAGTTCGGGCCGAGGTCGGAGTTCGGGCCGAGGTTGAAGTTCGGGCCGAAAATGAAGTTCGGGCCGTGAACAGTGAAGAGTTCGGGCCGAACTTGTTCTTGGCAGTGACGAACGAACCAGCTATTTTGGTTACTCGTGGGCGTGAAACGGACACCCGAGCTGAAAGTTATGAATGTTTTAGTATAGCACCTTTTGTCACACAATCTTGGATATTGACGAGTTCGGGCCGAAGAGGGATGTTCGGGCCGAAGTGGTGTTTGGGCCGAAGTGGGATGTTCGGGCCGAAGTGGTGTTCGGGCCGAAGTTCGGTGTTCGGGCCGAGGATGAAGTTCGGGCCGAGGTCGGAGTTCGGGCCGAGGTTGAAGTTCGGGCCGAGGTTGAAGTTCGGGCCGAAAATGAAGTTCGGGCCGGGAACAGTGAAGAGTTCGGGCCGAACTTGTTCTTGGTAGTGATGAACAAACCAGCTATTTTGGTTACTCGTGGGCGTGAAACGGACACCCGAGCTGAAAGTTATGAATGTTTTAGTATAGCACCTTTTGTCACACAATCTTGGATATTGAAGAGTTCGGGCCGAAGAGGGATGTTCGGGCCGAAGTGGTGTTCGGGCTGAAGTGGTGTTCGGGCCGAAGTGGTGTTCAGGCCGAAGTTCGGTGTTCGGTCCGAGGATGATGTTCGGGCCGAGGTTGAAGTTCGGGCCGAGGTCGGAGTTCGGGACGAGATCGAAGTTCGGGCTGAGGTTGAAGTTCGGGCCGGGAACAGTGAAGAGTTCAGGCCGAACTTGTTCTTGGCAGTGACGAACGAACCAGCTATTTTGGTTACTCGTGGGAGTGGAACGGACACCCGAGCTGAAAGTTATGAATGTTTTAGTATAGCACATTTTGTCACACAATCTTGGATATTGAAGAGTTCGGGCCAAAGAGGGATGTTCGGGCCGAAGTGGTGTTCGGGCCGAAATGGGATGTTCGGGCCGAAGTGGGATGTTCGGGCCGAAATGGTGTTCGGGCCGAAGTTCGGTGTTCGGACCGAGGATGATGTTCGGGCCGAGGTTATAGTTCGGGCCGAGGTTGAAGTTCGGGCCGAGGTCGGAGTTCGGGCCGAGGTCGGAGTTCGGGCCGAGGTTGAAGTTCGGGCCGAAAATGAAGTTCGGGCCGAGAACAGTGAAGAGTTCGGGCCGAACTTGTTCTTGGCAGTGACGAACGAACCAGCTATTTTGGTTACTCGTGGGCGTGAAACGGACACCCGAGCTGAAAGTTATGAATGTTTTAGTATAGCACCTTTTGTCACACAATCTTGGATATTGACGAGTTCGGGCCGAAGAGGGATGTTCGGGCCGAAGTGGTGTTTGGGCCGAAGTGGGATGTTCGGGCCGAAGTGGTGTTCGGGCCGAAGTGGTGTTCGGGCCGAAGTTCAGTGTTCGGGCCGAGGATGAAGTTCGGGCCGAGGTCGGAGTTCGGGCCGAGGTTGAAGTTCGGGCCGAGCTTGAAGTTCGGGCCGAAAATGAAGTTCGGGCCGGGAACATTGAAGAGTTCGGGCCGAACTTGTTCTTGGCAGTGATGAACGGACCAGCTATTTTGGTTACTCGTGGGCGTGAAACGGACACCCGAGCTGAAAGTTATGAATGTTTTAGTATAGCACCTTTTGTCACACAATCTTGGATATTGAAGAGTTCGGGCCGAAGAGGGATGTTCGGGCCGAAGTGGTGTTCGGGCCGAAGTGGTGTTCGGGCCGAAGTGGTGTTCGAGCCGAAGTTCGGTGTTCGGGCCGAGGATGATGTTCGGGCCGAGGTTGAAGTTCGGGCCGAGGTCGGAGTTCGGGACGAGATCGAAGTTCGGGCTGAGGTTGAAGTTCGGGCCGGGAACAGTGAAGAGTTCAGGCCGAACTTGTTCTTGGCAGTGACGAACGAACCAGCTATTTTGGTTACTCGTGGGAGTGAAACGGACACCCGAGCTGAAAGTTATGAATGTTTTAGTATAGCACATTTTGTCACACAATCTTGGATATTGAAGAGTTCGGGCCGAAGAGGGATGTTCGGGCCGAAGTGGTGTTCGGGCCGAAATGGGATGTTCGGGCCGAAGTGGGATGTTCGGGCCGAAATGGTGTTCGGGCCGAAGTTCGGTGTTCGGGCCGAGGATGATGTTCGGGCCGAGGTTAGAGTTCGGGCCGAGGTCGGAGTTCGGGCCGAGGTCGGAGTTCGGGCCGAGGTCGGAGTTCGGGCCGAGGTCGGAGTTCGGGCCGAAAATGAAGTTCGGGCCGGGAACAGTGAAGAGTTCGGGCCGAACTTGTTCTTGGCAGTGACGAACGAACCAGCTATTTTGGTTACTCGTGGGCGTGAGACGGACACCCGAGCTGAAAGTTATGAATGTTTTAGTATAGCACCTTTTGTCACACAATCTTGGATATTGACGAGTTCGGGCCGAAGAGGGATGTTCGGGCCGAAGTGGTGTTGGGGCCGAAGTGGGATGTTCGGGCCGAAGTGGTGTTCGGGCCGAAGTTCGGTGTTCGGGCCGAGGATGAAGTTCGGGCCGAGGTCGGAGTTCGGGCCGAGGTTGAAGTTCGGGCCGAGGTTGAAGTTCGGGCCGAAAATGAAGTTCGGGCCGGGAACAGTGAAGAGTTCGGGCCGAACTTGTTCTTGGTAGTGATGAACAAACCAGCTATTTTGGTTACTCGTGGGCGTGAAACGGACACCCGAGCTGAAAGTTATGAATGTTTTAGTATAGCACCTTTTGTCACACAATCTTGGATATTGAAGAGTTCGGGCCGAAGAGGGATGTTCGGGCCGAAGTGGTGTTCGGGCTGAAGTGGTGTTCGGGCCGAAGTGGTGTTCAGGCCGAAGTTCGGTGTTCGGTCCGAGGATGATGTTCGGGCCGAGGTTGAAGTTCGGGCCGAGGTCGGAGTTCGGGACGAGATCGAAGTTCGGGCTGAGGTTGAAGTTCGGGCCGGGAACAGTGAAGAGTTCAGGCCGAACTTGTTCTTGGCAGTGACGAACGAACCAGCTATTTTGGTTACTCGTGGGAGTGGAACGGACACCCGAGCTGAAAGTTATGAATGTTTTAGTATAGCACATTTTGTCACACAATCTTGGATATTGAAGAGTTCGGGCCAAAGAGGGATGTTCGGGCCGAAGTGGTGTTCGGGCCGAAATGGGATGTTCGGGCCGAAGTGGGATGTTCGGGCCGAAATGGTGTTCGGGCCGAAGTTCGGTGTTCGGACCGAGGATGATGTTCGGGCCGAGGTTATAGTTCGGGCCGAGGTTGGAGTTCGGGCCGAGGTCGGAGTTCGGGCCGAGGTCGGAGTTCGGGCCGAGGTTGAAGTTCGGGCCGAAAATGAAGTTCGGGCCGAGAACAGTGAAGAGTTCGGGCCGAACTTGTTCTTGGCAGTGACGAACGAACCAGCTATTTTGGTTACTCGTGGGCGTGAAACGGACACCCGAGCTGAAAGTTATGAATGTTTTAGTATAGCACCTTTTGTCACACAATCTTGGATATTGACGAGTTCGGGCCGAAGAGGGATGTTCGGGCCGAAGTGGTGTTTGGGCCGAAGTGGGATGTTCGGGCCGAAGTGGTGTTCGGGCCGAAGTGGTGTTCGGGCCGAAGTTCAGTGTTCGGGCCGAGGATGAAGTTCGGGCCGAGGTCGGAGTTCGGGCCGAGGTTGAAGTTCGGGCCGAGCTTGAAGTTCGGGCCGAAAATGAAGTTCGGGCCGGGAACATTGAAGAGTTCGGGCCGAACTTGTTCTTGGCAGTGATGAACGGACCAGCTATTTTGGTTACTCGTGGGCGTGAAACGGACACCCGAGCTGAAAGTTATGAATGTTTTAGTATAGCACCTTTTGTCACACAATCTTGGATATTGAAGAGTTCGGGCCGAAGAGGGATGTTCGGGCCGAAGTGGTGTTCGGGCCGAAGTGGTGTTCGGGCCGAAGTGGTGTTCGAGCCGAAGTTCGGTGTTCGGGCCGAGGATGATGTTCGGGCCGAGGTTGAAGTTCGGGCCGAGGTCGGAGTTCGGGACGAGATCGAAGTTCGGGCTGAGGTTGAAGTTCGGGCCGGGAACAGTGAAGAGTTCAGGCCGAACTTGTTCTTGGCAGTGACGAACGAACCAGCTATTTTGGTTACTCGTGGGAGTGAAACGGACACCCGAGCTGAAAGTTATGAATGTTTTAGTATAGCACATTTTGTCACACAATCTTGGATATTGAAGAGTTCGGGCCGAAGAGGGATGTTCGGGCCGAAGTGGTGTTCGGGCCGAAGTGGTGTTCGGGCCGAAATGGGATGTTCGGGCCGAAGTGGGATGTTCGGGCCGAAATGGTGTTCGGGCCGAAGTTCGGTGTTCGGGCCGAGGATGATGTTCGGGCCGAGGTTAGAGTTCGGGCCGAGGTTGGAGTTCGGGCCGAGGTCGGAGTTCGGGCCGAGGTCGGAGTTCGGGCCGAGGTTGAAGTTCGGGCCGAAAATGAAGTTCGGGCCGGGAACAGTGAAGAGTTCGGGCCGAACTTGTTCTTGGCAGTGACGAACGAACCAGCTATTTTGGTTACTCGTGGGCGTGAGACGGACACCCGAGCTGAAAGTTATGAATGTTTTAGTATAGCACCTTTTGTCACACAATCTTGGATATTGACGAGTTCGGGCCGAAGAGGGATGTTCGGGCCGAAGTGGTGTTGGGGCCGAAGTGGGATGTTCGGGCCGAAGTGGAGTTCGGGCCGAAGTTCGGTGTTCGGGCCGAGGATGAAGTTCGGGCCGAGGTCGGAGTTCGGGCCGAGGTTGAAGTTCGGGCCGAGGTTGAAGTTCGGGCCGAAAATGAAGTTCGGGCCGGGAACAGTGAAGAGTTCGGGCCGAACTTGTTCTTGGTAGTGATGAACAAACCATCTATTTTGGTTACTCGTGGGCGTGAAACGGACACCCGAGCTGAAAGTTATGAATGTTTTAGTATAGCACCTTTTGTCACACAATCTTGGATATTGAAGAGTTCGGGCCGAAGAGGGATGTTCGGGCCGAAGTGGTGTTCGGGCTGAAGTGGTGTTCGGGCCGAAGTGGTGTTCGGGCCGAAGTTCGGTGTTCGGGCCGAGGATGATGTTCGGGCCGAGGTTGAAGTTCGGGCCGAGGTCGGAGTTCGGGACGAGATCGAAGTTCGGGCTGAGGTTGAAGTTCGGGCCGGGAACAGTGAAGAGTTCAGGCCGAACTTGTTCTTGGCAGTGACGAACGAACCAGCTATTTTGGTTACTCGTGGGAGTGAAACGGACACCCGAGCTGAAAGTTATGAATGTTTTAGTATAGCACATTTTGTCACACAATCTTGGATATTGAAGAGTTCGGGCCGAAGAGGGATGTTCGGGCCGAAGTGGTGTTCGGGCCGAAATGGGATGTTCGGGCCGAAGTGGGATGTTCGGGCCGAAATGGTGTTCGGGCCGAAGTTCGGTGTTCGGGCCGAGGATGATGTTCGGGCCGAGGTTGGAGTTCGGGCCGAGGTTGGAGTTCGGGCCGAGGTCGGAGTTCGGGCCGAGGTCGGAGTTCGGGCCGAGGTCGGAGTTCGGGCCGAAAATGAAGTTCGGGCCGAGAACAGTGAAGAGTTCAGGCCGAACTTGTTCTTGGCAGTGACGAACGAACCAGCTATTTTGGTTACTCGTGGGCGTGAAACGGACACCCGAGCTGAAAGTTATGAATGTTTTAGTATAGCACCTTTTGTCACACAATCTTGGATATTGACGAGTTCGGGCCGAAGAGGGATGTTCGGGCCGAAGTGGTGTTTGGGCCGAAGTGGGATGTTCGGGCCGAAGTGGTGTTCGGGCCGAAGTGGTGTTCGGGCCGAAGTTCAGTGTTCGGGCCGAGGATGAAGTTCGGGCCGAGGTCGGAGTTCGGGCCGAGGTTGAAGTTCGGGCCGAGCTTGAAGTTCGGGCCGAAAATGAAGTTCGGGCCGGGAACATTGAAGAGTTCGGGCCGAACTTGTTATTGGCAGTGATGAACGGACCAGCTATTTTGGTTACTCGTGGGCGTGAAACGGACACCCGAGCTGAAAGTTATGAATGTTTTAGTATAGCACCTTTTGTCACACAATCTTGGATATTGAAGAGTTAGGGCCGAAGAGGGATGTTCGGGCCGAAGTGGTGTTCGGGCCGAAGTGGTGTTCGGGCCGAAGTGGTGTTCGAGCCGAAGTTCGGTGTTCGGGCCGAGGATGATGTTCGGGCCGAGGTTGAAGTTCGGGCCGAGGTCGGAGTTCGGGACGAGATCGAAGTTCGGGCTGAGGTTGAAGTTCGGGCCGGGAACAGTGAAGAGTTCAGGCCGAACTTGTTCTTGGCAGTGACGAACGAACCAGCTATTTTGGTTACTCGTGGGAGTGAAACGGACACCCGAGCTGAAAGTTATGAATGTTTTAGTATAGCACATTTTGTCACACAATCTTGGATATTGAAGAGTTCGGGCCGAAGAGGGATATTCGGGCCGAAGTGGTGTTCGGGCCGAAATGGGATGTTCGGGCCGAAGTGGGATGTTCGGGCCGAAATGGTGTTCGGGCCGAAGTTCGGTGTTCGGGCCGAGGATGATGCTCGGGCCGAGGTTAGAGTTCGGGCCGAGGTTGGAGTTCGGGCCGAGGTCGGAGTTCGGGCCGAGGTCGGAGTTCGGGCCGAGGTTGAAGTTCGGGCCGAAAATGAAGTTCGGGCCGGGAACAGTGAAGAGTTCGGGCCGAACTTGTTCTTGGCAGTGACGAACGAACCAGCTATTTTGGTTACTCGTGGGCGTGAGACGGACACCCGAGCTGAAAGTTATGAATGTTTTAGTATAGCACCTTTTGTCACACAATCTTGGATATTGAAGAGTTCGGGCCGAAGAGGGATGTTCGGGCCGAAGTGGTGTTCGGGCCGAAGTGGGATGTTCGGCCGAAGTGGTGTTCGGGCCGAAGTGGTGTTCGGGCCGAAGTTCGGTGTTCGGGCCGAGGATTATGTTCGGGCCGAGGTTGAAGTTCGGGCCGAGGTCGGAGTTCGGGCCGAGGTTGAAGTTCGGGTCGAGGTTGAAGTTCGGCCGAAAATGAAGTTCGGCCTGGGAACAGTGAAGAGTTCGGGTCGAACTTGTTCTTGGCAGTGACGAACGAACCAGCTATTTTGGTTACTCGTGGGCGTGAAACGGACACCCGAGCTGAAAGTTATGAATGTTTTAGTATAGCACCTTTTGTCACACAATCTTGGATATTGACGAGTTCGGGCCGAAGAGGGATGTTCGGGCCGAAGGGGTGTTCGGGCCGAAGTGGGATGTTCGGGCCGAAGTGGTGTTCGGGCCGAAGTTCTTTGTTCGGGCCGAGGATGAAGTTCGGGCCGAGGTCGGAGTTCGGGCCGAGGTTGAAGTTCGGGCCGAGGTTGAAGTTCGGGCCGAAAATGAAGTTCGGGCCGGGAACAATGAAGAGCTCGGGCCGAACTTGTTCTTGGCAGTGACGAACGAACCAGCTATTTTGGTTACTCGTGGGCGTGAAACGGACACCCGAGCTGAAAGTTATGAATGTTTTAGTATAACACCTTTTGTCACACAATCTTGGATATTGAAGAGTTCGGGCCGAAGAGGGATGTTCGGGCCGAAGTGGTGTTCGGGCCGAAGTGGGATGTTCGGGCCGAAGTGGTGTTCGGGCAGAAGTTCGGTGTTCGGGCCGAGGATGATGTTCGGGCCGAGGTTGAAGTTCGGGCCGAGGTCGGAGTTCGGGACGAGGTCGAAGTTCGGGCTGAGGTTGAAGTTCGGGCCGGGAACAGTGAAGAGTTCGGGCCGAACTTGTTCTTGGCAGTGACGAACGAACCAGCTATTTTGGTTACTCGTGGGCGTGAAACGGACACCCGAACTGAAAGTTATGAATGTTTTCGTATAGCACATTTTGTCACACAATCTTGGATATTGAAGAGTTCGGGCCGAAGAGGGATGTTCGGGCCGAAGTGGTGTTCGGGCCGAAGTGGGATGTTCGGGCCGAAGTGGGATTTTCGGGCCGAAGTTCGGTGTTCGGGCCGAGGATGATGTTCGGGCCGAGGTTGAAGTTCGGGCCGAGGTCGGAGTTCGGGACGAGATCGAAGTTCGGGCTGAGGTTGAAGTTCGGGCCGGGAACAGTGAAGAGTTCAGGCCGAACTTGTTCTTGGCAGTGACGAACGAACCAGCTATTTTGGTTACTCGTGAGAGTGAAACGGACACCCGAGCTGAAAATTATGAATGTTTTAGTATAGCACATTTTGTCACACAATCTTGGATATTGAAGAGTTCGGGCCGAAGAGGGATGTTCGGGCCGAAGTGGTGTTCGGGCCGAAATGGGATGTTCGGGCCGAAGTGGGATGTTCGGGCCGAAATGGTGTTCGGGCCGAAGTTCGGTGTTCGGGCCGAGGATGATGTTCGGGCCGAGGTTAGAGTTCGGGCCGAGGTTGGAGTTCGGGCCGAGGTCGGAGTTCGGGCCGAGGTCGGAGTTCGGGCCGAGGTTGAAGTTCGGGCCGGGAACAGTGAAGAGTTCGGGCCGAACTTGTTCTTGGCAGTGACGAACGAATCAGCTATTTTGGTTACTCGTGGGCGTGAAACGGACACCCGAGCTGAAAGTTATGAATGTTTTAGTATAGCACCTTTTGTCACACAATCTTGGATATTGACGAGTTCGGGCCGAAGAGGGATGTTCGGGCCGAGGTGGTGTTCGGGCCGAAGTGGGATGTTCGGGCCGAAGTGGTGTTCGGGCCGAAGTTCGGTGTTCGGGCCGAGGATGAAGTTCGGGCCGAGGTCGGAGTTCGGGCCGAGGTTGAAGTTCGGGCCGAGGTTGAAGTTCGGGCCGAAAATGAAGTTCGGGCCGGGAACAATGAAGAGCTCGGGCCGAACTTGTTCTTGGCAGTGACGAACGAACCAGCTATTTTGGTTACTCGTCGGCGTGAAACGGACACCCGAGCTAAAAGTTATGAATGTTTTAGTATAGCTCCTTTTGTCACACAATCTTGGATATTGAAGAGCTCGGGCCGAAGTGGTGTTCGGGCCGAAGTGGGATGTTCGGGCCGAAGTGGTGTTCGGGCCGAAGTGGTGTTCGGGCCGAGGATGATGTTCGGGCCGAGGTTGAAGTTCGGGCCGAGGTCGGAGTTCGGGCCGAGGTCGGAGTTCGGGACGAGGTCAAAGTTCGGGCTGAGGTTGAAGTTCGGGCCGGGAACAGTGAAGAGTTCGGGCCGAACTTGTTCTTGGCAGTGACGAACGAACCAGCTATTTTGGTTACTCGTGGGCGTGAAACGGACACCCGAACTGAAAGTTATGAATGTTTTCGTATAGCACATTTTGTCACACAATCTTGGATATTGAAGAGTTCGGGCCGAAGAGGGATGTTCGGGCCGAAGTGGTGTTCGGGCCGAAGTGGGATGTTCGGGCCGAAGTGGGATTTTCTGGCCGAAGTGGTATTCGGGCCGAAGTGGTGTTCGGGCTGAAGTTCGGTGTTCGGGCCGAGGATGATGTTCGGGCCGAGGTTAGAGTTCGGGCTGAGGTTGGAGTTCGGGCCGAGGTTGGAGTTCTGGCCGAGGTCGGAGTTCGGGCCGAGGTCGGAGCTCGGGCCGAGGTCGGAGTTCGGGCCGAGGTTGAAGTTCGGGCCGGGAACAGTGAAGAGTTCGGGCCGAACTTGTTCTTGGCAGTGACGAACGAACCAGCTATTTTGGTTACTCGTGGGCGTGAAACGGACACCCGAGCTGAAAGTTATGAATGTTTTAGTATAGCACCTTTTGTCACACAATCTTGGATATTGAAGAGTTCGGGCCGAAGAGGGATGTTCGGGCCGAAGTGGTGTTCGGGCCGAAGTGGGATGTTCGGGCCGAAGTGGTGTTCGGGCCGAAGTGGTGTTCGGGCCGAAGTGGTGTTCGGGCCGAAGTTCGGTGTTCGGGCCGAGGATGATGTTCGGGCCGAGGTTGAAGTTCGGGCCGAGGTCGGAGTTCGGGACGAGATCGAATTTCGGGCTGAGGTTGAAGTTCGGGCCGGGAACAGTGAAGAGTTCAGGCTGAACTTGTTCTTGGCGGTGACGAACAAACCAGCTATTTTGGTTACTCGTGGGCGTGAAACGGACACCCGAGCTGAAAGTTATGAATGTTTTAGTATAGCACATTTTGTCACACAATCTTGGATATTGAAGAGTTCGGGCCGAAGAGGGATGTTCGGGCCGAAGTGGTGTTCGGGCCGAAATGGGATGTTCGGGCCGAAGTGGGATGTTCGGGCCGAAATGGTGTTCGGGCCGAAGTTCGGTGTTAGGGCCGAGGATGATGTTCGGGCTGAGGTTAGAGTTCGGGCCGAGGTTGGAGTTCGGGCCGAGGTCGGAGTTCGGGCCGGGGTCGGAGTTCGGGCCGAGGTTGAAGTTCGGGCCGAAAATGAAGTTCGGGCCGGGAACAGTGAAGAGTTCGGGCCGAACTTGTTCTTGGCAGTGACGAACGAACCAGCTATTTTGGTTACTCGTGGGCGTGAAACGGACACCCGAGCTGAAAGTTATGAATGTTTTAGTATAGCACCTTTTGTCACACAATCTTGGATATTGAAGAGTTCGGGCCGAAGAGGGATGTTCGGGCCGAAGTGGTGTTCGGGCCGAAGTGGTGTTCGGGCCGAAGTGGTGTTCGGGCCGAAGTTCGGTGTTCGGGCCGAGGATGATGTTCGGGCCGAGGTTGAAGTTCGGGCCGAGGTCGGAGTTCGGGACGAGATCGAAGTTCGGGCTGAGGTTGAAGTTCGGGCCGGGAACAGTGAAGAGTTCGGGCCGAACTTGTTCTTGGCAGTGACGAACGAACCAGCTATTTTGGTTACTCGTGGGCGTGAAACGGACACCCGAACTGAAAGTTATGAATGTTTTCGTATAGCACATTTTGTCACACAATCTTGGATATTGAAGAGTTCGGGCCGAAGAGGGATGTTCGGGCCGAAGTGGTGTTCGGGCCGAAGTGGGATGTTCGACCGAAGTGGTGTTCGGGCCGAAGTGGTGTTCGGGCCGAAGTTCGGTGTTCGGGCCGAGGATGATGTTCGGGCCGAGGTTGAAGTTCGGGCCGAGGTTGAAGTTCGGGCCGAGGTCGGAGTTCGGGCCGAGGTTGAAGTTCGGGCCGAGGTTGAAGTTCGGGCCGGGAACAGTGAAGTGTTCGGGCCGAACTTGTTCTTGGCAGTGACGAACGAACCACCTATTTTAGTTACTCGTGGGCGTGAAACGGACACCCGAGCTAAAAGTTATGAATGTTTTAGTATAGCACATTTTGTCACACAATCTTGGATATTGAAGAGTTCGGGCCGAAGAGGGATGTTCGGGCCGAAGTGGTGTTCGGGCCGAAATGGGATGTTCGGGCCGAAGTGAGATGTTCGGGCCGAAATGGTGTTCGGGCCGAAGTTCGGTGTTCGGGCCGAGGATGATGTTCGGGCCGAGGTTAGAGTTCGGGTCGAGGTTGGAGTTCGGGCCGAGGTCGGAGTTCGGGCCGGGGTCGGAGTTCGGGCCGAGGTTGAAGTTCGGGCCGAAAATGAAGTTCGGGCCGGGAACAGTGAAGAGTTCGGGCCGAACTTGTTCTTGGCAGTGACGAACGAACCAGCTATTTTGGTTACTCGTGGGCGTGAAACGGACACCCGAGCTGAAAGTTATGAATGTTTTAGTATAGCACCTTTTGTCACACAATCTTGGATATTGAAGAGTTCGGGCCGAAGAGGGATGTTCGGGCCGAAGTGGTGTTCGGGCCGAAGTGGGATGTTCGGCCGAAGTGGTGTTCGGGCCGAAGTGGAGTCCGGGCCGAAGTTCGGTGTTCGGGCCGAGGTTGAAGTTCGGGCCGAGGTCGGAGTTCGGGCTGAGGTTGAAGTTCGGGCCGAGGTTGAAGTTCGGGCCGAAAATGAAGTTCGGCCCGGGAACAGTGAAGAGTTCGGGCCGAACTTGTTCTTGGCAGTGACGAACGAACCAGCTATTTTGGTTACTCGTGGGCGTGAAACGGACACCCGAGCTGTAAGTTATGAATGTTTTAGTATAGCACCTTTTGTCACACAATCTTGTATATTGACGAGTTCGGGCCGAAGAGGGATGTTCGGGCCGAAGTGGTGTTCGGGCCGAAGTGGGATGTTCGGGCCGAAGTGGTGTTCGGGGCCGAAGTTCGGTGTTCGGGCCGAGGATGAAGTTCGGGCCGAGGTCGGAGTTCGGGCCGAGGTTGAAGTTCGGGCCGAGGTTGAAGTTCGTGCCGAAAATGAAGTTCGGGCCGGGAACAATGAAGAGCTCGGGCCGAACTTGTTCTTGGCAGTGACGAACGAACCAGCTATTTTGGTTACTCGTGGGCGTGAAACGGACACCCGAGCTGAAAGTTATGAATGTTTTAGTATAGCTCCTTTTGTCACACAATTTTGGATATTGAAGAGTTCGGGCCGAAGTGGTGTTCGGGCCGAAGTGGGATGTTCGGGCCGAAGTGGTGTTCGGGCCGAAGTGGTGTTCGGGCCGAGGATGATGTTCGGGCCGAGGTTGAAGTTCGGGCCGAGGTCGGAGTTCGGGCCGAGGTCGGAGTTCGGGACGAGGTCAAAGTTCGGGCTGAGGTTGAAGTTCGGGCCGGGAACAGTGAAGAGTTCGGGCCGAACTTGTTCTTGGCAGTGACGAACGAACCAGCTATTTTGGTTACTCGTGGGCGTGAAACGGACACCCGAACTGAAAGTTATGAATGTTTTCGTATAGCACATTTTGTCACACAATCTTGGATATTGAAGAGTTCGGGCCGAAGAGGGATGTTCGGGCCGAAGTGGTGTTCGGGCCGAAGTGGGATGTTCGGGCCGAAGTGGGATTTTCGGGCCGAAGTGGTGTTCGGGCCGAAGTGGTGTTCGGGCTGAAGTTCGGTGTTCGGGCCGAGGATGATGTTCGGGCCGAGGTTAGAGTTCGGGCTGAGGTTGGAGTTCGGGCCGAGGTTGGAGTTCTGGCCGAGGTCGGAGTTCGGGCCGAGGTCGGAGCTCGGGCCGAGGTCGGAGTTCGGGCCGAGGTTGAAGTTCGGGCCGGGAACAGTGAAGAGTTCGGGCCGAACTTGTTCTTGGCAGTGACGAACGAACCAGCTATTTTGGTTACTCGTGGGCGTGAAACGGACACCCGAGCTGAAAGTTATGAATGTTTTAGTATAGCACCTTTTGTCACACAATCTTGGATATTGAAGAGTTCGGGCCGAAGAGGGATGTTCGGGCCGAAGTGGTGTTCGGGCCGAAGTGGGATGTTCGGGCCGAAGTGGTGTTCGGGCCGAAGTGGTGTTCGGGCCGAAGTTCGGTGTTCGGGCCGAGGATGATGTTCGGGCCGAGGTTGAAGTTCTGGCCGAGGTTGGAGTTCTGGCCGAGGTCGGAGTTCGGGACGAGGTCAAAGTTCGGGCTGAGGTTGAAGTTCGGGCCGGGAACAGTGAAGAGTTCGGGACGAACTTGTTCTTTGCAGTGACGAACGAACCAGCTATTTTGGTTACTCGTGGGCGTGAAACGGACACCCGAACTGAAAGTTATGAATGTTTTCGTATAGCACATTTTGTCACACAATCTTGGATATTGAAGAGTTCGGGCCGAAGAGGGATGTTCGGGCCGAAGTGGTGTTCGGGCCGAAGTGGGATGTTCGGGCCGAAGTGGGATTTTCGGGCCGAAGATGTGTTCGGGCCGAAGTGGTGTTCGGGCTGAAGTTCGGTGTTCGGGCCGAGGATGATGTTCGGGCCGAGTTTAGAGTTCGGGCTGAGGTTGGAGTTCGGGCCGAGGTTGGAGTTCTGGCCGAGGTCGGAGTTCGGGCCGAGGTCGGAGCTCGGGCCGAGGTCGGAGTTCGGGCCGAGGTTGAAGTTCGGGCCGGGAACAGTGAAGAGTTCGGGCCGAACTTGTTCTTGGCAGTGACGAACGAACCAGCTATTTTGGTTACTCGTGGGCGTGAAACGGACACCCGAGCTGAAAGTTATGAATGTTTTAGTATAGCACCTTTTGTCACACAATCTTGGATATTGAAGAGTTCGGGCCGAAGAGGGATGTTCGGGCCGAAGTGGTGTTCGGGCCGAAGTGGGATGTTCGGGCCGAAGTGGTGTTCGGGCCGAAGTGGTGTTCGGGCGGAAGTGGTGTTCGGGCCGAAGTTCGGTGTTCGGGCCGAGGATGATGTTCGGGCCGAGGTTGGAGTTCTGGCCGAGGTCGGAGTTCGAGCCGAGGTCGGAGTTCGGGACGAGGTCAAAGTTCGGGCTGAGGTTGAAGTTCGGGCCGGGAACAGTGAAGAGTTCGGGCCGAACTTGTGTTTGACAGTGACGAACGAACCAGCTATTTTGGTTACTCGTGGGCGTGAAACGGACACCCGAGCTGAAACTTATGAATGTTTTAGTATAGCACATTTTGTCACACAATCTTGGATATTGAAGAGTTCGGGCCGTAGAGGGATGTTCGGGCCGAAGTGGTGTTCGGGCCGAAGTGGTGTTCGGGCCGAAGTGGGATGTTCGGGCCGAAGTGGGATGTTCGGGCCGAAATGGTGTTCGGGCCGAAGTTCGGTGTTCGGGCCGAGGATGATGTTCGGGCCGAGGTTAGAGTTCGGGCCTAGGTTGGAGTTCGGGCCGAGGTCGGAGTTCGGGCCGAGGTCGGAGTTCGGGCCGAGGTTGAAGTTCGGGCCGAAAATGAAGTTCGGGCCGGGAACAGTGAAGAGTTCGGGCCGAACTTGTTCTTGGCATTGATGAACGAACCAGCTATTTTGATTACTCGTGGGCGTGAAACGGACACCCGAGCTGAAAGTTATGAATGTTTTAGTATAGCACCTTTTGTCACACAATCTTGGATATTGAAGAGTTCGGGCCGAAGAGGGATGTTCGGGCCGAAGTGGTGTTCGGGCCGAAGTGGTGTCCGGGCCGAAGTGGTGTCCGGGCCGAAGTGGTGTTCGGGCCGAAGTTCGGTGTTCGGGCCGAGGATGATATTCGGGCCGAGGTTGAAGTTCGGGCCGAGGTCGGAGTTCGGGACGAGATCGAATTTCGGGCTGAGGTTGAAGTTCGGGCCGGGAACAGTGAAGAGTTCTGGCCGAACTTGTTCTTGGCGGTGACGAACAAACCAGCTATTTTGGTTACTCGTGGGCGTGAAACGGACACCCGAGCTGAAAGTTATGAATGTTTTAGTATAGCACATTTTGTCACACAATCTTGGATATTGAAGAGTTCGGGCCGAAGAGGGATGTTCGGGCCGAAGTGGTGTTCGGGCCGAAATGGGATGTTCGGGCCGAAGTGGGATGTTCGGGCCGAAATGGTGTTCGGGCCGAAGTTCGGTGTTCGGGCCGAGGATGATGTTCGGGCCGAGGTTAGAGTTCGGGCCGAGGTTGGAGTTCGGGCCGAGGTCGGAGTTCGGGCCGGGGTCGGAGTTCGGGCCGAGGTTGAAGTTCGGGCCGAAAATGAAGTTCGGGCCGGGAACAGTGAAGAGTTCGGGCCGGACTTGTTCTTGGCAGTGACGAATGAACCAGCTATTTTGGTTACTCGTGGGCGTGAAACGGACACCCGAGCTGAAAGTTATGAATGTTTTAGTATAGCACCTTTTGTCACACAATCTTGGATATTGAAGAGTTCGGGCCGAAGAGGGATGTTCGGGCCGAAGTGGTGTTCGGGCCGAAGTGGTGTTCGGGCCGAAGTGGTGTTCGGGCCGAAGTTCGGTGTTCGGGCCGAGGATGATGTTCGGGCCGAGGTTGAAGTTCGGGCCGAGGTCGGAGTTCGGGACGAGATCGAAGTTCGGGCTGAGGTTGAAGTTCGGGCCGGGAACAGTGAAGAGTTCGGGCCGAACTTGTTCTTGGCAGTGACGAACGAACCAACTATTTTGGGTACTCGTGGGCGTGAAACGGACACCCGAACTGAAAGTTATGAATGTTTTCGTATAGCACATTTTGTCACACAATCTTGGATATTGAAGAGTTCGGGCCGAAGAGGGATGTTCGGGCCGAAGTGGTGTTCGGGCCGAAGTGGGATGTTCGACCGAAGTGGTGTTCGGGCCGAAGTGGTGTTCGGGCCGAAGTTCGGTGTTCGGGCCGAGGATGATGTTCGGGCCGAGGTTGAAGTTCGGGCCGAGGTCGGAGTTCGGGCCGAGGTTGAAGTTCGGGCCGAGGTTGAAGTTCGGGCCGGGAACAGTGAAGAGTTCGGGCCGAACTTGTTCTTGGCAGTGACGAACGAACCACCTATTTTAGTTACTCGTGGGCGTGAAACGGACACCCGAGCTAAAAGTTATGAATGTTTTAGTATAGCACATTTTGTCACACAATCTTGGATATTGAAGAGTTCGGGCCGAAGAGGGATGTTCGGGCCGAAGTGGTGTTCGGGCCGAAATGGGATGTTCGGGCCGAAGTGGGATGTTCGGGCCGAAATGGTGTTCGGGCCGAAGATCGGTGTTCGGGCCGAGGATGATGTTCGGGCCGAGGTTAGAGTTCGGGTCGAGGTTGGAGTTCGGGCCGAGGTCGGAGTTCGGGCCGGGGTCGGAGTTCGGGCCGAGGTTGAAGTTCGGGCCGAAAATGAAGTTCGGGCCGGGAACAGTGAAGAGTTCGGGCCGAACTTGTTCTTGGCAGTGACGAACGAACCAGCTATTTTGGTTACTCGTGGGCGTGAAACGGACACCCGAGCTGAAAGTTATGAATGTTTTAGTATAGCACCTTTTGTCACACAATCTTGGATATTGAAGAGTTCGGGCCGAAGAGGGATGTTCGGGCCGAAGTGGTGTTCGGGCCGAAGTGGGATGTTCGGCCGAAGTGGTGTTCGGGCCGAAGTGGAGTCCGAGCCGAAGTTCGGTGTTCGGGCCGAGGATTATGTTCGGGCCGAGGTTGAAGTTCGGGCCGAGGTCGGAGTTCGGGCTGAGGTTGAAGTTCGGGCCGAGGTTGAAGTTCGGGCCGAAAATGAAGTTCGGCCAGGGAACAGTGAAGAGTTCGGGCCGAACTTGTTCTTGGCAGTGACGAACGAACCAGCTATTTTGGTTACTCGTGGGCGTGAAACGGACACCCGAGCTGTAAGTTATGAATGTTTTAGTATAACACCTTTTGTCACACAATCTTGTATATTGACGAGTTCGGGCCGAAGAGGGATGTTCGGGCCGAAGTGGTGTTCGGGCCGAAGTGGGATGTTCGGGCCGAAGTGGTGTTCGGCCGAAGTTCGGTGTTCGGGCCGAGGATGAAGTTCGGGCCGAGGTCGGAGTTCGGGCCGAGGTTGAAGTTCGGGCCGAGGTTGAAGTTCGGGCCGAAAATGAAGTTCGGGCCGGGAACAATGAAGAGTTCGGGCCGAACTTGTTCTTGGTAGTGACGAACGAACCAGCTATTTTGGTTACTCGTGGGCGTGAAACGGACACCCGAGCTGAAAGTTATGAATGTTTTAGTATAACACCTTTTGTCACACAATCTTGGATATTGAAGAGTTCGGGCCGAAGAGAGATGTTCGGGCCGAAGTGGTGTTCGGGCCGAAGTGGGATGTTCGGGCAGAAGTGGTGTTCGGGACGAAGTGGTGTTCGGGCCGAAGTTCGGTGTTCGGGCCGAGGATGATGTTCGGGCCGAGGTTGAAGTTCGGGCCGAGGTCGGAGTTCGGGACGAGGTCGAAGTTCGGGCTGAGGTTGAAGTTCGGGCCGGGAACAGTGAAGAGTTCGGGCCGAACTTGTTCTTGGCAGTGACGAACGAACCAGCTATTTTGGTTACTCGTGGGCGTGAAACGGACACCCGAACTGAAAGTTATGAATGTTTTCGTATTGCATATTTTGTCACACAATCTTGGATATTGAAGAGTTCGGGCCGAAGAGGGATGTTCGGGCCGAAGTGGTGTTCGGGCTGAAGTTCAGTGTTCGGGCCGAGGATGATGTTCGGGCCGAGGTTAGAGTTCGGGCCGAGGTTGGAGTTCGGGCCGAGGTTGGAGTTCTAGTCGAGGTCGGAGTTCGGGCCGAGGTCGGAGTTCGGGCCGAGGTTGAAGTTCGGGCCGAAAATGAAGTTCGGGCCGGGAGCAGTGAAGAGTTCGGGCCGAATTTGTTCTTGGCAGTGACGAACGAACCAGCTATTTTGGTTACTCGTGGGCGTGAAACGGACACCCGAGCTGAAAGTTATGAATGTTTTAGTATAGCACCTTTTGTCACACAATCTTGGGTACTGAAGAGTTCGGGCCGAAGAGGGATGTTCGGGCCGAAGTGGTGTTCGGGCCGAAGTGGGATGTTCGGGCCGAAGTGGTGTTCGGGCCGAAGTGGTGTTCGGGCCGAAGTGGTGTTCGAGCCGAAGTTCGGTGTTCGGGCCGAGGATGATGTTCGGGCCGAGGTTGAAGTTCGGGCCGAGGTCGGAGTTCGGGACGAGGTCGAAGTTCGGGCTGAGGTTGAAGTTCGGGCCGGGAACAGTGAAGAGTTCGGGCCGAACTTGTTCTTGGCAGAGACGAACGAACCAGCTATTTTGGTTACTCGTGGGCGTGAAACGGACACCCGAGCTGAAAGTTATGAATGTTTTAGTATAGCACATTTTGTCACACAATCTTGGATATTGAAGAGTTCGGGCCGAAGAGGGATGTTCGGGCCGAAGTGGTGTTCGGGCCGAAGTGGGATGTTCGCGCCGAAATGGTGTTCGGGCCGAAGTTCGGTGTTCGGGCCGAGGATGATGTTCGGGCCGAGGTTAGAGTTCGGGCCTAGGTTGGAGTTCGGGCCGAGGTCGGAGTTCGGGCCGAGGTCGGAGTTCGGGCCGAGGTTGAAGTTCGGGCCGAAAATGAAGTTCGGGCCGGGAACAGTGAAGAGTTCGGGCCGAACTTGTTCTTGGCAGCGACGAACGAACCAGCTATTTTGGTTACTCGTGGGCGTGAAACGGACACCCGAGCTGAATGTTATGAATGTTTTAGTATAGCACCTTTTGTCACACAATCTTGGATATTGAAGAGTTCGGGCCGAAGAGGGATGTTCGGGCCGAAGTGGTGTTCGGGCCGAAGTGGGATGTTCGACCGAAGTGGTGTTCGGGCCGAAGTGGTGTTCGGGCCGAAGTTCGGTGTTCGGGCGGAGGATGATGTTCGGGCCGAGGTTGAAGTTCGGGCCGAGGTCAGAGTTCGGGCCGAGGTTGAAGTTCGGGCCGAGGTTGATGTTCGGGCCGGGAACAGTGAAGAGTTCGGGCCGAACTTGTTCTTGGCAGTGACGAACGAACCAGCTATTTTAGTTACTCGTGGGCGTGAAACGGACACCCGAGCTGAAAGTTATGAATGTTTTAGTATAGCACCTTTTGTCACACAATCTTGGATATTGACAAGTTCGGGCCGAAGAGGGATGTTCGGGACGAAGTGGTGTTCGGGCCGAAGTGGGATGTTCAGGCCGAAGTGGTGTTCGGGCCGAAGTTCGGTGTTCGGGCCGAGGATGAAGTTCGGGCCGAGGTCGGAGTTCGGGCCGAGGTTGAAGTTCTGGCCGAGGTTGAAGTTCGGGCCGAAAATGAAGTTCGGGCCGGGAACAGTGAAGAGTTCGGGCCGAACTTGTTCTTGGCAGTGACGAACGAACCAGCTATTTTGGTAACTCGTGGGCGTGAAACGGACACCCGAGCTGAAAGTTATGAAAGTTTTCGTATAGCACCTTTTGTCACACAATCTTGGATATTGAAGAGTTCGGGCCTAAGAGGGATGCTCGGGCCGAAGTGGTGTTCGGGCCGAAGTGGGATGTTCGGGCCGAAGTGGTGTTCGGGCCGAAGTTCGGTGTTCGGGCCGAAGTTCGGTGTTCGGGCCGAGGATGAAGTTCGGGCCGAGGTCGGAGTTCGGGCCGAGGTCGGAGTTCGGGCCGAGGTTGAAGTTCGGGCCGGGAACAGTGAAGAGTTCGGGCCGAACTTGTTCTTGGCAGTGAAGAACGAACCATCTATTTTGGTTACTCGTGGGCGTGGAACGGACACCAGAGCTGAAAGTTATGAAAGTTTTAGTATAGCACCTTTTGTCACACAATCTTGGATATTGAAGAGTTCGGGCCGAAGAGGGATGTTCGGGCCGAAGTGGTGTTCGGGCCGAAGTGGGATGTTCGGGCCGAAGTGGTGTTCGGGTCGAAGTGGTGTTCGGGCCAAAGTTCGGTGTTCGGGCCGAGGATGATGTTCGGGCCGAGGTTGGAGTTCGGGCCGAGGTTTGAGTTCGGGCCGAGGTTGAAGTTCGGGCCGAAAATGAAGTTCGGGCCGGGAATAGTGAAGAGTTCGGGCCGAACTTGTTCTTGGCGGTGACGAACGAACCAGCTATTTTGGTTACTCGTGGGCGTGAAACGGACACCCGAGCTGAAAGTTATGAACGTTTTAGTATATCACCTTTTGTCACACAATCTTGGATATTGAAGAGTTCGGGCCGAAGAGGGATGTTCGGGCCGAAGTAGTGTTCGGGCCGAAGTGGGATGTTCGGGCCGAAGTGGTGTTCGGGCCGAAGTTCGGTGTTCGGGCCGAGGATGATGTTCGGGCCGAGGTTGAAGTTCGGGCCGAGGTCGGAGTTCGGGACGAGGTCGAAGTTCGGGCTGGGAACAGTGAAGAGTTCGGGCCGAACTTGTTCTTGGCAGTGACGAACGAACCAGCTATTTTGGTTACTCGTGGGCGTGAAACGGACACCCGAGCTGAAAGTTATGAATGTTTTAGTATAGCACCTTTTGTCACACAATCTTGGATATTGAAGAGTTCGCGCTGAAGAGGGATGTTCGGGCCGAAGTGGTGTTCGGGCCGAAGTGGGATGTTCGGGCCGAAGTGGTGTTCGGGCCGAAGTGGTGTTCGGGCCGAAGTTCGGTGTTCGGGCCGAGGATGATGTTCGGGTCGAGGTTGAAGTTCGGGCCGAGGTCGGAGTTCGGGCCGAGGTTGAAGTTCGGGCCGAGGTTGAAGTTCGGGCCGAAAATGAAGTTCGAGCCGGGAACAGTGAAGAGTTTGGGCCGAACTTGTTCTTGGCAGTGACGAACGAACCAGCTATTTTGGTTACTCGTGGGCGTGAAACGGACACCCGAGCTGAAAGTTATGAATGTTTTAGTATAGCACCTTTTGTCACACAATCTTGGATATTGAAGAGTTCGGGCCGAAGAGGGATGTTCGGGCCGAAGTGGTGTTCGGGCCGAAGTTCGGTGTTCGGGCCGAGGTTGAAGTTCGGGCCGAAAATGAAGTTCGGGCCGGGAACAGTGAAGAGTTCTGGCCGAACTTGTTCTTGGCAGTGAAGAACGAACCAGCTATTTTGGTTACTCGTGGGCGTGAAACGGACACCAGAGCTGAAAGTTATGAAAGTTTTAGTATAGCACCTTTTGTCACACAATCTTGGATATTGAAGAGTTCGGGCCGAAGAGGGATGTTCGGGCCGAAGTGGTGTTCGGCCCGATGTGGGATGTTCGGGCCGAAGTGGTGTTCGGGCCGAAGTGGTGTTCGGGCCAAAGTTCGGTGTTCGGGCCGAGGATGATGTTCGGGCCGAGGTTGGAGTTCGGGCCGAGGTTGGAGTTCGGGCCGAGGTTGAAGTTCGGGCCGAAAATGAAGTTCGGGCCGGGAATAGTGAAGAGTTCGGGCCGAACTTGTTCTTGGCAGTGATGAACGAACCAGCTATTTTGGTTACTCGTGGGCGTGAAACGGACACCCGAGCTGAAAGTTATGAACGTTTTAGTATAACACCTTTTGTCACCCAATCTTGGATATTGAAGAGTTCGGGCCGAAGAGGGATGTTCGTGCCGAAGTAGTGTTGGGGCCGAAGTGGGATGTTCGGGCCGAAGTGGTGTTCTGGCCGAAGTTCGGTGTTCGGGCCGAGGATGATGTTCGGGCCGAGGTTGAAGTTCGGGCCGAGGTCGGAGTTCGGGACGAGGTCGAAGTTCGGGCCGGGAACAGTGAAGAGTTCGGGCCGAACTTGTTCTTGGCAGTGACGAACGAACCAGCTATTTTGGTTACTCGTGGGCGTGAAACGGTCACCCGTGCTGAAAGTTATGAATGTTTTAGTATAGCACCTTTTGTCACACAATCTTAGATATTGAAGAGTTCGGGCTGAAGAGGGATGTTCGGGCCGAAGTGGTGTTCGGGCCGAAGTGGGATGTTCGGGCCGAAGTGGTGTTATGGCCGAAGTGGTGTTCGGGCCGAAGTTCGGTGTTCGGGCCGAGGATGATGTTCGGGTCGAGGTTGAAGTTCGGGCCGAGGTCGGAGTTCGGGCCGAGGTTGAAGTTCGGGCCGAGGTTGAAGTTCGGGCCGAAAATGAAGTTCGAGCCGGGAACAGTGAAGAGTTTGGGCCGAACTTGTTCTTGGCAGTGACGAACGAACCAGCTATTTTGGTTACTCGTGTGCGTGAAACGGACACCCGAGCTGAAAGTTATGAATGTTTTAGTATAGCACCTTTTGTCATACAATCTTGGATATTGAAGAGTTCGGGCCGAAGAGGGATGTTCGGGCCGAAGTGGTGTTCGGGCCGAAGTTCGGTGTTCGGGCCGAGGTTGAAGTTCGGGCCGAAAATAAAGTTCGGGCCGGGAACAGTGAAGAGTTCTGGCCGAACTTGTTCTTGGCAGTGAAGAACGAACCAGCTATTTTGGTTACTCGTGGGCGTGAAACGGACACCAGAGCTGAAAGTTATGAAAGTTTTAGTATAGCACCTTTTGTCACACAATCTTGGATATTGAAGAGTTCGGGCCGAAGAGGGATGTTCGGGCCGAAGTGGTGTTCGGGCCGAAGTGGGATGTTCGGGCCGAAGTGGTGTTCGGGCCGAAGTGGTGTTCGGGCCAAAGTTCGGTGTTCGGGCCGAGGATGATGTTCGGGCCGAGGTTGGAGTTCGGGCCGAGGTTGGAGTTCGGGCCGAGGTTGAAGTTCGGGCCGAAAATGAAGTTCGGGCCGGGAATAGTGAAGAGTTCGGGCCGAACTTGTTCTTGGCAGTGACGAACGAACCAGCTATTTTGGTTACTCGTGGGCGTGAAACGGACACCCGAGCTGAAAGTTATGAACGTTTTAGTATAGCACCTTTTGTCACACAATCTTGGATATTGAAGAGTTCGGGCCGAAGAGGGATGTTCGGGCCGAAGTAGTGTTGGGGCCGAAGTGGGATGTTCGGGCCGAAGTGGTGTTCGGGCCGAAGTTCGGTGTTCGGGCCGAAGTTCGGTGTTCGGGCCGAGGATGATGTTCGGGCCGAGGTTGAAGTTCGGGCCGAGGTCGGAGTTCGGGACGAGGTCGAAGTTCGGGCCGGGAACAGTGAAGAGTTCGGGCCGAACTTGTTCTTGGCAGTGACGAACGAACCAGCTATTTTGGTTACTCGTGGGCGTGAAACGGACACCCGAGCTGAAAGTTATGAATGTTTTAGTATAGCACCTTTTGTCACACAACCTTGGATATTGAAGAGTTCGCGCTGAAGAGGGATGTTCGGGCCGAAGTGGTGTTCGGGCCGAAGTGGGATGTTCGGGCCGAAGTGGTGTTCGGGCCGAAGTGGTGTTCGGGCCGAAGTTCGGTGTTCGGGCCGAGGATGATGTTCGGGTCGAGGTTGAAGTTCGGGCCGAGGTCGGAGTTCGGGCCGAGGTTGAAGTTCGGGCCGAGGTTGAAGTTCGGGCCGAAAATGAAGTTCGAGCCGGGAACAGTGAAGAGTTTGGGCCGAACTTGTTCTTGGCAGTGACGAACGAACCAGCTATTTTGGTTACTCGTGGGCGTGAAACGGACACCCGAGCTGAAAGTTATGAATGTTTTAGTATAGCACCTTTTGTCATACAATCTTGGATATTGAAGAGTTCGGGCCGAAGAGGGATGTTCGGGCCGAAGTGGTGTTCGGGCCGAAGTTCGGTGTTCGGGCCGAGGTTGAAGTTCGGGCCGAAAATGAAGTTCGGGCCGGGAACAGTGAAGAGTTCTGGCCGAACTTGTTCTTGGCAGTGAAGAACGAACCAGCTATTTTGGTTACTCGTGGGCGTGAAACGGACACCAGAGCTGAAAGTTATGAAAGTTTTAGTATAGCACCTTTTGTCACACAATCTTGGATATTGAAGAGTTCGGGCCGAAGAGGGATGTTCGGGCCGAAGTGGTGTTCGGCCCGATGTGGGATGTTCGGGCCGAAGTGGTGTTCGGGCCGAAGTGGTGTTCGGGCCAAAGTTCGGTGTTCGGGCCGAGGATGATGTTCGGGCCGAGGTTGGAGTTCGGGCCGAGGTTGGAGTTCGGGCCGAGGTTGAAGTTCGGGCCGAAAATGAAGTTCGGGCCGGGAATAGTGAAGAGTTCGGGCCGAACTTGTTCTTGGCAGTGATGAACGAACCAGCTATTTTGGTTACTCGTGGGCGTGAAACGGACACCCGAGCTGAAAGTTATGAACGTTTTAGTATAACACCTTTTGTCACCCAATCTTGGATATTGAAGAGTTCGGGCCGAAGAGGGATGTTCGTGCCGAAGTAGTGTTGGGGCCGAAGTGGGATGTTCGGGCCGAAGTGGTGTTCTGGCCGAAGTTCGGTGTTCGGGCCGAGGATGATGTTCGGGCCGAGGTTGAAGTTCGGGCCGAGGTCGGAGTTCGGGACGAGGTCGAAGTTCGGGCCGGGAACAGTGAAGAGTTCGGGCCGAACTTGTTCTTGGCAGTGACGAACGAACCAGCTATTTTGGTTACTCGTGGGCGTGAAACGGTCACCCGTGCTGAAAGTTATGAATGTTTTAGTATAGCACCTTTTGTCACACAATCTTAGATATTGAAGAGTTCGGGCTGAAGAGGGATGTTCGGGCCGAAGTGGTGTTCGGGCCGAAGTGGGATGTTCGGGCCGAAGTGGTGTTATGGCCGAAGTGGTGTTCGGGCCGAAGTTCGGTGTTCGGGCCGAGGATGATGTTCGGGTCGAGGTTGAAGTTCGGGCCGAGGTCGGAGTTCGGGCCGAGGTTGAAGTTCGGGCCGAAAATGAAGTTCGAGCCGGGAACAGTGAAGAGTTTGGGCCGAACTTGTTCTTGGCAGTGACGAACGAACCAGCTATTTTGGTTACTCGTGGGCGTGAAACGGACACCCGAGCTGAAAGTTATGAATGTTTTAGTATAGCACCTTTTGTCATACAATCTTGGATATTGAAGAGTTCGGGCCGAAGAGGGATGTTCGGGCCGAAGTGGTGTTCGGGCCGAAGTTCGGTGTTCGGGCCGAGGTTGAAGTTCGGGCCGAAAATGAAGTTCGGGCCGGGAACAGTGAAGAGTTCTTGCCGAACTTGTTCTTGGCAGTGAAGAACGAACCAGCTATTTTGGTTACTCGTGGGCGTGAAACGGACACCAGAGCTGAAAGTTATGAAAGTTTTAGTATAGCACCTTTTGTCACACAATCTTGGATATTGAAGAGTTCGGGCCGAAGAGGGATGTTCGGGCCGAAGTGGTGTTCGGGCCGAAGTGGGATGTTCGGGCCGAAGTGGTGTTCGGGCCGAAGTGGTGTTCGGGCCAAAGTTCGGTGTTCGGGCCGAGGATGATGTTCGGGCCGAGGTTGGAGTTCGGGCCGAGGTTGGAGTTCGGGCCGAGGTTGAAGTTCGGGCCGAAAATGAAGTTCGGGCCGGGAATAGTGAAGAGTTCGGGCCGAACTTGTTCTTGGCAGTGACGAACGAACCAGCTATTTTGGTTACTCGTGGGCGTGAAACGGACACCCGAGCTGAAAGTTATGAACGTTTTAGTATAGCACCTTTTGTCACACAATCTTGGATATTGAAGAGTTCGGGCCGAAGAGGGATGTTCGGGCCGAAGTAGTGTTGGGGCCGAAGTGGGATGTTCGGGCCGAAGTGGTGTTCGGGCCGAAGTTCGGTGTTCGGGCCGAAGTTCGGTGTTCGGGCCGAGGATGATGTTCGGGCCGAGGTTGAAGTTCGGGCCGAGGTCGGAGTTCGGGACGAGGTCGAAGTTCGGGCCGGGAACAGTGAAGAGTTCGGGCAGAACTTGTTCTTGGCAGTGACGAACGAACCAGCTATTTTGGTTACTCGTGGGCGTGAAACGGACACCCGAGCTGAAAGTTATGAATGTTTTAGTATAGTACCTTTTGTCACACAATCTTGGATATTGAAGAGTTCGGGCTGAAGAGGGATGTTCGGGCCGAAGTGGTGTTCGGGCCGAAGTGGGATGTTCGGGCCGAAGTGGTGTTCGGGCCGAAGTGGTGTTCGGGCCGAAGTTCGGTGTTCGGGCCGAGGATGATGTTCGGGTCGAGGTTGAAGTTCGGGCCGAGGTCGGAGTTCGGGCCGAGGTTGAAGTTCGGGCCGAAAATGAAGTTCGAGCCGGGAACAGTGAAGAGTTTGGACCGAACTTGTTCTTGGCAGTGACGAACGAACCAACTATTTTGGTTACTCGTGGGCGTGAAACGGACACCCGAGCTGAAAGTTATGAATGTTTTAGTATAGCACCTTTTGTCACACAATCTTGGATATTGAAGAGTTCGGGCCGAAGAGGGATGTTCGGGCCGAAGTGGTGTTCGGGCCGAAGTGGGATGTTCGGGCCGAAGTGGTGTTCGGGCCGAAGTTCGGTGTTCGGGCCGAAGTTCGGTGTTCGGGCCGAGGATGAAGTTCGGGCCGAGGTCGGAGTTCGGGCCGAGGTTGAAGTTCGGGCCGAGGTTGAAGTTCGGGCCGAGGTTGAAGTTCGGGCCGAAAATGAAGTTCGGGCCGGGAACAGTGAAGAGTTCTGGCCGAACTTGTTCTTGGCAGTGAAGAACGAACCAGCTATTTTGGTTACTCGTGGGCGTGAAACGGACACCAGAGCTGAAAGTTATGAAAGTTTTAGTATATCACCTTTTGTCACACAATCTTGGATATTGAAGAGTTCGGGCCGAAGAGGGATGTTCGGGCCGAAGTGGTGTTCGGGCCGAAGTGGGATGTTCGGGCCGAAGTGGTGTTCGGGCCGAAGTGGTGTTCGGGCCAAAGTTCGGTGTTCGGGCCGAGGATGATGTTCGGGCCGAGGTTGGAGTTCGGGCCGAGGTTGAAGTTCGGGCCGAAAATGAAGTTCGGGCCGGGAATAGTGAAGAGTTCGGGCCGAACTTGTTCTTGGCAGTGACGAACGAACCAGCTATTTTGGTTACTCGTGGGCGTGAAACGGACACCCGAGCTGAAAGTTATGAACGTTTTAGTATAGCACCTTTTGTCACACAATCTTGGATATTGAAGAGTTCGGGCCGAAGAGGGATGTTCGGGCCGAAGTAGTGTTGGGGCCGAAGTGGGATGTTCGGGCCGAAGTGGTGTTCGGGCCGAAGTTCGGTGTTCGGGCCGAGGATGATGTTCGGGCCGAGGTTGAAGTTCGGGCCGAGGTCGGAGTTCGGGACGAGGTCGAAGTTCGGGCCGGGAACAGTGAAGAGTTCGGGCCGAACTTGTTCTTGGCAGTGACGAACGAACCAGCTATTTTGGTTACTCGTGGGCGTGAAACGGACACCCGAGCTGAAAGTTATGAATGTTTTAGTATAGCACCTTTTGTCACACAATCTTGGATATTGAAGAGTTCGGGCTGAAGAGGGATGTTCGGGCCGAAGTGGTGTTCGGGCCGAAGTGGGATGTTCGGGCCGAAGTGGTGTTCGGGCCGAAGTGGTGTTCGGGCCGAAGTTCGGTGTTCGGGCCGAGGATGATGTTCGGGTCGAGGTTGAAGTTCGGGCCGAGGTCGGAGTTCGGGCCGAGGTTGAAGTTCGGGCCGAAAATGAAGTTCGAGCCGGGAACAGTGAAGAGTTTGGGCCGAACTTGTTCTTGGCAGTGACGAACGAACCAGCTATTTTGGTTACTCGTGGGCGTGAAACGGACACCCGAGCTGAAAGTTATGAATGTTTTAGTATAGCACCTTTTGTCACACAATCTTGGATATTGAAGAGTTCGGGCCGAAGAGGGATGTTCGGGCCGAAGTGGTGTTCGGGCCGAAGTGGGATGTTCGGGCCGAAGTGGTGTTCGGGCCGAAGTTCGGTGTTCGGGCCGAAGTTCGGTGTTCGGGCCGAGGATGAAGTTCGGGCCGAGGTCGGAGTTCGGGCCGAGGTTGAAGTTCGGGCCGAGGTTGAAGTTCGGGCCGAAAATGAAGTTCGGGCCGGGAACAGTGAAGAGTTCTGGCCGAACTTGTTCTTGGCAGTGAAGAACGAACCAGCTATTTTGGTTACTCGTGGGCGTGAAACGGACACCAGAGCTGAAAGTTATGAAAGTTTTAGTATATCACCTTTTGTCACACAATCTTGGATATTGAAGAGTTCGGGCCGAAGACGGATGTTCGGGCCGAAGTGGTGTTCGGGCCGAAGTGGGATGTTCGGGCCGAAGTGGTGTTCGGGCCGAAGTGGTGTTCGGGCCAAAGTTCGGTGTTCGGGCCGAGGATGATGTTCGTGCCGAGGTTGGAGTTCGGGCCGAGGTTGGAGTTCGGGCCGAGGTTGAAGTTCGGGCCGAAAATGAAGTTCGGGCCGGGAATAGTGAAGAGTTCGGGCCGAACTTGTTCTTTGCAGTGACGAACGAACCAGCTATTTTGGTTACTCGTGGGCGTGAAACGGACACCCGAGCTGAAAGTTATGAATGTTTTAGTATAGCACCTTTTGTCACACAATCTTGGATATTGAAGAGTTCGGGCTGAAGAGGGATGTTCGGGCCGAAGTGGTGTTCGGGCCGAAGTGGGATGTTCGGGCCGAAGTGGTGTTCGGGCCGAAGTGGTGTTCGGGCCGAAGTTCGGTGTTCGGGCCGAGGATGAGGTTCGGGTCGAGGTTGAAGTTCGGGCCGAGGTCGGAGTTCGGGCCGAGGTTGAAGTTCGGGCCGAGGTTGAAGTTCGGGCCGAAAATGAAGTTCGAGCCGGGAACAGTGAAGAGTTTGGGCCGAACTTGTTCTTGGCAGTGACGAACGAACCAGCTATTTTGGTTACTCGTGGCCGTGAAACGGACACCCGAGCTGAAAGTTATGAATGTTTTAGTATAGCACCTTTTGTCACACAATCTTGGATATTGAAGAGTTCGGGCCGAAGAGGGATGTTCGGGCCGAAGTGGTGTTCGGGCCGAAGTGGGATGTTCGGGCCGAAGTGGTGTTCGGGCCGAAGTTCGGTGTTCGGGCCGAAGTTCGGTGTTCGGGCCGAGGATGAAGTTCGGGCCGAGGTCGGAGTTCGGGCCGAGGTTGAAGTTCGGGCCGAGGTTGAAGTTCGGGCCGAAAATGAAGTTCGGGCCGGGAACAGTGAAGAGTTCTGGCCGAACTTGTTCTTGGCAGTGAAGAACGAACCAGCTATTTTGGTTACTCGTGGGCGTGAAACGGACACCAGAGCTGAAAGTTATGAAAGTTTTAGTATAGCACCTTTTGTCACACAATCTTGGATATTGAAGAGTTCGGGCCGAAGAGGGATGTTCGGGCCGAAGTGGTGTTCGGGCCGAAGTGGGATGTTCGGGCCGAAGTGGTGTTCGGGCCGAGGATGATGTTCGGGCCGAGGTTGAAGTTCGGGCCGAGGTCGGAGTTCGGGCCGAGGTTGATGTTCGGGCGAGGTTGAAGTTCGGGCTGAGGTTGAAGTTCGGGCCTGGAACAGTGAAGAGTTCGGGCCGAACTTGTTCTTGACAGTGACGAACGAACCAGCTATTTTGGTTACTCGTGGGCGTGAAACGGACACCCGAGCTGAAAGTTATGAATGTTTTAGTATAGCACCTTTTGTCACACAATCTTGGATATTGAAGAGTTCGGGCCGAAGAGGGATGTTCGGGCCGAAGTGGTGTTCGGGCCGAAGTGGGATGTTCGGGCCGAAGCGGTGTTCGGGCCGAAGTTCGGTGTTGGGGCCGAAGTTCGGTGTTCGGGCCGAGGATGAAGTTCGGGCCGAGGTCGGAGTTCGGGCCGAGGTTGAAGTTCGGGCCGAGGTTGAAGTTCGGGCCGGGAACAGTGAAGAGTTCGGGCCGAACTTGTTCTTGGCAGTGACGAACGAACCAGCTATTTTGGTAACTCGTGGGCGTGAAACGGACACCCGAGCTGAAAGTTATGAAAGTTTTAGTATAGCACCTTTTGTCACACAATCTTGGATATTGAAGAGTTCGGGCCTAAGAGGGATGCTCGGGCCGAAGTGGTGTTCGGGCCGAAGTGGGATGTTCGGGCCGAAGTGGTGTTCGGGCCGAAGTTCGGTGTTCGGGCTGAAGTTCGGTGTTCGGGCCGAGGATGAAGTTCGGGCCGAGGTCGGAGTTCGGGCCGAGGTTGAAGTTCGGGCCGAGGTTGAAGTTCGGGCCGAAAATGAAGTTCGGGCCGGGAACAGTGAAGAGTTCGGGCCGAACTTGTTCTTGGCAGTGAAGAACGAACCATCTATTTTGGTTACTCGTGGGCGTGGAACGGACACCAGAGCTGAAAGTTATGAAAGTTTTAGTATAGCACCTTTTGTCACACAATCTTGGATATTGAAGAGTTCGGGCCGAAGAGGGATGTTCGGGCCGAAGTGGTGTTCGGGCCGAAGTGGGATGTTCGGGCCGAAGTGGTGTTCGGGTCGAAGTGGTGTTCGGGCCAAAGTTCGGTGTTCGGGCCGAGGATGATGTTCGGGCCGAGGTTGGAGTTCGGGCCGAGGTTGGAGTTCGGGCCGAGGTTGAAGTTCGGGCCGAAAATGAAGTTCGGGCCGGGAATAGTGAAGAGTTCGGGCCGAACTTGTTCTTGGCGGTGACGAACGAACCAGCTATTTTGGTTACTCGTGGGCGTGAAACGGACACCCGAGCTGAAAGTTATGAACGTTTTAGTATATCACCTTTTGTCACACAATCTTGGATATTGAAGAGTTCGGGCCGAAGAGGGATGTTCGGGCCGAAGTAGTGTTCGGGCCGAAGTGGGATGTTCGGGCCGAAGTGGTGTTCGGGCCGAAGTTCGGTGTTCGGGCCGAGGATGATGTTCGGGCCGAGGTTGAAGTTCGGGCCGAGGTCGGAGTTCGGGACGAGGTCGAAGTTCGGGCTGGGAACAGTGAAGAGTTCGGGCCGAACTTGTTCTTGGCAGTGACGAACGAACCAGCTATTTTGGTTACTCGTGGGCGTGAAACGGACACCCGAGCTGAAAGTTATGAATGTTTTAGTATAGCACCTTTTGTCACACAATCTTGGATATTGAAGAGTTCGCGCTGAAGAGGGATGTTCGGGCCGAAGTGGGATGTTCGGGCCGAAGTGGTGTTCGGGCCGAAGTGGTGTTCGGGCCGAAGTTCGGTGTTCGGGCCGAGGATGATGTTCGGGTCGAGGTTGAAGTTCGGGCCGAAAATGAAGTTCGAGCCGGGAACAGTGAAGAGTTTGGGCCGAACTTGTTCTTGGCAGTGACGAACGAACCAGCTATTTTGGTTACTCGTGGGCGTGAAACGGACACCCGAGCTGAAAGTTATGAATGTTTTAGTATAGCATCTTTTGTCATACAATCTTGGATATTGAAGAGTTCGGGCCGAAGAGGGATGTTCGGGCCGAAGTGGTGTTCGGGCCGAAGTTCGGTGTTCGGGCCGAGGTTGAAGTTCGGGCCGAAAATGAAGTGCGGGCCGGGAACAGTGAAGAGTTCTGGCCGAACTTGTTCTTGGCAGTGAAGAACGAACCAGCTATTTTGGTTACTCGTGGGCGTGAAACGGACACCAGAGCTGAAAGTTATGAAAGTTTTAGTATAGCACCTTTTGTCACACAATCTTGGATATTGAAGAGTTCGGGCCGAAGAGGGATGTTCGGGCCGAAGTGGTGTTCGGCCCGATGTGGGATGTTCGGGCCGAAGTGGTGTTCGGGCCGAAGTGGTGTTCGGGCCAAAGTTCGGTGTTCGGGCCGAGGATGATGTTCGGGCCGAGGTTGGAGTTCGGGCCGAGGTTGGAGTTCGGGCCGAGGTTGAAGTTCGGGCCGAAAATGAAGTTCGGGCCGGGAATAGTGAAGAGTTCGGGCCGAACTTGTTCTTGGCAGTGATGAACGAACCAGCTATTTTGGTTACTCGTGGGCGTGAAACGGACACCCGAGCTGAAAGTTATGAACGTTTTAGTATAACACCTTTTGTCACACAATCTTGGATATTGAAGAGTTCGGGCCGAAGAGGGATGTTCGGGCCGAAGTAGTGTTGGGGCCGAAGTGGGATGTTCGGGCCGAAGTGGTGTTCGGGCCGAAGTTCGGTGTTCGGGCCGAGGATGATGTTCGGGCCGAGGTTGAAGTTCGGGCCGAGGTCGGAGTT